>OZ038486.1:78732669-78770169 GCA_964036315.1 Acanthosepion esculentum
CCTTCTTTAACCCCTTGCGTGATAGTGGCTTCCGGCCTTGCTTGGGGTGATATGATTAAAAAAAAAATACATACATTGACTACCTAAAATATTTTTATGTTGTTTTACTCAAAATTGAATTTTCACATTTTTGCTCTTTGATTAGTATATTTTATAAATAGTTTCAAAAATTTGATACAGTTTTAATAGGTGTGATAAATGTTATTAGATAAAGATATTAATATCTGAAGCTTGATGTTTTATACAATAAAAATCTAAAGCAAGTCAAACAAAAAAAAAGCCAGGTTTACCATACATGATGGTAAACCTGGCTTTTTTTTCTTTTTTTTTTCTTATTATGTTTATAATAAACCAAATACTGTGGTTGTATAATTGTGTGTTTAGGTCTTAATGCGATCTTTTAAAAATTATATATATATTCTTTTTTTTATAAGTATTCAAGAGAGGAAAAAATAGGAAAGGATTTTATAATATTCTCTGAAAATCTCTGATTCTGAACCAGCATTAGTGTTTAAATAATTAGAAACCCAATTATGGAGATTTTGATGATAATCTTCAAATATAGCCATGTAGCATCTTGAGTGGGTGGCATAACATACAGGTAATAGAGTTGGATCTTTAACCTGTTATATTAACTTAGAAGACATTTTGTCTGTATTTCCATTGTGACCAGTCTACTTTGCATACTTGTAAAATCTATTATCTCTACAATTTCTACTTTTTTTATATTTCTTTTATTTGCTTCTCTTTTTTCTTTCATCTAATTTCTTCACTCTAGTAGTGCCTACCAATATGTCTGCTTGTCTCTTCTCCTCCTTACAGCTATGATCCACAGTATTTAGGACAACAAAGTATACTTTCTCTTCCCCAAAATAAAATAAAGAAAATGTTGAAAAACAAGAATTAGAAATTCCATACAACACTGACCATGTGCAGTCATTGCTAGTGGAAAGTAGATTACAAAAAGTAGCTATTAAAGTGGCAAGACATAGCAGTCCACGAGCCTGCAACTTAGTATGGGAAGGTGGTTGTGATTGTACTGCATACATTGGTTCCAAATATATCTGTAAATTATTGAGAGTATTTGTGTTTTTTCTCTATCATGTTTGTTTGCTTCCTATCACAAATAGACAGGTTGCCTTTTATGGTTGCTTCTATTTATGTTTACAAACTGCAGAAAATACTTGTGTTTGATTTTCATTAAATTTCTTACAATGGCTACAATTTTCTAGGTATTTAGAATTACCTTTTTTTTTTTTTTTTTGATTTTGATTTTGTGTGTGTGAAAACTGTGTACTGTATGTAATTTCTGGAATGAGTTCTCATTATTTACATTAGGATTAATGTCCTCAGCTTTGCTTTTGTTATCACAATGTTTTGGGTAACCATTAAGGAATTTTGTCTTGTCACTATTAAAAAGAGAGCAAGATAAGATATCCCTAGACATGGGCAGCAGAATGTGGACAGTATATCTGTGAAGATTAAATAAAATTCCCTGAAGGTTAACCAAATCAACACACACATGAAGAAGGCTAGAGGTGACAACAGCTGAAATGTTGTGATGATAACAACTAAGGTGAGGATATCAGTCAATGTAAATAATGTCAAAATAAGTAAGTTGAAAATTTCTGTATTTGCTTCTTGCATCATGAAATAAATTTGGATTAAAAGAAATGTGTAAAATTTTGATTTATTCTTTTTTTTTAAGAAGTTTGTACACATTTGTTTTTTCAGTCTGATAATCTGAGTTAAATGAAATCTTTTTTGATAATCAGAATAAAGTTGAAATAAAAATCATGACCACAAAATAAGTGATTGGACCCTTGAATAATTAAGGAGATAATTTCTGAAATTTCAAATCACTTAAGAAATAAAACCATTAAAAACATTTACATGAGTTTTACTTTATTTATTCACATTTCTATTGTTACTTTCATTACAAAGTTTCTGATGGTTTGCTCTCCATTCTTTTGAATATTGTATTCAGTTACCTTTGAGAGATTTTTTAACATAACTCTTTATTTTACTCTGTGTTTTGCTGTCTTACTTCCTTATTTTGTCACACGTTGCTGTTCCGAGGAAGTGGACTTCATCAGGATACTCATTGTTATAAGTAATCCGGCTTATTCTTTAATGCACTTTGAATGTTCTTGTTTGTTCACTAATAGGATCTTATAGATCATACAACTAAAACAAGAAATTTAACACAATTTTATTTCCAGGACTGGCATTAGGCTGTGACAGAAGAAAAATCAAACCAGCACACCATATGAGTGCATTGAAGGGTTCCATTCAAATGTCTCTTAGTTTCCCAGTTGTACCATTCACCTGAAGAAGGTTGGAAAGTTGATAAGCTAAAATGTTTTCTTGAAAGCAACAGAAATCAGGATACTTATTTGGATAAATCGAACTCTGATGATATATTATCTCAGAACTTCGGACAATTGTTTAGAATTCTACTTATATGATCTCTACAGTAGACAATGTTAATTTGAATCAGACAGTCACAATCAATTATTTTTAAGTCTGCAAATAAAAAGATATTTATATATAACCTATATCAGATCCTGGTATCATAAAAAAAAAAAAAAAAATCATATATCCCCCTTATTTAAAAAATTCTGGCATCAAGTCACAAGCTGCTACGGTTTCTGGTATTCCAAAGTAGTCACCAATCTAAGTACTGACAAGACTTGATGCTGGTATCAAACATGAACCAATGTTTCCATGTGACTTTGTTGTTGTTGTTGTTTTTTTTTTTTTAGGAAACAATCAACTCAACAGAATTTTTTCTCTCTTTAATTCATTGGAATCAGAAATAAAGCACTTTGGATTTATCTGGTGTGCAGCTAGAGAAGAAATATTAAAGCCACTTTTGTATTCTAATGATGGAATAAAAGCTATGTGAATTATTTAGATCAGGTCACTCTACAAGTGCTAATGATACCATGTAACCCAATACTACATGCTGCATGGTTGAGTCATTGGTAACTAAAACTTTTCTGGTGAGGAAGGTGGCTAGACACTTAACATGATGAAGGCTGGATGAACCATCTTGTAGAGTCAATTACAACTGAGAAGTAAGTTTGATCATCACTGGCTGCTCCTTAATCTCAGCTTTATGCTACATCTAAGCTATGCATAGTAAATTAGTATTTGAATGGGGAGGTTATACCAATTGTGGCTTCTATTCCTGTTATACTTACCTGAAAGTAAGTTTGTTATGGGAAAGTGATTTGTCTGAGTTCTCGTTCACCCATTCTTTTCTTCCACGGTGATTGTAGCTGTTGATGAGACATTCTATCAGGATATTTAGCAATTATGGTAAAGCATAGGGAGAAGTGGATTCATGCCTTTAACAAGAGTATTTGTTTTAAGTGAATATAAATAGACTCGGCCAGAAATAGAACTTGGTTTGCTGAGTCTTGTTTCTCTGTCAATAAATATTAAACCTCTCTGTAGCTTCGCATATAAAGTTTTTAAGTAAACGTTTTCATGATTTACAATGTTAAATATTTTTAATTGTAGAAATGCCACAAGATATGTTACAGCTCGCTTCGAACTACCACAGGTCCACCTTGTCTCTTTGTACTTTAGGTTGCAGGGATGACCTGACCATGTGCTAAGAATGTGATCTGGAAGATACAGCGTGCGATGGATAAATTGTCGTTTAAATTATGCCAACATGAAAATAACACTAACATCTCATTTTTAATGGATATATTTACCAAAATTACACATGATTATCTTTGAAAAACTAAAGAGTAAATTTATTCAATAAAATTGCCATTGGCTTCAACCACAGCCTCCAGACAACTTTGGAATCTCCTACAACTCTTCTGGACAGTCTCCTTGTTTAAGTTGGTGACTGCTGCCATCATCCTTGACTTCAGTTCATCTTTCATGTTACTAAGAGTTTTGTTGGTCTCTTGCTCAACTGTGCCCCACACACAATAATCAAGGGGGTTGCAGTCTGGGGAGTTAGGTGGCCAGATGTAAAGGATGATGCGGTTGCAGAACTTTGTCTGACAGCCATAACTGGAGTCTCCTGCTTGTGTGGCATGGTGCAGAGTCCTGTTGCCAGATATAAGGTCTTCCAGCAGCCATCCTCTTGACCCTGGGAAGTACGACCTCCTCAAGTCACTTGATGTGGGCCTCCATCTGAGGCCCTCACAAACAAATTTGGGAGTTCTTTTTTTATCAGAATGATCAGAGTGAGTTTTTTGAGCTACTGTACCTTCGTAATCACCATTGTATTCACCCAACTCTTTCCAAATCCTCTGCACTGTTCTCAGATTGACACCCAAACACTATGAAATGTTTGTATTGGAGCTTCCGGCATGAATGCGAAGCAGTACTGCATGCCATTTCCAAATTTCTGTTAGAGTGAATTGTGTCATGGTGCTCTTTTTCTCACAGACTCTCCCTATGATGCAGTGCAGTCAACAAAATCAAAGACAGATAATGCATATGTGCGAAATATAAACATATAAAATAGCAACGATTTACCCATCAGAGCCTGTATATTTACCTGAATGTAAGGTTCTAATTGTTTTATCTAAATGTTACATATTACCATTGGCTAAATCCTTCCACTTAGGTGTTAGAAGAAAATACTTAATATTGATCATCTATTAAAAATATTTTTGTCATGTGAAAATGTGTGTTACATTTCACATCTAGTAACTATGGATTTATTGATTTAACTTTGTGTGAGTGTGTGTTATATATTGTTGTGGCCTTGTTAGGGCCAGAAATAAAGACACAAGAGGAAATGAGTTATAAATATATTAACAGAAACAGTAATACAAACATATACAAACAAGAGTGTTACAGCAAGAATGTTCGGTCCGACTGTCAGAGTTGACTGCTGTAAACTTCCTTCTCCAAAAGGCAGTACCTGCTCCTATTTATAGCTGGGAGAGTCTATGCATGCATAGGTAAATTACCATAATGTGTGTGTATGTATATATATATATATATATATATATATATATATATATATATATATAATAGCAATAACAAATATAGTCTGTCTATATTTTTGAGATGAGGTATTGTAACTATTTATATTGTTTGGACTGTTGTCCTCATCTCTTGCCATATTCACGATATATAGTGCATATGAAATGTAGTTGCGGTCAGTCATGTGTATACAAAATTGTTGTTTTTATATATATATATATATATATATATATTAGTCTGTAGTTATTAGCTGGGTTTTTATATGAAATTTTCACTGTAAAATGTTCCACTTACATGAATTATATTCACCACAAAATTTAGTACAATGGTAAAGAAAGACATTGTTGAAAAATATTCATTTTTGTATATGATATTTTTTCATTATTAGGTTATAATCTCATTGGTATACATGTTTGTTTGTGTGTATGTCTTACATATATATATATATATATATATATATACACACACACACACACAAACAAAATGAGATTATAACCTAATACTGAAAAAACATTTTGACATGTGGCCCAATGATTACATCTAGCATGAAACAGTCTGTTGCCTCTGAGTGTTGACTTCAATGTTCACTTATATAAGCATAACAAAAATAATTACTGAATTACGATACAACTGACACAATAGAATTGTGACATTTTTTAATGTTGGTACCTGTTTTAGGATGTGTATTCTTTTCATCAGGCAAAGATTTAAATTGGTTTTACTTTTTTTAATTGTACCTTAGCATTGGGGCTTAAAGATTAAATCAGTGTAAACCTTTAGCTGATGAAGAAAATCAACATCCAGAAACTTGTACCAGCATTCAATCAAAAATGTTATAATTTTTTTTGTCTACACTTCTATTATATAATAGCTGTAAGTAGAACCTGAAAGGATAGTCATAACAACTAAATGGTTCAATAATGTCTACACAGACTTCTTTGGAATCTGTGTAAGTGCCAATCATGAATGAAATTTTCACTGCACATTGAGTATTTATTTCAGCTAATATTTGGGGAAATTCAATCAATGCTTTACTCAATTTGTGTAAGTTGGAGATAATGAGTGATAATTACTGGAAAAACTATTACATTTTTAATTTGTTGATAAGGTAATGCTTTGCTCTGTTTCTATAAATGTTTTTATGCAAAATAAAAATAGTTTCTGTATTTGGAAAACAAATTTCATACATTAAAATTCTTGTTTTTCTTCTTCTCTTTTCAGAATGCGAGAATTAGATCGGGAACAAACAGAGAGTTTGATAAATGCAGGTGATATGGCTCCCAAGTCTGAATCCTGACACATGTTCCTGGTGTGGACAGTCTTTTGTAAATATATTTCAACTTGTGTAGATACCAAGAATTTGTAAGACATTTTAATGAGATGACCACTCAGAGTGTTAGCACATGGACATCAGTACCAAAAATGAAATAATAATAATAAAGGTTTAAAAAAAACAAAAAAAAACTTTTCATGATAAAATGCATATGCATTCCTCTTGAGTCTTTGAATTTTAGCTTATCTAAATGTCTATTCTAAGAATAAAAAATAAAATTTTAAAAAAATCTGCTAGTTTTAAATTTACTTCTTTGGAATTTACTGTTTTTCTGATAGTGATGCCTGGACTATAATCTTTATTTCACTCTCTATTCTAATTTCCTTCCCTCTCTTTATCATTTTGCTTCCTTTTCCTTCTTTCTTTTTATTCTTTCTACATCTATATTTTCTTTCTCTCTTTATTCTTATAGTTTTTCTTCCTTTTACACTTCACTCCTTATTTAATCTCTCTTTAAGCTCATATCCCCCCCTTATTATCCACTTTTCACTCATTTTTCTTTCCTGATCTATGTATTTCTCATACCCCTTTTAGCTACCTTCAGATAAATAATCCTTACTTACTAACCCACCCTTGCATTAGTGAGTAATTGCTATCAATATGCACGTTTTGCCTACAATATGCAGTTTTTTTTTTTTTTTTGTTTTTTTACAAAGTAAAAGGGCTAAATTTTATTTTAACTTATTCTTGTACCATTCCTTCAAACAAAATATTTGTGAAAAAAAGAAACTATTTCAAATGATGCTTCATTTAAAACAAAGGAACTTATTTTTTTGTTTAAATTGAATCTCTTTTTCTTACATGCACTCAACCTTGAAAATGTCTCCCTCATTACCAACCTGGTTGTGTGAAGTTATTTTTCTTTTTATCTTAAACTAGGCAAGCACAGAATGAAACTTATTTTTTATGGGTATGCATTTTTATACTAAATAGGTAAACAGACCCAATAAAGAACAAAATTCACTGTTAGTCTTCAAACCTCCATGATGCAATTGAAACTATCAACATTTAGAAAGTTCATTCATCTGTCTATATTTCTGAGATGAGGTATTGTAACTATTTACATTGTTTGGACTTTTGTCCTCATCTTTATTGATGTATTCATGACATTTAGGACACATATCCCAATGGATAAAAGTGTTGAAGTAATCCAAAAGTGACTTGACCCAAAGAGTTGTAAGTTCAATACCTGGCCACAGCAGAGGTGAACAAAAACTTGGAGAGTTGAGTTACTAAAGGGAATTGACAAAGACTGAGATATCCAGAAAAGGCATGGCATGTGGAACTAAATAAAAGGCTTGGTTCGCAATTTCAAGATATATCACCTGAAGAAGGCTGGAGTGTACAATGGCTGAAACATTGTGATTATGACAGTAATGATGAGGTCAACCGTCCAAACAATGTAAATAGTTCATTTATGATCATTAGTAATTCAGCATAAAACTTCTTTTTTTTTTTATTTAGGATGAAAATCTTTGCAGTAATATAAAAAAAATGTAGAAATTGGTCCTCATATTTAGATACTATTTTTCTAACTACATATTTAAGAATATTTAAAAAAAGAAAAATAAACAATTTGCAAAAAGCATAAGCATGACTCATAATTCATTTTGTAATAATAAAATACATTCTATTAATGTTATGTATGGGTTTAAAATGTTTTATATGAGGGTGTGCTGAAAAATTTTGATTCCCTTTCCAAAATCAATGACCCAATATATTTTTTTTTTTAAGAGTTAAAGAAATTTTAGAACTATGTGTGTTGGATGAATATGTAGAATGGCATGTATATTTCATAGCACTGGATCAATCTTTTTGGTTGGGCCAAGAACTCTTTAGCATTGTTTTAATGCAAACTGCAGAATTAATTATTTTTATGGGTATGTGAAAAAGTAGAATGAACTGAAAAAATGCCAAATAGATATAAATTTGTTAGCATTACCTTGTATCATGTGATAATCTATTAAGAACAGGTACAAATGTGTTGTAAAACTCTGGAGATATGATTTTTGTACAGCATTGAAGTATGTTTTATTGAATCCAATTTTGGAAACTTTCAAAGAGCTCATCTGGTAGAAAAGTGATTATAAATTTTGAAATAATAATAACATCATAAATGTTAAAAGCAGCATTAGAGTCTGGGATAGTTTTTAAAAAAATACCTTTTCTCTGACTTACATGACCCAAATCTATTTACTTTTGCTTACTGCTGCTACAAGCTAAACCAATTATCTTCTCAGACCACTTAATCAAAAATTTGCATCACTGGAAAATCAATTTATTACTATTATTTTGTAATCTCAATAAAAGATGTTTCTCTGCATGTCACACATACAAAAAATCAAACTTTTATACTTTTTAAATTTAAACCTTTTGATTTTATGGTTGGGCTTGTAAATTCGCCAGCTACAAACTTTCAAGTTTGAAATAGATTGGGATGATTTTTTTTGAGAGAGAGAGAAAAGATTCCACCTTGGATAGCCTAATTCCAACAACTTTTATGAAATATTTAAATGAAACGCTTTGTCCTAAAATGCTCACAGCCTAAATTAAGAGGTGGGTGAAAAATTTCTGAATATTTAATAAAAGGAGTGGTTGAAATAAGGATGCTTTTGGTGGATTTTTCTCCAAAAAAGAATAATCATCCTGGCCCGTCTATTTGAAGCTCAAAGATATACTGACAAGATGAATTTGATTCCAGATCAAATATCTAGACTTCTAATGTCTGCTTCATGGCTGAAGGCTAGTAAGACCTTCATACTTGTAAGATTAGTGAAACACAGCCTTCCTATCATGCTATTTCTGCATATTTGTCTCCATGCTGGACTAAGCTAAGATTCATAAATATCAACAATGAAACCCCTTTTTATGCTTTTATAAAAGCACATGAAATACCAAATTGTTATGCATACAAATGTGTGACAAGCCAACAAGAACTCATTGCAAACAGTCAAAACCTTGGTTTGCTGAATGATTCAAACGTTTTGGATATGAATTAATATTCTCAGAGAATTCATAAGATTAGTTTCATTGATATTCCTCACTTTCAAAGTTTTATTTGTTGTATTTAAACAAACAAAAGTTATTTTTCAGTGTAAGTTATTGTAAATTATTTTTAATCTTTAGATGACAGTTTTTTCCAGACATCCCAAACAAACTACCTGATTGGTTAAAAATTCAATTTATCTTTCTGTAAATCGTGAACTCCAATTTTATGATTGTCATTGTTTTCCATCAACTTTTCATGTTCACAAAATTTTTTTCTTGACATTATTACACAGTTATTCAACTGCAAACTAATTATCCTTTTCTTTTTTCAACATTATGGAGAGGTACTGTCTTGGATATGAATCCTTAATGTCCAAATGAGATTTGTATGCTACCAGGTCAAAAACAGTATATGCAGCTACTTGGGGTTTATGATTTAGTTTTCTGAATTGAGTGTTTGCAAGATTCTACACATTTTATATCTAATCATTTACTTAACATTTTGGGAAGGATTTAAACTGAAAATTTGTTTAATGGTTAGCAATCAGAAAAGAACTTGATTCTCAAGTTCAAATTCTAATCATATTTATTTGAGAAAGGGTTAGACCCTTCTCTCTCTGTCCTTTGTTCCGTTGCTATAATGCTAAACAGAAAAATATGATTTCCTTTCATTTTAATTTTTTGTTAAGGTAGCTATGTTAATTTTGACACAGTGGTTAATTAGCTTGTTCTTTGAATATTGTTAGAATGAAAAAGAAAATCATCCATTTTATAAAAACAACATAATTTAAAAAAATGTAGGCTAGTTGGTATTGCTATTCTACAAGACAACAATCTCTAAGCTTGATGGGTGATAAATCAGTTTTATTTTTCCTTAATTGTTAAAATTTTTTAAAGTCTTGCATGCAAGGGGGTTATCTGATATGATAGATTTATAACTGCCGGAATTTAATAGAATCCTTGTTTTTGTGGCATAAAAGACATAAGCCTTTCATTTTCAATTTTCATGATAAAATGACAATTGCAAATTTGATTTCATGTTAGCATAGTATTTTTTTCTAGTTCAGTGAGTATTGATTAAATCACAAACTCTGCTTCTGAAATCTTTTGTTGAAAGTACTTGTGCTTAATTAAATTATTCATTGATTTGGTCATTGGGTTGTTAAATAAAAGAAATAGAAATAAAGATATTAATTGCTCTTTGGCAGTACATTTCATTTTACTATCAAGATTTAAAAAAATCTTTTTGTTCTATATCTTCATTAATGTTTATTTTATTAACAGTGTTGATATTATCATTATCACATCAAAATGGTTGTCCATTTTTCTTAATATCATCTATTGCAATGGCCCACCAATAATGTTTAAGATATCACCAGGTAGTCTTTAATCTTAGTGTCACTAAGTATTGTCTATTAGGGTAATGGCTAATGAGCTAGTTATGAAAGCCATTGCTAACAGGTTTAGTCTTCAGTGGGTGCTTTACTATTGTGGTCTTATTCTAGAATAAGCTAAGCTTAGAACATTGGACAATGACAATACTTTAACATTGTCAGTTAAGTTCTATAACTGTACATCACCATTTTTAATTTTGAAAAGAGAAGGAGAAAAAAATAAATTAATATTGGAAAATTAGGGCAGAAGAATAACAAAATACTGTAAAGCTTGAATACCAATGACAAGTCTGAAGTCATAACAAAATATATTACACTCCTCCCTGGTCTTTTGAACAAAAGTAGAGGTTTATCCATTGTTTCCTGTTTAGGATTGGGCTTCCAGTTCCTTCTCATGTCTACTTCAACTCTATACCTCTAATGTTTGTACCTAAACTCTGAAATGTATACTATTATTGGGTCTCCAATTCTAAAGTCTTTTCCTTCTCTTTCACTTTTAGTAGCCTCTTGCATCTTAGTAGTGTTATTGCCTTGCTTGGGGTGAATTGATTACAAAAATATGAGAATGCCAATGACAAGTCTAAAGTAATATAAAATATATGAGAAAACACACACACACTAAAGATCTGTAAATATTTAAAATTTTAATTTTTTTCAACTTTTGTAATGACTTTTGAGATACCTTTTCTGTATGTGTTAGATAAATGTAATTCTCAAATTACATTTTATATACAAAAGTTGAGAAATAACTTTTGACTGAAACTTACCAACCACTTACTTTTCTGATTCATATTAAATTATTATTAGTCTTCAGTACCACTTTAATGGAAATGAAAATACAGATTTAGCAACCCTCCTTAAAATTATTTAGAAATACTTTTAATGTTCATTTATCCTTTTATTTTTCTCTCACTTACTAGTTTGTTTTTTTCTTTCTTGATTTAAAAAAAAAAAGGTTAACTTGAAATTTTTTTTGGGGGGGGGATAGTTTTGCTTCGTTTAATAAAGCATGAAATTATTTAATCTTCTGAAAGTTAAAAAATAGTAACAATATTAACTTGGTCAATTTAAGTGAGAAATTACACACATACACACAAAAAAAAAATCCAAATATGAAAGTAAAACAAAATAGAATTTCTCATGATCTAAATTATTGATGCTTATTTATTTTCTTTATAAAATTTGTTATCATGAAATTTGTTACAATTATTGTTATTATAAGTTATTATTATTTAATTTATGACTCTGATTACTTTTAATTGGGTCTGTTGGGTGTTTGGAAACTAACTGTTTATTTTTACATGTTTATATTTGATTTCAAAATATATTAATGTAATTATTATTACTAAATAAACCTACGTAAAAATATTTGATTGAAGTAATTTGTAATTACTTATAAAATATTACTGTGAGTCTTTTTTCTTTATTTTTTAAAGGTTATTAATCGTTTATCAATTTCCCAAATTAGACAAAATTGCAATTATTATTTTTTGATTGTTATTATTTTCAAGAATCATTATCATTTGTTTCATTAATCTATCTTCATTAAATTATCCATTCATTATTGCTATTGTTATTACCACATTAAATAATAAAAATGTGTAAAAACATATATTATTTTTTGTATTGTTTAAAAAATAATAATGAAAAACTTAATTTAAAAATGTAGTTTCTACTGTAGATTTCATTTTGAGAAGGAAAACAGTTCAACATTAATTTTCATTTATTTAAACTTTTTGGGTCTTTTTTATTTTTTTAATTACACTTGCATATCTGTATAATATTTATCATAGCAAATGATTATTTATTTAACATATTTTTAAACATTAGTTGTTGGTAATCCCCATAATCTCTTTCTCTCTACACACACACACCCACATACACTCATGCAAATACATATATACATACTACATACACATATATATCCCTTTTGTATTTTTATTTTTTTATAAAAAAGTTATGTTTATATGATGTGTGCATTTACTTGTTTCTTTGTACAAAAATAAAAAAAATAAAAAATAATTTAATAAAAATAAAATGACCAAAAAGTTAAAAAAAAAAAAAATCAATATGACTGAATGGATTTTGAGTCTTTGACTCAGTCGTGTTTGATGTTCACATCCAGATTGTATTTTTTTGGCAACATAGATTGATCTTAGACAAGTCTTTCACTCTTTTGTAGTACTCAATGCGCAATAACTGTAATAAATTCTATAATCAAATAATCAAGTCTTTATTTCTTTTTATTTGTTGTATTGTACAGGAAAAAATATCTGGCTTATATCTGTAATCATATTTTAATTTTTATTTCTCACTTCCTTTTTCCACATCAAAATTTTTGATCTTTGTTTAATTATCTATGACTGTTTTGCAATTCATGTTGCTTTTTTGTGTTTTTGTTTTAAATAAAAGTTAATTTTTTTTGGCGGGGGAGCTTCTAAAACATGTAATCTTTGTAATGTTCATACAGGGTGCAATGAATAAATTGTCATTTAAATTACACAACATGAAAATAACATTGACATCTCATTTTAAAAAATATATTTACCAAAATTACACATAAATATCTTGTAATACTATAGAGTAAATTTATCCAATGAAATCGCCATTGGCTTCAACCATGGCCTCCAGATGACTTTGGAATCTCCTGCAAGTCTTCTGGATGGTCACCTTGTTTAAGTTGGTAAATGCTACCATAATCCTTGCCTTCAGTTCATCTTTCGTGTTACTAAGAGTTTTGTTGGTCGCTTGCTCAACTGCACCCCACATATAATAATCAAGGGGGTTGCAATCCGGGGAGTTAGGTGGTTACATGTAAGGGATGATGTGGTCTCAGAAATTGTCAGACAGCCATAACTGGGTTCTCCTGCTTGTGTGGCATGGTGCTGAGTCCTGTTGTCTTCTCGCAGCCACCCTCTTGACCCAGGGCAGCACTACCCCCTCAAGGCACTTGATATCAGTCTTCATGTTGAGTCTGAGGCCCTCACTAACAAATTCAGGATTTCTTTTCTTATCAGAACGATCAGAGTTAGTTTTCTCAGCTGCCTTTGTAAGCACCATTAGACTCATCCTACTCTTTCCGAATCCTTGCACTGTCCTCAGAATGACACTTGACATCCAAACACTCTGAAATGTTTCTACTGGAGCTTCCGCTGCAAATGGCAAGCTGTACAGCATGCCGTTTCCAAATTTCTGGTGGAGTGAATTGCGTCTTTGTGATCTTTTTCTGACAGATGGTGCCCAACTGACCCTTCTATACTGTGCAGTCAATAAAATAAAAAACAATGCACACGTGAGAAATTAAAAATATAAAATGCAGACAATTTACCCATCACACCTTGTATATGTACATTATATATGTTGCCAGGTTGTCATAGCTGGGTGTGGTAGTAGGGACAATCTCCCACTGTCTATAAAATGCTCCTATGGCATGCTTTTCAAATAAAGATAGACTTAGTTATCAGAGACTAAATGAGAGAAGGTGTGAAGATGGACTTCTGGCACATAAGTAGATATTTCAGGTAGATAAAGCTCATCAGCCCAGGAAGGTAGTCCACCAAGGGGAATGAAAACCCTGATTTTAAACCTCTGCTGCCTCATGGCCATATCCAAACATGGAAAAGGTTATGGGAGTAAATCCAGACAGAAAATCTGGAATGAAGCACTGGAGGTCTTTGGCTGTCAACACTGACAACCTTTCAGCGATTCCTACAGACAAATCAGCCCCCAAATGTAATGCCCTGTATTACTCTGGATCTTGTCCGAGAGTGGGGTGGCATGTTGGCACAGTTACCTTATGCCATTGCCCAGGCCTGTGCCATGGAGAGGCCTCTCCAGTCTTACCACCTGGTGAATGCATAACATGGGAGACAGCATTTTATGGGTCCATGCTCAACTGGTACAGAATTGGACACCATGGGTTTTCAATGATGGAAAGGATCACTGCATACCATTGGTCAACACAGTACATTATTTACATTATTCGGATTATTGTCCTCATCTTTGTCGCCATATTTGTTACAACGTTTTGACGTTGTACACTCCGGCCTTCTTCAGGTGGTTGGAATGTCGAACTGAACCCTTTATTTCGCTCACTGGGGTAGACTGTTCTAGTTCCACATGCCATGATTTAATGGATGTCAGTTATCAGTTATTTCCTGTTAACAGTCCAGAAGTTAAGGTAAGTAAGGATAAGCATCATTATAATGGCTGAGATTAAGTCAGCCTTGCACTGAGTTGGAATGACCAAAGAAAAGGTTAATTTACTTCATAGGTAGTGATTTTGGAAGACATATTGTAAAGTAGAAAAGAGTTCAGTTGTCAGTGGACTAGGTAAATGAATGTATTTTAGTGAGGACATAATTTGCATGTAGTGCCACATCTTGGAATAAGAGAGAGAGAGTGGAGGAAAATGTTTGTCTTTTTATAGACTTCAATAGTGCCACCTAACAGCATTTGATGAAGCCAAGTGGGGTAATAAAATTTCCAGTTCCTTTACTATTAGCATCATGGGAAAAAGTATTTCTTTTTCGTTTTTTTATTATTATTTATTATTTTATTTATTGATTTTATTTCATTCCCACACCCTAATGCCATTAAGCCTGTCTAATTTGTAACTGTCACATTTATAATTAAATTTCATTCTGGTTCACTCTTTTTTGTTTTTGTTTTTTATCTTTTGAGAAAGCATTGTATCCTGCAGGTCTGTTAATCTCTTTAAAGTTTGAATTTGGATTATTGCGATCAGGCTTTTGCCAATGTTAAAATTATTGAAAGGGAGGAGATTTCAAACCTTGAATGGCAATAACGCAGTGGTTTAAAGCATTGGTTTGTGATTTTGGTGGTATAGTAATTGTGAGTTCAATCCCTGGGCTGGGCAGTGCAGACTTAGACTCAATGGTAACAAGGTGAGCAATAACTCGATACAATAATAAATAAGAACTAGACAAGATATCCCTAGACACGGACAGTGGAATGAGAACAATCTACCCTGTAAGATTAAATAAAGACTTCAGTTCAAAATTCTCTGAAAGTTACCTGAATTAACACCTGATGAAGGGTGGAGGGCACAATGGCTGAAACATTGTGATAACAACAACAAAGATGAAGACACTAGCCGACATGTAAATAAGATGTAAAGAGAATATAGTAAGGTAGCTTATGGCAATCCTGAAAGAGAAATTGAAAGACTATTTTGAAAAATGAGGAGGACACTGAGATAAATATATCAGATTCTCTAGGGCAAACTATGGGCCACATCCGGCCCATTAGTCTTTTTAATCTGGCCTGCCAAAGATTGACAGAATTATGACTGCGTTCATTTGACCATGTCTTGTAATGCCTAGTATCCTACGAGGTGGCACATTCGCCTTATTTCCAAGTGCCACGTATGTGTGTGAACAGACTTTTAGTGTGATAAACACCATCAAAGCACCCCACAGATTCCTGTTGAGTGATGAACACCTCAGATCTGTTCTGAGAGTTGCCACAACAGAACTAACACCAGACTTCGATGCACTGGCAAAAAAGGGTGATCAACAACACTGTTCACACTAAAAGTGAATGTAAGTATTAACACTAATGTTTTTATTCTGTTTATGTTTGATATGTATGCATCTGGTGTTGGTCTGGCCCATCTGTCAATTTTTAAAAGTCACTGTGGCCCCTGAGCCAAAAAAGGTTACCCACCCCCACTTTAGGGTGTCCCATTGCTCTAGGTAGGTTATTTTTTTTATTAAGATTAAATAGCTGGATACTTTTCAAACAGATCTTGTACAAATTTCATTCCAATGAATGACTGTTTTGTTTTTCAGTTTTAACACTGTTGCTGTTGTCTACATACTTATACATAAATAAAAGACAAAAGGAAAACTAATATTAACCAACACATTTTGTCACCTGAGGAACCTTATAAAGGCTAATCTAGAGAATTTTATTTTGTAACTTGTATTTATATATGGAAGTAAAACGGAGGAAAAATATCATTAAACTTTCAAATTTTAAGGCTTACGGCCACATCACGTTGAAATACCAATTCCCATTCAATCACCAAGGTTAAGCAATGTCGAGCCTGGCAAGTACCTAGATAGGTGACCACTTGGGAATACCAGCTGCTGTAAGCTTGGATGTGCATGTGGTGTAATGAATAATGGCTCTGAATTTTTAATCGGAGAGTTGAGTTTCAATTCCAATTGGGATCATTATATTCACTTACTTGCATATAGCCTTGAGAAAGGTATGAATCTACCTCTTCTCCTCTCAGCTATGGGTTAATTAGTAAGACCTGTATCCATAACTCATTATCTCCAAAAAATAAGATAATTCTTACAATCTAAAAATATTTTCTGGCTTTAAATAACTTGAAAAGGATTGATAAACTGTAGAAAACGAGTCAATTAATCAATCTTATCAAATTTTAAACTTGAGAACACTCTAAAATATTCTTAATGCTAGCTGTGTAAAGAAAAGTAAACTATGGAGTCTGCTAAGTGATGTAATCTATTGCCTTATAAATGAAAGTAAGTAAATGTGGAACATTTTTTTATGTAATTATTATTTATTATTTTACTTTTATTTTGTTTAATTATTTATGTATTAACTTATTTATTTTAAATATCTAAAGGTCTTGAGTTAACTGTTTCCTTTTAATTTTAAATTTTTTCATGGTCATATAAGTTGGCTTGGGAAAGGAGTATTTTCTTTACTTATACATTTTTCTTTTTTTTTTAAAAATCAATTCAATCCAAGCAAGGTGATAATGCCAGTAAGATGCAAAGGGCTACTGAGAATGAAAGAGAAGGAAAAGACTTTAGAAGTAACCAGAAACACAATTCGAAACAGGAAACAAGGGATAAACCTCTATTCCTGTTCAAAAGATTGAAGAAATGTTAACCAGGTGATAGGTGAATCTATCTACTTCTATCAAAATTTACATTGTTTGTTGTTGACGTATATATACATTTTCAAGATGTACATCCGTATGAAACATTTTGCATGTAAATGAATATGAAATCTCTGCATGTTAATGAATATAGCAAACCCAACAGGAATTGGAATTCAGCTCTAAAATGAACAATTTCCAGCCATTATCCATTACACCACCTGTGCATCCAAGCTTACAGCATTTGGTATTTCCAAGTGGTCACCCATCAAGATAATGACCAGGCTCAACATTGCTTAACTTCAGTGACAGACTCTTATATGGGTGCTTCTCTGAGCACTTCAATTTTGACTTCAAAAAATCGTCAGTTGTTATCTTATCCTTATAATCTCCACTTCCTACAACCACCCATTCATATCTCATGCCTCATTTATCATTACCATTTCAACTGTCATTCTCTACCTTGAGTGATTCTCAAGCCTTGTATTAGGCAAAATTTTTAGTAAAAAATAATACAGTAGAGAAAATGTTAAATAATATCAAAAATTTCGTTGGCAAAAGTGAGTTTAAACCATTAGTTTGAACATTGATCTGGAATCTATGGATTGGGTCTTTTTTATTATTTTCATTTTTTCCCTGCATTCTTTTAACTAAAGGTTTCATATTAGAAGAATGTCTGTCTTGCACTCTTAGACCAAACACCGAGTTTTGCACAGCCTTGTTCACTGATTCAAAACTATTTTGGGTAATTTTATCAGAGATAACAGTTTTTTGACACCAAATCTCTATGTATCAAGAAAGATTTTATCTTTAATGCAATAATTACCAATGATAAAGTTTGTTTGTCTTTTGTGCAACAGCTGTTAAATATATATAACTTGCTTTAAACTGAAAGAATTATGATTTTTCTTGAAATTAAAAATGTCTTTTTTTAGAAGTAACCTAAAAAGAGAAAAAATTAAATATTTTTTTTACATGCAAAAATCTTTTTAAACTTAATTTTATAGTAAAAGTAATTTAAGAAATTAAACAGAAAAACAAAAATGTTCCTTAATGGATTTTTGGGTTTTAATATTAGTAAACAGTCATAGAATGTTGGAAACTTTAAACTTTCCCTACTGCACAGAACTTAAGTTGAATTTCATTCCAGTCTTATGTATGAACGTAGACTCAAATTACCAGTAAACTGCCGAAATCAACTACAATGAAATTATCCACATTATTTTGTTTTGAATCTGCCAATTATTTCTACGATGGGCAAATAGTATAACAGTTATTGGCACAAGATATGAAATTGTCTGTTGCATTCACTTTCACACTAATGCCTTTGGTAAAAGCATAAATCTATCTCTTCACCCCACTTCCAGCTTTGAGTTAGATTAGACTCTATATAGCCTTGGATAAAAAAAAGGCAATCTAGGAGAAGGATTATCCTGAATTCAAAACCATGGAGAAGGCAGCACAGTGACCACCTCACCAAAATTATATATGAATAATGTTTCATGGCTGGAGTGAACAAAGTAGTTATAAAATGGAAATGAGTATGGATATATGGAAACTTGAGAAAGATATAATGGAAAAAGAAACCTAACAAAATCGTTAATTAGAATGTATAAAAAATGCTTGTTTAAGGCTTTGAGAATGGAATTGGTAAAAGCCAAAATCTATATTCCTAATTTAATAGGGGAGGCACAGGTGTAGTCATGGATAGCAGCTCGGATTGAGGAATCAGAGAGCTGAGTTTGAATTCCAGTCAAATCCATTACATTTACTTAGGTGCTAATACCCTAAGGAAAGGTATGAATCCTCTTCTTCTCTCTTCTATAGCCTTGGATGGCAAGTGGTCTACCGCAGAAGGAAATGGCAACCTACTGTGGGAAAAATCTGCCTCATCAGTCATGTATCGTAAGATACATGATCGCCTCAGTGTGTATCACACATGGCACATAATTGAATTGAACTTAATAGGGTGTGTATGTGACAGAAACTTCAAATGACTGAGTGTGCTAAAATTATCTAAGTTCTAAGTTGGATTAGATCATTCCTCCTTTCACAATGACAAAAAGTTGTTCTGCAAGATAGTTTGTCATCTTGGCAGAAAGTCATTATGGATATCACACAAGAATCCATTTTGGGGCCAATCCTGTAAATGAGGTCACTGATCTGATCAAATTGACTACTAAATTATTTTCTACAGATGAAACCAAACTACTATCTTTTCAGCCACCAATCTGTGTGAGGTATACAAAATGCTGCATGGTTATTATAAAATGGAAGTGAACAATTTCTTTCCCTTCATTCATGACAAAGTTCTAAGTTGGATCAAATCATTTCACCTTTCACTAAGACAGAGTAGTTCTGCAAGATGGTTTATGTTCTTGGCAGAAAATCATTAGTGGTGTCCCATAAGGCTCTATTTTGGGGTGAATCCTGTTCTTGATCTATGTAAACGACATCCCTGATCTGATCAAATCTACTGCTAAATTATTTTCTGATCACACTATTGCATCAATGACAAAGATGACTGCACATTACTTCAAAATAATTTACTCTTGGCTTGGAGTTCATTATGGCTTTTAAAATTCAATATAGAAAAATATGTTGTGGTTAAAATCAAAGACAGGTTGAAATACACTTCCAATCTAGATTGAGTTTGCCTCAAGCATGTGAAAGAACAAAGAGAATTGTGTATTCTCATTTCACATGATTTATCTCTAAGATCACATATTTCTAATATCATAAGAAAGGCTAATCGAATGAATAGGTATGGTTAAATGTTGCTTTATAAATCTTATGCCCCAAAAGGTATGTATTTATTCATCAGTACTTGAATATGGGGTTCTTATCTGAAACCCAAAACTACAAAGATATTGTTATTGCGATCAATCCAGGAGAGGTACCTCAGCCTAGCTGCAGATGAAATGAAACCACCATCCCTTCAATCAAGACACCATCTTGCCAATCTGTATGAAGTATACAACATACTGAATGGCTACTATAAAATGAAAGTTTGTCACCTTCTCAAACAGGAGGACACATGGTCATGGACACAAGTTGATGAAACAACACTCAAAAAGGGTTGCAAGATTCAGCCTCTTTCCTCTGAGGGTGATAGACAAGTGAAATTCCTTACCTAGTGATGTTGTGAATGCACCGATGCTGGCTATTTTAAAAAAAGAAACTGGTGATCCTGCTCTAGCTGAAGGACTATCAACTAATTCCTAATAGTTTGAAAATAATTGTTCAGAAAAAGAAAAGATAATTGTTAGCTGTAGTTCTTATTCACCTTAAACCTTCCTCCTTTCTCATGTACTCTATCCAAAGTATTGTCAAAATTCATCAGTAAAACCACATCGCTTCAAGCCTTTTCTTTGTCTGTGAGGACATTGTCCAACATTCAGTGTCATATAGAAGTTTGGAAATTACATAGCAAACCAGCACCCTTTTCTTTGTATCTAAGAACATTTTTAATTTGGATGTGTGGTGTGGTGTAATTAAAATTAGAAGTTGGTGAGCCAAGTTTGAATTCCTTTTGGGTTCATTACATTCAGTTATGTGCATATACTCTTGGAAAAGGTAGGGATCCATCTCTCCTACCCCAAGCTATGGGTTGAATAGCAGGACAGACTGGGCCCTACAGTCTTGGTTGGCAACCAGTTCACAGCAGAAAGAAATGGCATCCTCCTGCAGAAAAATCTTCTGCCTAGTCAGTCCTGAATTAAAATAGATTTGATCGCCCAAGCATTTATCTCATATGGGAACAAATAGCTTTTGGTAGGGTACCAAAAGATGTTATAGATTGTTTGAACATCCTTTCCATGTAGATCAAGCTTTCCTAACATTCCAACTAGTTCTTTATGTTGTACCCTATCAAATGTCTTTGTGTAATCTATGAAACATAGGTATTGATCTTTCTTGCTGGCTCTGATAGCATTCGGTTCATGAAAATTGCTTGTCCCAGTATCATGAACAAGGCCACATTGTTCTTGCCCTATTTTCAATTCTGCTACAATTTCTAATTCTGCTATGAGTTCTATTTGATAGAATTCAAATAAGTTTGGTTGTGTGTCTCATCAATCATATTGTCTGACAGAATTTACATTCATTTTCACATAGTTTCTTTGGTCATGCTCTAAATATTGATCTACTGAAATCCTCTGCTATTCTACCACTATATTTTGTTTATCACTTTTGTGACCTTATCAATTCCCAAATTGTCCAATGATATCAGTATCTCTCATCAATGACTGAATCCTGAATTTTCACATCATGATGAATGGGTGTTCTCTCTGGGCCCCCCCCCCATGCCTTGAGCACCTATTGGAACTTAAAATCAACCCAGACGTCAAGTGAAATTTGTTCATACAATCTATCACTAAAGATACTGGATAAAAGATTGGTTCCCTTACCACTCCAGTAAGTACCTGAATCCTCTAACTTTAACAAGAGTCACATCAAGCTGAAAATTGAGTACTGCTACCATATATAGACAGGAGCTGCCCAATCTTGACTTTCTAGTCTCAATAGAGTACAAAAGCATCTCCGCATACTTGTGGGTGATGAAATATTTTCCACCATACAACCCCTTTCTATCGCAAGCCTCTCACTGCTTTATCGCTATTTTCATGGAAGTTGCTCAGACGAACTACATTCCTTAGACCCACCAGTTCTAACCTTCATGGCTAAGACTTGCCATGCCACACACATTGTAGTCATTCCGTTCGTATTCCCTTGGTGAGATATAAGTTCCACTCAAACATCTTCTCATGAACCACTACCTTGTGGAACCAACACCCAAGAGGATGTTTCCCCATTCACTACAATCTTAATCTGTTCAAGTCTAGAGTTAACTGTTATCTTCCCCACATATCCCCATAAACTATGCCTCATTCTTTAACCCTCTACCTCCATGAATAGGCAATATTATTGGTCCTGACCTGGCATCTTGGCTTCAGTCACTTTCTCACCACTGTAATGTAGCTTCCATGTGCCTTTTTTGTAAATACAGTGTAACCCGGATATAAGAGAGTTGTCGGGACCGGAGAAGTATCTTATATCCGGGTTTCTCTTATATCCGGGTTTGGTCTATTTTGTTTTATTAACACAGGCTCTAATTTGGGACCAGAGAAAATATATCTTATATCCGGGTTTCTCTTACATCAGGGTCTCTTATATCCGGGTTACACTGTACTTTCATGGAAAGTGTTCAGATTAACTTTTCTCTATGGTGTCTAGATTTTATGAATTTAAGCACAGTACTAGATTGGCAGCAGGGTCTCATCAATTCACAGTTGAATTAGATGCAAATTCTATGCTAATAAATTCTTTTCTCAGATTTCTCACTTGTGGAACTCTCTTCGGGCTCCATGCTTTCCAACTTTGATCTTCAAAATTCAAATGCAATGCCAATTGTTATCTACTCTTCTTGATTACTCTTCTATAGTTCTCGCTCCTTAATAATGTTTCTCTTTTTTCTTATTCTTTCACACTCACTAACTCCTTAGTCTTATTGGCTGTACTGTCTTGCTTGGGGTGATATGATTAAAAACAAATAAATAAATAGAAACCTAAAAATCTCTATTACAATCTCATCTAGTCCTACACTTTGTTTCTCTACATCTTGGCCAGTGCTGACCTAGCTTCAGATTTTAATATTACAAATCCTTCCATTCTTTTAAACATTATAGACATCTCTCCTCTGTTATAGACGAATTCCCTTATGAATTAATTCTAGCTCTATAATACCTTTTCTTTTTCCATTATGATTATTCCTGCTTTAGATTTTATATATCCTTTCAAACAGTACTTTTTCTGTTCTACTAGTTCTTTTATCGTTTTATGCACACCTGCTCAATCTACAATTTTTTGATCGCTCATTAAGACATTCCTCTTTTGCTTGCTTGCACTTATTTCTGATGTTTTTATTTAACCTCATATATTCTGCACCATTTCTTGGCATTATCTCCTTTCTCTCCTTCAGTAGGCTGAGAATTTCATCCGTCATCCACTTCTTTTTTTCTTTCTTTTTTTCTATCTTTTTTTCTTTCTTTTTTTTCTTTCTTTTTTCAGGATGATTTCTTTTGATGTTTATACTCGTGCTTCTCTTAAAGTGTTCTACTTTCATTCCCTGACCTGATTCCAAAGTTTTATATTTGTTATTAACTGCACCTACATTTGCAAATGGAGTTTGTCATATTCCAGTGGAAGCATTGCTTTGAGCGTCTTTTTTGTAGCTCGTACATAACTGGGAGGTGATCAGCAGTCAATGGTTAGGTATGTTTTCGAGTGTATCACCCTCTGGTGGGTTCCTGCAAGGTACGTTTTCGATCCAACCAGAGACCTATTCACCCACATTATTACTATTGATCTGAGCAAGCCTTGATCTGAGTCAAATCCTTTCACTGCAGTATATGTCACTGAAGGTTCACTGATTTATTCCTTTTCAACTGCCTTGTCAGGTTTATTTGAAGATGAGTCAAGCATCCTGAATGTTGAGTGATCTACATTTATATTATAAAATAGCTAAAAAAATCTTAATTTTTTAAATATTAAAAGAATCAGATAATTATATGATTTTATTGGACTTTTCAGAAATTATTCACTAACAAATAGAATTATTTTTTGTCTAATTTTTTTGATTTTGTAGAAATATTTTTAAGTCTTATTAAATTAAAATATAGTTGCAAACATGCAAGGTCTGTCTGAAAAATAACAGGACTGGTGTCACAAACAATTTATTTCAATTCCAAATAAAAAACTATACAATTTTTTCTTCAAAGTAATCTCCCTCCTGTCTAATGCACTTTTCCATCCTTCTCTGCCACGCTTCTATGCACTGCTGGAAAGATTCTACTTGGATGCCCCGCAGCTCCATCAGTACAGACCTTTTGATGGCCTCCCTGCCTTCAAAACAGATCCCTTTGATGATCCCCTATGATCCGTATGGTGATGATGTTCTCAGCCAGGAACTGCTGGATGCTCGGGGCATTGTGAGCAGACACATTGTCATAATGAAGCAGCCATGATTTGTCCTGCCACAACTCTCATCTCTTCTCATGCAATGAGTGAAGCAAACACCACAGGATCTCTTTATAGACTCGCTGATGAGTTGTCTAGCCCTGTGGAAAGAACTCACTGTTAGCAACGCCTCTCACATTGAAGAACATGATCTGTCCTGTTATTTTTCAGACAGACCTAGTATAAGCTGAAATGCGTGATCCTTTGCAGTCCCTTTGATGGCTACTTCTGTATTTAAACTGAATCTATTTTCTAATAAATGTAGTATTTTAAATAGACAAGCAATTTAGAATCTGAAATTTGATCCTCTTCCTGTCAACAAAGTGACAGGTACTGGTCTAGTTTATAGTAATAACCTAGACATGTAAACTCGTGTATCTATTCTACCTTTATTGGGGTCTGTAATGTGGAGGGCACCAAAGTAGGGGTTTACTTGGGTGTTATGTGTTTACAAGTGGTTATCTTTGGATAACATCCTTAATCCAAATATACCCCAATTTATGGCCTTTTAAAAATGCATGCAAAGATAATTAATACAAAGATATATATTACATGTACTGATAAAAATTTATATCACTTAAAATAAAATATACAATATTGAAAGAGTTCATAAGTTAATGTTAGAAAGTTCTCATGTTGAAAGTCTCTAAGTCCTTTAGTATATAATAGATAAAGAAAAAGAGTCCTTGTAAATCTGCGTGTATGTATATAAGTATTTCTTGATAGTAGTAATCCTTTCTCTACTCTCTATGGGATTTTTAAGTGTCCAAAGATTTATGGCATAGGAAAGTGATGAAATTATTTCACCGGCTGGTTGTCACTGTCTGTTTTTTCACTTTTTTTGAGACATGGGATTTCATTCCAGAATTGTTTCTTGATTTTTGATTGGTTCACAGATATGACTCATGACTAACCCTTTTTCTTCAACGATAATTAGGAATAATAACGTTTTGGCCTCTTTTATTTCTTTCTTTTTTTTATCTTTTTGTTTTTATTCCTTATGGCAAACCAAAATGGTTTGCCAACTTTTATTTTTTTAATTTTTTATCACTGCAAAACATTCCTTTTTTTTCTTTTTTGTTTACCTTCCATTTTTCCATTCCTAACTGATAGAAGGCTTTCTTCTCCTTCTCCTTCTTTTATATGCTGTGTCCCTTCAGGGTGTTGGCCATTATAACTCACCACAATTTCCTTGTAGCTCTTAATAAATTTTGTCTTTTTGTTATCATTTACACCAGCTTGCTAAGTAGGTTATGATTTGTTTTCCTCTGTTCCTGTTGCTTTCAATCTGTCCTGTGAGTATCAAATTTCTCGAGCCTTCTTTCCTCATTATGTGCCCGACAAATTTCAACTGTCTCTTCCCAATGTGTCATTTTTGTTTCCATCCTTATGAATTATTAATGGCATGAATCTTACCACTTGATTTACCTTTGCTCTCCATCCTCTATAGAAGTACTTGACTTTTACAAGGTGGGTTCATTATCATCCAACTATTGTGATAACATCATCAGGTACAAATTAGACAGAGATAATATTGAGTTCTTCTGAGATCTGTGAATCAAAACAGTCTGGCTGAGTGAATGACGAGTCACATGGTAGTAAGTTCTCAGGAGATTGGGGCTTTCTCTCTGCTTCCACTGAAAGATTGACTGACTCTTAGGCAATTGTCCCATTCTTTCTATTTTAACTCTTTTTATGGGGAACAGATTTCTTTCAAGTGTCAGGTTACAAATTACATATGGAATTAGCAACAGAGTCAGATGAACGGTTTTGATGAATTCATCCCCAAGACTCCAATAGACAATTAAGACAGAAAAGGTTGACAGCATTAAAAAGAAATCATAGATCATAACAAATTAGCTAAAGATAACAATGGAATTCTTCCTAGATGTGTGGAGCAAAATAGTCTCGCTAGATGAAGGGCTAGTCAGATGGCAGCATGTTTTTTGGGAGGTCGTAGTTTCTGTTTGCCTCAACTATGGTAAGTGAACTGATTCTTGAGCAATCCCCGACTCTCTCTCTTTTTCTTTTTTAATGAGGAATAGGTTTCTTTCAGGTGTCAGGTTACAAGTTGATTTGCACATGGGATTAGCAACAGAGTCAGAGGAAAGGATTTCAATGACTTCATCCCTCAGTTTTTCATTGGTCAACTGAATTCTTAACTGCAATAGGGAATCAAAGCAGAAATGTTGTATAGTGTCAAAAAAATAACAAATACCCTTTTTGAATTTTGGTCAAGATCTAATCTAGCATGTGCCAAAATGGTAATCTCCCTTGTCAATTTTCCCAGCAGCAACTGTGAGTGAGAACTGGTTTCTTTGTGTTAGTTAAAGCCCTGTTAGTTTGCAAGTTGAAACCCAAACAATTTGAGGTACTAATTTATATTATTGCAATTAGATGCATTTTGTAATTCTTTTATCCTTTACAAAATCAATCATTCATAATTTATTTACAGGCAGAGTTGTTCTCATCACAAAGTTTCATCCCTTGTGCCCTTTGGCCTTCATCAAGTGCCTGTCGATCTGAGTAACCTTCATGGAATTTCAAACTGAACAGTTCTTGCCCATGTCCAGGGATATATTATTTAGTATTGCTCAGCCCATTTCAGCTGAGTCCAAGTAAACACTTTGGATTGTTAAAAATCTGATCAAATGACTTCATATAAGATTTTATTTATTTGTAGTTTTTTTAAAAGTATTTTAGGCCCCAAATTTTTCAACATCTTCATATATGCCAATTTGTCCTCCTACAGCATGACTGGTCCCCAATTTCTTTATACAAACTGTTCATCCAATAAAAGGATCAAAAGCCACTCAAGGTAGAGGCCAATCTCCCTTTTGAATTTAGTACTACAGGTTTTATTACCATAGTCCATGATAATTTCAACCTGGAATCATTGTACAGATTTTCAATTGAAAGAAAAATTAGAAATATAAACAAGAATAAAGAGAGTCAAATCACCTTCATTTTCCTCTGTATTTCAAATATAAGAAAAAGTCTCCACCCAGACAGCTTTTTTCCAAGAACTTCCACTTTGTAGAACAGACTTCTATGTGGGGGTTTCTTGGAACACTTTAATCTTGACCTCATCAAGTCAAGGGTCAATCATTATGAAATTCTATGTTTTTTTTCTGAAATGTATGCCACATCTCCTCTTAGCATCAAATTTATTTTTTTAAGATTAAATTTTTGTATTAAATTTTAAAAAATTATTTAATCTATGCTGGCAGAAAAGACACTTGCTAATTTAAGGCAACTGAACCAACTGTAACAGATCTTGAAAGGGTAGCATCTATAGATGTTAGCAGAAATTTAATCTCTGTTAGGTTAATCATAATCCTTGCAAGCAGTGTATTAGGTTGTTTGGAAAGTAGTATCACATTTTCAGGAATGTTTAAAATGGATACAGATGTAGAATTTTTAGATTTTAGTTCCCATAATCAACAATTTCAGCCACTCAATATAAAAACATTTTCCAGTCTTCTTCTGTGCTGTGTTTCTTCAGGACATGGGTGATCATGACTCTCCACAACATCTTATCTTTTATAGCTCTTAACAATGTTTGTCTTTTTATTATCCCTTCCACTTCCTGTTCTAACATTCATTTTCACAAGCTTATTAGGTAGGTTTCTCATCATTTCCCTCTGTCCATTTTACTTCCAGTATGTCCTTTAAGCGTCAACTTTTCAAAGTCTTCTTTCTTCATTACGTGTCTCAGAAATATCATCTGTCTCTTTCTAACTCTATGTATAAATTGTTCTTTTTGCCTCCCTTTTCCATAATTCTTTCTTTTCCCAGAATATGCCAATAAAGTTCTAGGGTCTTTGATAAAAGGAAAGCTGAGAGACTTCAATAGATGCTTTCTGTTGTAACCTAGGGAAGATTACTGAATAGAATAATCACACACAAGTTGGTAATGAACGATAATACTTAGGACATGAACAACACATAAGATTCACCAGTGGCATGTAGAAGTAGTCAACTGCTAGAGGTGAGTCAAGTGAATTCCACAATGAATCTCCAACTGCAGGATATCTACCAACCACCCCACACAGTCAGATGTGGCACAAGGCCGAATTTAATGTGGGGTATCTGAGTCCGTAGGCTTGGCCAAAAATTCCCTGTAGACTCACTATAAAACGGGCTAAGGTAGTTGTTTCCCGAGATGAGACTCTGCCATTCGACATAGCCTCATTTGGGGATCCTTTCCGCCTGCAGGCAGAGAGTTTGACCAGCACAGCTTGAGATGAATCTCCAACAGCAGACCAACATAAGGTATTTAATACTGTATGTATGTGACTGGGGTGGTACCCATTATCATCCGTAGGTATGCTACAGCACCTTCCTTATTTCTGAATACCCTGATACTAAGAAAATCTTCTTAATTTTCTTTAATTCTTTCTTTTCACAGAATATGCCAATGAAATTCTAGGGTCTTTAATAAAAAGAGAGACTTCAATTGATGCCTTCCTTATTTCTGATACTAAGAAAATCTTCTTGTGATAGAAACAAATAATCTGAAAGTTAAACTGGTGATATAAAACTTCTCAGTTGAATGACTTTATTTTCACCTCGGTTTGTTTTGCAAGTGAGACTTTGTTTTTGTCATGTTGGAGTATCTCACCTTTGCTGTCCATCAAAGCTTTTCTCTTTTTTTACTAAGATTCAAATCTAATTGTATTGGCAAATAAGATTTTGCCTACTTGTATATTTTAGTTATAGGATAAATAAAGTGCCCAGTAAAGATTCAGATGGGAGGAAGTTGACTACTTATCACGTGTCGTAGAACAACACTGTACAACAATATGGTGTCATTGATATGACATTTAAGTTGCTTGGTCAAACAAGAATTTGTTGAGACTTGGATCCGGTGTTTTGCAGCCCAGGCTAGGGCTAAAAAATTGACTATATAGGACGAATTAATTCAATTACAATTGCTTGAAGGTATGGCTGATATATCTCATAAATATAAGATATTAGGACAATTACAATTGAATAATTTGTCTCTAACTACATGTATGGAAGTTATACAACAACAACGTTTGAAAGTCTCTCAAGGTAGAGGATTACTGTTAAAATGGAAACAATGATTGAGATGTGTGATAGGAATGAAAAAGTGATGTTAGGAGTAAAAATTATAAGGATAAGCAGGATAAATAACAATTGATTGTTGAAGAGGTTAAGATTACATTGTTCAGAGATGAACACATGTGGGAGTTGTCTCCATAAAGTGGAAATACTTGGGAAAAAGCTGAATGAAACTTCTTATCTTTGGAATCTAGAGGAAATGAGGATGATTTGGCTCCTATGGAAGTAGCATGGCATATCCTTTTTTCATTTAATCATTTCACTCCAAGCAAGGCAATAAAGCTACTAAGATTCAATGGATTACTGAGTGAGAAAGAATATGAGAAAAATAAAAAACATTAAGGAGAGAGAACAATAAAAGAACAAGAATTAAGGAGACCGAAAATAACAATTAACATTGCATTTAAATATTTGAAGATCAAAGTTGACTGGCATGCAAGAAGCCAAAAGAGAGTTCCACAAGTAAGAAGCATGAAAGAAGAAGCTGTTAGTATAGGACTTACAGTTATGCTATGTTTTTGGTAGGCAGTAGTCTGAATGACTTTTCCCAGCTAACCATCCACTCGTTCCACTGTTTTCAAATGCAATCTTTAAGCGGCTTGTTGAGACACACATCTCTGAAAACTTACCATAAACCACAGGATTTAAAGTTTACATTTTATACCTTGATTATAAGATGGTCCCCTATATTTTTTTGGGGGGTGGGTATTTTAAGTTTAAAAGATTGCCTTATACACCATCATATATGGTAAGAATGGGGTTAACACACAAAAGGAGTACAGATGAGTGATCACAGCATTCTGACTTCAAGACAAGAAAGAACAAGAATATGGAAGATGAGACTGAGAAGTAATCTATTTTATTGGCTAGGAAGAAAATCCAGCAGGCATCTGTGTATGAATTTGGAAAGGAGAATAATTTTGCAGTCATTCCCATGTGAATTGGAGCCAACACATATAATGGTGTTTATCACAGTATCTGTGATGGTATCAAAATGTCTGATATGGATTTACTGTTTCATTTTTGTAACTTATTATTGTAACACTTCAATCACAGTTACATCTCAAAAATGTATCTGTAAAAGGACACAAAAGGTAATGGTAATCTGAAAATTAATGCACTCTGTTAGCCAACTGCAATTTAAAAATAGGTCACAGCTGTAAACATGTAAAAATGCCACTGCCTTTTTTTTTAATGTTTTTCTCTTCAACTTGACAGCAATCAAATTTCTTTTTCTTTTTTTTCCCCTGTATTTTTAATTAAGTATTTTAAAAAAATAATGAAGTTCAAAGCTGACATGTTTTTTCTCACACTACATTTGTTGAGTGACTACTTTTTGACTGGTTTTAAAGCCTGAATATATTAAAAAAAAACACTCACTCTCAATCTTCTAAAAGCTGTTCAAAACAAACATTAAATAATCCTACATTTGGATATATTTCAAGAGTAATATTGAAAAACATACTGCATGCTTTTAGTATTTTAATACAATGAAAAGGTTAAAATGATGACTATTACTGTTTTTAAATGATTCTTGTCTAAATAAAATTAAGATTCTGGCCCCACAGACTCAGTCAAGTCATAGGTTACTTGGTGTCATTGCTAATATATCTCCAGCATTTGATTTAGTTCCGACACACACACAAAAACACTAAGATATGCACATGCACAGGCACACACACACACACACACACACACACACACATGCACACAAAGAAGAAAAATCAATCTAACACCAATAAAAAACACATAAATTACTTTTTTTAACTTAACTTTATCTGTCTATATTTCTGAGATGAGGTATTATGTATACTATTTACATTATTCGGACTATTGTCCAAATCTTTGTCGCCATGTTTATCACAACATTTCAGCCGTTGTATGCTCCGGCCTTCTCTGGTTGGAATGTCAAACTGAACCCTTTATTTCGCTCACTGGGGTAGACTGTTCTAGTTCCACGTGCCATGTCTAATGGATGTCAGTTATCTCCTGTTAATTCCCCTCTTCACTGACATAACCAGGTATTGAACTCACACCCTTTGGGTCTTGTCACTGGATCTAATTAACGCCTTTATCCACTGTGCCATGTGTCCTTGAGGACATCTATGTATGAATTTCTGGGTATTATAAACCTAATGTCTTCAGTAACCTTCCTTAAGTTTACAAATTTTCCAATGATGTTCTTTTTCTATAATCTCAACTTGATCCCACAGAAGGCGGTGATCTCACTTTCCTCTCCATATGTGGTCAGCCATGCCTGATTTTTAACTTTATTCATATTGTTCTTTTACAGATATACTCTATCTGAAATTTTTACACACACGCACACATACACACATCTGTTAAAAAACAAAAATAAATCTTGGTCTAGATTATTAGAGTACCAACTCACTATACCCAAACTATATGACTTACCCATGATACATAAACCCAACATAATCATCAGATCCATTGTGTCCAGAATTAATAGTGCACCCTACAAGTTAGATAGAACCACAACAAAAATCCTAAATTTGTTCCTAGGCACCATCAGTACAACACATCAAACATTCAGGTGACTTACTCCAAAGAATACATACCATGAATATGAATAACATGCCTATGGTAAGTTTAGGCATCAAATCACTATATATCAATATATCCATCACAAAATGCCTTAATATATTAAGAAATCACCTCAAAAAATCCATGGAAAAGCTTCCTCTACCCGTCTATAAAGATATGCAAATTAGTTGCTAACCACTGTTTCTTTTCTTTCAATAAAATTTTCTACAAACAAAAATTCAGTTTACCCATGTGGTCACTTATCAGTGGTGTTCTCGCTTGCTTCTTTCTAGAATTCTTAGAATTTGCTCTATTTAAACATATCATACCTAACACTTTTACTTAACTGAAATACATAGATGATGTATCTCTGAAATACATGATAAGATGTGCTTATTTTATCCCAAGATACAAACCTATTAAATATAATTACAAAATTTAATAAGGTTGAACCCACCATCGAATTCATATACAAACTTGAATCGAAAATCTCTCTACCTTTTCTCAATATCTTATTAATATGAAACAATGATAAGTTAGATTTTAAAGTTTACCGAAAGCCCAGAAATAAAAAATGGCCTAATCAATTTCTATTCTCACCATAACCAGACAATAAAGTCTGGACTAATCATAAGAATTTACCTCAGAGCCCTTAGAATATGCAGCCCTGAATACCTAAATGATGAAGATGAATATATTGAGAAAACATTCAAACTTCTCCACTATCCACACCATTTCATCGTGAAAACTAAAAGATCCATACAGCAAAAAATAGATACTCCCAAAAATTGCACAAAATTTATAATCTTGTCCTCGAACATCATTTCAACTAATCTCGCAAACAAATCAGCCATTCTTAACATTAGGATCATTACCACCACCTCCAAAACAATTGTGAATATAATCAGGAAGAAAAATAAACCAAACACTATTTCAAATATCGGAATTTATCAGATAAAGTGTCTAAAGTGCAAAGACATTTATGTTGGGGAGACATCACCTGATCTAAAAACCTGGATCTATGAACACAAGAGAGACTTGTGTTGAAACAGACATTCTAACTCTCTCTTCTTACATCAAAATGATGTGGGACATAACTTTGATTTCACTAATGCCAGCCTAATGAAAGAAGGACATAACCCTTTAAGGAGAAAATATTTTGAAAATATATTTATAGCATTACTACCAAGTATAAACACTCACTTGAAATATTACATCACATCACTATCTTTCTACAGATCCATTATTCATGAATCTAACTTATGTTTACTTAATACATAAAATAATGAAAATTTGCAAATCTTTTTCAAAATATACGCATGAGAATTGCTTTAATGATGAATCCAACCAAAACATGATTATTACAATATCTTGATACATCTTGCCAACCCAAACTAAGATGACAACAACAGACATCTCCCAAACACACATACACAAGAATATAAAATATAAAATTATTTGCAACATCTTGCTACATTTCAAAAAACAAGGGTGACATCGATAGACATTCCTCACATCCACACTTATACATTTACATGAATTAATGTTACTGTTCAACATACACCTAGACACACAAGCATTTCTTTATTCACTGATAGCATGACTTGGAGTTTTATGCAAACAAGCAATCTTCAGGTGCAAAATGCTCACTGAAGATTGTTTGGGTTTTGCATGAAACTCCGAGTCGTACTATCAACGTTGGATATTATGTATAACACTGAGCACTGTTTTAATGCACCCAAGGAAAAAATATATGTATGTATGTGCAAGGTATATGTGTGTATACGTATGTTTTTTTACATACATATATATATATATATATATATATATATATATATATATAATGTCATCAACATACAGGCCTGTTTCACTGTATCACAGCTCATCAGTGCAACTAGACATCCGATTGCTTCAGTCTGGGATTGAAACCCGACCAATTTGGCATCAGCTGAACTTTCTACCCCTGAGCCATCAGCATGACAGAGGGAAAGGGAAATTCTACTGTATTATTTTTTATGAATGTAAACAAATACCATACAGCCATAGTGCTCAATTTATTTTCAATGAAGAGAATTGCATTAGTGGAGATGGCTACTGTTTAGAATTACCCTATCTCTCAATAGTGCTCAACCAAAAGTTTTTGAGAGCATAATAATGTTATTCACATACACAGCTCATCAGTGCAGCTAGACATCTGATTGCTTTAAGCCGGGATCAATATATATATATATATATATATATATATATATATATACAGTGACTATTAAAGCTAATATAGCACAACTCTTCGGCAGAATTGATTCACTGTCAGTCACTGTGTGTTTATCTAAATCTAAAAATAAACATGCTAAAATTCACCTTCATCCCTGCCGTGTGCCGACGGCTTAGTTGTAGAAGTTCTGACTGATGCCAATTCAGTTGGGTTTCAATCCTAGCTAGAGGCAACCAGATGTCTAGCCACACTGATGAGCTGCAAAACAGTCTGTCTGTGGATGACAAAAATATATATATGTATATACAAGTTTTATTGGAGATGATTAACAAGGCACTGTGATTAAGCTTTTATTAATTTTTCTTGCATTCATACAAGTGATTTCTTTTCTGGATATATATATATATATATATATATATATATATATATATATATATATATATATACAGGGATGTTGGTTTTTAATTTCTGAACATGGTCAGCATGTTGTAGCTGCGTTCATAGTTGATATCATTGAGAGTCATTTTATTATTAATGTTTCCAATGTTTGTAACTATTTTCTGCTTGCAGAATCAATTATGGTCATATTATCTGTAAATATGTTGCAGACAAAGGTTGATAGGACTCTGCATGTGATGTAAAGTAAGTCTTCTTGATAAGCATGTAGTGGTATGTCTGATGTAATTATTATTCATGAATTTGTTTTCGTCAGGAATGCTGTCCGATAAGGGGCATGTAAATGCATAAATAATGTTGGTCCTCTGTAGTTTGGAGTTATTATTGTTGACGTTGAAGTTGGCCATTTCAAATGTTTTTTTTTTATTTTCCCATCACTATAGGGACATATATAAAAATCTACATATTCAGTTAAAAATAAAAACAATGACATCTTTGATAACTATCATGGAAAGTGATTGGACGAACTGTATCTCCTGGTTCCACCAGATCTGACCTTCACAGCCCAGGACCCACCATAGTAGCAGACCACCTACATTACCTCTGTATTCCATCGGTGAGAAGTAAGTTCCACTCAAAAAAACAGCTTCTTGCAAACTACCGCTCTATGAAACAGACTCTCTAGAGGATGTTTCCCCATTCACTACAATACAATCTTAACCTGTTCAAATCTAGAGTCAACCATTATCCTCCCCACCTATCCATATAAACTACTCCTTATCGTAACTCTATACTGCGAGTTCATCCCCATCAGGCCTTGTAAAATGCCATGAAACACAGATACACGTACGTACGAACATTCACCAAAATACAAACTCTTTACGTCCACACACAAACACAAATGTTGATGTCTTTGTCACTTGTAAAGTTGTTGTTTAATACATATATTTGTTGACATATATATATATATATCGGTCTGGTTTGTTTTCTTTACATCTTTGGTTGGACTCAACTTGAGTCTGCCATGTTCTTGTAGTTGGACCTTCTTCTAGCAGGAAATAAACAGCACGTGTTCCTAATTTAATAATGCACTAACCTACGGTCCTCTACACTTCTCTTTCGGTTGGAAATATCATGCATGAGTGAGCAGTCCAGATATCAAGACAAGCTTACTCTGTTGAGAAGACTAAGAGACCCCCCTGGGAGAAGTGGGTGTAACAAGGATTGCTACCACCATTTCCTATAGGATTACTGTAAGCCTAAAGTTCTAAGGAAATACCTGTAGGGGGGATTAGGTTTGATCATATAATTATGATTGGAGGAGTAAGCATCAATCTAAATAAGTATTATATTAAAGTTTTAACTTCGTTAAAGCTAAAATGGGTTGCATCAAAGCAAGAAGAGACCTTTAAATTTAAACCTGTTATATATTTAGAGATTTTTGATAAAATTCAAAGAAGAATCTGCAATGTTAGCGGTCCTGACCTGGCATCTTGGCTTCAGTCATTTTCCCGCCAATGTAACATAGCTTCCCTGTGCTTTTTCTATAAATACTTCCATGGTAATTGCCCTGATGAACTTTCCTCTATGATGTCTAGACTTTATGAATTTAAGTGTACTATTTAGATTGGCATGGTGGAGTAATGGATAGCGGCTCAGATTGAGGAATTGGAAAGCTGAGTTTGAATTCCAGTCAGATCCATTACATTCACTTACATGCTATTACCCTTGGGAAAGGTATGAATCCTCTTCTTCTCCCCTCATCTATAGCCTTGGATGGCAACTGGTCTACTGCAGAAAGAAATGGCAACCTACTGCGGGAAAAAATCAGTCTTGTATTGAAAGATACATGATTGCCTAAGCATGTATCATGCATGGCACATAACTGACTGACTGATTTAGATTGGCAGCAAGATCTCACTTCTCACTTGTGGAATTCTTTCTGGCTTCTTGCTTCCCAGTTTACTTTGATCTTCAAAAATTTAAATGCAATGTCAATCATTTTCTTCTGTCTTCTTAATTCCTATTCTTTTATTGTTCTCTCTCATCAATAGTGTTTCTTTTTTTTCTCCTATTCTCAGTAAACCCTTGCGTCCTAGTGGCTTTATTGCCTTTCTTGGGGTGAAATGATTAAAAAAATAAAATAATTAATAGCAACAAAAAAATATAAAATTTAAAATACCTCAATTATTTGTTCACTCCTCTCCTGAGCTGACGTAATCCACTTTTAACCAATATGGAAGATTCCATTAACCCTTCCCAATAGCCAAAATTCTTTTGTTTGTTTTTTTTTTTTCCAAAAAAAGCTTCTCTTGCTTTTGAACGATGATGAGAAGCAGATGGTACAAAAAATGTAATGTATGTATGGATACATCAACTGGTAGATAATCATTTTGGCAGGATTTGCAAATGCAACTCCACCAACACAAAGCCTGCCAAGTGAAAACACTTGAAATGACATAAGAAAATAGAAAGAAAAACTGAGAACCAATAAACAAAGAAACCAACAACAAAAAAATGACAAAAAAAGAAAAAGGATACTTAAACAGAAAAGAAAAAACAGACTAAAAGGCAGATATCTACCTACTCAATCTATGCTCAATGTCTAAATCAAATTGACTATATATATATATATATATATATATATATATATATATATATATATATATATTGTGTATTTAGG
>OZ038486.1:78775169-78807669 GCA_964036315.1 Acanthosepion esculentum
CAAATTTCAAGTAATCATCACTATATAACCAGTGAACTTTTGGTTTTTTAAATGACGTTGTAGAATTATTCTTGTCACCATCGCCTTTTCTTTTCAGAAACTTGTCCATATTTAAGGGTAAATTGAATCTAAAATTGAAAAAAATAAATCTAAAAGAATTTTTATTATATTTAATTTGTTTTTTGTTTTTCTTACTAAAACTTTAATTTACAACGCCTCAATATTTAATATAAATATCTACAAAGAATCTGTAAATATTGTGAACGAGATATATAGATGATATAAACTGGTGATAAAACAATAATTAAATTTTTAATGATTCCGATTCCTAACCAATATTCAATTCTGAATTTTAAAACTACAAATTATCATTCTTTTAAATTATTTTCACAGTTCATACCACTAACAAGAGTTAGAATACATTCATTTGGAAGATAATCTATACTGCTACTGCATAAAGTTAGATTAGCCTGAAATTGAAAAGATTAAAAATGGTTAGGAAAAGGTAAAAAAATGTTTGGGAGTTAGGAGCATTACATAAAACCTCACATAGTACAGTTCTGTGTTACAACTTTTTGTCTTACAACCTGTGTATTTAGGAATTGTTTTCGTATCAAAATTGGGTCTGAATTATTCAGCTCCGATGCCGATTCCCAATACTTTGAAAAACTCCTGATATTCCGATTAATCGTCCCATGACTAATATAAACCATAATAACACTTACCAATTAGTATGCGTGAAATGTTTAGATTCCAGAAATTCAGCGATTTTGAATTGAGCAGTGTCATCATGATTAAGAAATTGAATGTCTTTATTAAACAAAATGAAATTAAATGGCTTCTAGGTATTATCTCTTCGTGGCATACCAGTAATCATTCTGCGGCACACTAGTATGCCGCGGCACGGTGATTGGGACCACTGGTCTATAATAACATCTATAGCAATCAAGATGAGAAAAATAGTTCAAAATAATTTAAGTATATTGCTTCATTTTAGTTGTAAAAATGTTTTTTGATCTAGAAATTGAATAAATATTGTTTAGAAAAATTATATTCTTTTACAATAATATTCTTGTGCTTTCAAGAAGACCGCACACAAGTTAATTAAGTAGTGTACTATTACTCAGGTCATGAAACAAGCTGGTTATTGGGAGCTTGACATTATTTATGAAAAGATATTTGCAGCTCAAGTGCATTGAAAGGGTTAATCTTATTATCCATAATCTGAAATCCTTCCTAATCCAAATACTGATAATCCAGAAATGTCACCGTCTCATACAGCATAAACTGGAATTGTGGATATTTGCATTTCATGTACGGAAGCTGTAAATTAGATTGATTTTGAAAATTAATTTGTTAACACTGGCTCATTCCATAATCACTATCAATGAGTTCCATTGGCTCGACACAAATATGCAAATAATTGCTAGAAATTGGCACCACATTTGTCATTGAATCTTATTTAATTTTCTTTTAAATCCTTCTTATCAGAATGTCTTATTAGACCAAAAAAGGAGTACTGCTTCTATATCTAGAATGGAAGTTGCCCAATCCTCTCTTTCCAGTCCTGACAGAGTTCAAAAGCATCAATGCAAATTTTCCACCCTATGATTATGTTGTAACCTAGAAAGGGTTACTGAGTGACGAATAACCAAAATGGAGGCTGGAAATAAAATGGTAATCTTTATAACATCAACAAAATACAATACTTGCCAGCAGCGTGAAATAGGTAAACCACTGCTAGTGGTGGACTACTTAGATAGCATATTACCTCCACTTTCAATAGTGTCCAACGTATTTATGAAGATTGGGACATACCCATTAGTGTTCATAGGTACGGTATATAACAGATTCCTTTGCTAGACATAAAACATTGCAAGCCTTTCACTACTCTATCACTATTTACATGGAAAATGTTCTGACAAGGTACATCATTTAATCAAGAAACCCTCACTGAGATCCAAAAGAATGTGCCCATGTGCAACACTGCCATATTCAATAAAAATCTCTCCCAGTGTGATATTATATTGTTGCAGCTTACACCAGATACCAGGTTCATTCTAAAGGTGCAGTCAAATACTTGTACCTTAATATATGGAAAATAACATTTTTGCCAGATCATTACCCACAAGATAAAACCATGATACAAAATTGTAGTATTTGGCAAATTTTATTCTGTTGTATCCTTCTGCTGTAGACAAGTGAGGCAGAGTGAGGTGAGGTGAGGTTTTCAAGTCTAAATATTTGACTTGCAGTCCTTTTTTCTTTCTATAAAGTCTGTAATTAAAATGCATTTGAAACCATAATAAGGGATTTGGGTTCAAATCCGCATTTATGAATAGAGAGCTCTTTTATAATGTCTGCAATGAAAGGGAAAGAAACTATTTTGATTTATTTGGATGATAAATAGTCTCAGGCAAGGCTGTTAATTATTTAACAATAATTTGAACTTGCTCTTAATAGCTTACAATATTAATATTCAAAATATTGCACTATAATAAATGCTCTGTAAAGTGCAAAATTATATGTGTAGGGATGTAGAAGGTGATTATCTTCCTTTTGACAGGACTAATTTACTGACATCCTAAGGGGCCCTTGAGAATAAGGTGACAACCTGTTGGTGAGGACAGACAGTTACTGCTTAGACTACAACAGAGAGAGAAATGGTAGCTAGCTGGGGTTTGGCGAAATACAACCATGGTACAATTTTTATATATCCTAAATAAATTAACAGAGCTGTATCATGTTCCTCTTAGGGGTGTGAAATGTAAGACCTTTTTAATTGTACCCTTTCACTTACTGCTTGCATTTTTATGTGTTTGAATTTCTCTGTGTAGGAAAATTTGTGATATATATATATATATATATATATATATGTTAAGTTACGAAAAATTTGGTAATCCGTATAGGTAGTCCCAAGGAGGATGAAATATATATATATATATATATATATATATATATACATATATTTAAAAAATTGTGTATTTAGGCAGCAAATTCTCCTTTAAGCATGTCTAATTGAATAAATTACAGACATTATGTCTGCTAATTTTTAACAAAAAGCGTTCATACTCATAAATAACCTTCCATGTATCTCTATCTATAAAAGGCAGAATGTGTGTGTGTATGTGTGTAACGAATGCACGGCCACAATTTTCGACAGATTTGCACCAAAATTTACATGCACATGCTCCAAGTTATTAGAAAGGCCAAGATTGACTTTGCATTTCCCAACTCCTATTGATAGTGGAAATAATCGATTTTTTCATGCTTCTATGGCAGTTTCCATGTAGTTTGCGGCCATTTTCTACGGGCCAGAGTGAGAGCCTATAGCAGGCTGCCACGAATAGGCAGGAAGATTCTATTGGCCAGCATGAGAGCCAACAGCTGACTGACACAAATGTTAACTAGCATGCTAGCATGCAAAAAAAATCGATAGCTGCATTCATCACATGTGGGAAAAATTTAAATCTGCATGGCACTTTACTCCAATTGGCTCATTCGCTTGCTTAAACTCAACGTTGATTCTGATTCCGCAGAACTGGGTTGGGTGTGAAAAAGTATTTGTTGTTAACATTCTTTTTTCATTCAGTTTTTCCAGTTATGAGTCCTTTTTTAAAGCTGATCGTTTTGTGTTCATTTTGTTTAGTTCTTTTTTCGTAATAGATTTAATGTTTAGTATAGGGCTTAGAAAAAATTTGCAGTGTGAGATAGGCAAGAAGTAAGGTATGTAGCAACATCAGCATGGCAAAGGGCACTCCTTTAAATGCAAGGAAGGGCAAAAATATTTTAAGTCAAGTGATAGCGATTGCTGTATAAGTCGTACGATTTTTTAATCAAGCACGGGCAATGCCGGGCCATGCTGCTAGTTGATGTTAAAGGATGAGAGAAATGTACTATAGCTGTTTAAATTTCTTTTATTTTCATTTCCTAAGTACATTTGATCTTTTTCCAAGATCATCTTCAGGGGTGCAAGTAATACAAAAGTATAAGTTGTTCATTAATATAAGTATTTATACAAAGTAGTGCCTTGTTATTCATTACGGTAATTTTTTCATTATACTTTTAAATGCAAAACAGTTGACAATGTGGTGAGCATTCATTAGAATGTGAAAAAATTATTCATTATGGAATTTTTTTTTCCCTCTATGTTATAATGTCATGGTCACACATGCATTAAAGCATGAAAAAGCTGTTCCTTTACAGGCATTTCAGAACATTACTGCAGTATTCATAGTTGATTCTGTTCAGTGCCAGCTTTAATTTTTAAATATAAATTCCTTCTAGTATCTGTAATCTAATTTTGTTGTTATCATGATGTAGGATAGTTGTGTTGTAATTAGCTCAACAACAATTATCTGAATTTTAAAGTTAGCTTAAACTTTTACTACTAATCCCTAATCAGCAGGATTTTATTAAATATCTGTGAAATAGAGATATGTAGTGTTTGTGAAGAAAAAATTTAAAAATATGTATAAATTAAGATTTGGTAAAATGAATAAATTAGATTCAATTCATCACAGACACAATATTTAAACATATTTTATTAGCAATTTTTAGCCAAAATAAAAAAAATATTTATGGAAAATTATTAATAAGATAAGTTAATTTAATTTAATAAATTATTAATAAGAAAATTATTAATACAGATTTAAAATTGAATTAATTCATATGCATGGAGAAAGATAAAATTACAGAGTATTTAAAATATATGCCAAATTATTAACTGGCACCTTTTAAGCATGTATAGTCATTAGAAATTTGACACTTTTCAATTAATACACTTCAGAATAGAGCTGACCATTTTTCAGTTAAATATTAATATGCATTTTGTGTCTACGACTATCCCTGCATAGCATTTCCCAACCTTTTCTCAACCAGTGCCCCCTTTGGGCACAAACGTTTCGTCAATGTCCCCCTGTTAAATTAAATTTCAAATATTATACTTCATAGCAAGATAACACTTAGGTATTAGTGCAAAAATAATGTTAATACTGTTTTCATTTTTAGAAATGCCAATGATTAAAACCCTAAAAAATTTTTATTTGATAAAGGACTAATAGTAAATAGTTCATCTGTGTGAGTCCAAGTAACAATCAAAGTAGTTGTCTGGAAGAAGTTTCTTTTCTTTCACTTCTAATCTCTGAAACTCTTGTAGTGAGTACAAAACAATAACAACTCTCTTTACTCACTCTTTCAAATTCTGGCAAACTGAGGAAAAAGACAGAAATAAATTTGTGAGCCGATGGGAAATTTTCTTTGGACCAATGAAAATCTTGCCTTTACAGAAATTGGCAGGTGAGCTGAGAAGAAAACAAAATAAATTTGCAACCCTATGTGTAATTTTATTTTGGACCAATGAAAACTTTATCTTCACAGAAATTAGCTGTTGAGCCAAGAAAGAAAAGAAAATAGTGAGCATATGAAAAATCCTTTTTGAAATAAAAAAATAAATAAATAAAATTAACAAGAGTGTCTGAAGTCATGTGAAAGCTTTTGTTTCTGTTCATGCATCCAGTGTTGAAGTTCTTGCCAGTGTCAAATTACTTGCCAATTATATTATCAGCCTTAACAAAGCTTGTGTCATTTCAAACAATTTTCTCTCAACAATACAAGAAAGCTAAGTATTTCAAACTATCTCTCTTTGTCTACTTTTGAACGTATGCAACTGTATATCCCTTCTGTGAACAACAAACTCTCCACCTTTGTTTTAAACATATTTTAATATTATTTTGTGTCAGATCATTTAATCTGTTGTATGAACATTTCCTCTTCATGATTATTTGTTAAAACTATAGACTTTCAAAATTTCTGATTTACTTTCCTGAAACGAGCTTCAAGTATGTAAATTTATAAATAAATTTCTCAACTTGTTTTGTTAAAATTACCTGTGTGTTTCCTCATCTTTATCATCCTTCATTAACCTTCTTGGCATGGGTAAATCAACTATTCATTTTATCTCCAAAGTTCCATGCCACTATACACTCTTCAGGCTGTTTCCCTGTCAACTACAATCTTCAAAAATTGAAGTGCAGTGTCAATCACCATATTCTCTCTTCTGGCACCCTGTTTTTTTATTGTTCTTTCTCCTCACTAAAGTCTTCCCTTGTGTCTTAGTGGCATTATTGCCTTGCTTAAGGTGAAATGATTAAAAAAAATAGTAAGAGGAGTCATTAAGAAATCTTTTTGTGTCTCATATATTCCCTGTTGTACAAAAACATGTCTTTATTAAAAGAAACTGAACTAAAAAAAAGGGAAACAATTTTTGTAAATCACCTTAAGGATTTATGGAATAAGAAATTTTTGAATTTGCACTTTATCTGCTTTCTTTATAACAAACATAAAAAATTGGATCATGATTATCAGGGTGAGAGTGAATACAGAACCCACACTGTTGTTTTTTTTAAGTTGCAAATTGAGCTGGAAATTGTTTTATTCATTAAGTTAGAGCCTTCTACTGGTATTTCCTTCCCAAATGTCTTGCTATGATGTGCTGTTTTTGCTGTGTGACAACAAATGAACATATCTGCGAACAGAAATCAGATCATTATCATCATCATATAATCCTGCTTGTTCCTCTGTAAGTTATTTAGCATGTCCATTACACCCTGCCATTACCTTAGATAAATAATGAACCTTTCAGTTTTGACTGTGAGGGAAAGTGGAAGAAAAAGATATATCATAGATGTGGTTTGGTTTTAGTGAGGAAAAGAAAGCATACATAATGGGAAAAAAGAAAGAAAGAAAGAAAGAAAGGGAGAAAGAAAAAAGAATGAAAAAAGGGAAAATAGAGAAGGTGATAATGTTCTCATGCATTTCTCCTCTGCTTCAGTGAAATGGAAATAGTTGTCAATTTTTAATCTTTTCATTTGTACCCTCTTACTTCTTTAAATAATGACCTGCATTCATATGTGTGATTGTTATTGCAATATTTCATTAAAGTTGTTAAACCCAAATATTTGGATTTTCCACATGTATTTTACAGTTGTGGAACTCACAAACAGCTTATTCAATTATTAACTTGAAAATTATGATTCATCAGAAAATTAAAATAGGAAAACTGAAATTTTGGGATATAACTATGTTTTTATTACATTTTTGTATTTATTTCTTGCTATTTTATTAGAAAAATATCTGTGAAATATGAACATGAAATTTGTGTGCTTTTTAATTTAAAACTTTGGATGCAACTGAATATAGTAAACCCACTTATTCTGTTAATATACTTGACCTAATATTTTAGAATCTTATTTTGCAAACTTAAATGTGTCAAAAATGACAATGTTATTTATTTATTGTGATGTAACCATTAAAATAGAGAATGAAAAATTAATTTTATACATGTTTGTATTTCATATTATATACTATCTATTCAGTTTCTAATACCAGAATACCACAAGCTCACCAAAATACCACAGTTATTCATTGATAAAAATAATGAACAAATATTGAAAATAGATAAATGAAAAAAGTAAACATTGTAGCAATCAAAATGAAAATTGTTTTTTTTTTCTTGGTGTAAAGAAAAGATGAACGAAATAATCCCATCATAAAAATACACCGATGAAACGAATGTAAAATGACTGATACAGAAGTGATTCATGTGTCATTGCATGTCAAGAAATATTTTTTCTTGCCTCATCTGTGTATTTCGGTTCAGAACCGGATTCTTGTTTTTGGTGATGCTCCTCACAAACCTAATCACGTGACGTCTATTTGAAAACGAGGCGTACCCCAATGGCGTACGGACTTATAACGAAATGGGGCGTTTGAATGTAGACTGTGTTTATGGCGGACGTAGTTGACACTTAAAGACACGATGCTTGTACAAGAACCAGTGCAGGTGAATTTCTTAAAAATACAAAACAGATATCCCTTTCCCTTAAAAAAATCTAAACAACTTCTTCGTTACCCATATATACACATCTTTTTGTTCGTTTTTGTTGTGCTCCAGTCGACTTCATCCATTCAAAATAATAAGAGAGCATTTAAGTGTTTAAATGTCGAAAGCAAAAAGACATGAGTTTAAAGGTTAAAAATGTTTCTAATATGTAAATTATCTTAATTTGTCTTTAAATAGTAGATAATTTCCGATGAATGTAAATTAGTTTGAGAATTTGATTATTTAAGCGAACTATTTCTTAGCAATCTTTTTAACGGATAAACGATAGATTTTTCATAACTGCCGTAAAGTTGGGGATCGATTTATAATAGATTTTTATTTTAAATTGGTCCCCCAGTTTAGGACCACTGTAGATCAAAGATTTATTTTATGCCTAGAATTTACTACGAATCTCCTTTATCGTAATTCAAAAAGCATGTTTATTAGTAACGGACTAAGGTGTTTAGGGTGGGGGGTATTAGTATGAAATGTAGGTATTTGACTTAAAATAAAAGATATTTAGAAGATGTATTTTAATGCTAGAAAAGTGAGGGATCAGATTTTTTATTGGATAGAGAATTGTGAAACAAAACCCCCATAATTTGAAATATATTTCGTTAGGTAGATATCTTCTCTTTTTTTAACGTACTTTACTCTCTTTCTGAAAATTGTGCATCTCTTTGGAGGAATGTTTGTAAAAATGCTAGATGAATGTAGAAGTTGATATCAGTTTTATTTATTTTAGACTTTCGAGTTTGGTCGAATTGATATTTTAAAACTGAAACTCGTGTTTCGAAATATGGCCGCTTTTTGTGGTTTTTCTCGTTTTTGCTTTAAATGTGTTGATTTTATTTGAGAGATTTGTTGTTTATGTTTGTAAAATCGCTTTTTTCTGCATGTCTACAACACTATTTGCTTACTTAGAAGAAAATAGTAATTCATTTAGAGTACCTATATTGACAGATATTTTTCCCTCTTTATAATTATTGCGCAATTCAACAGATATCTTTTAACGTCTTTTATTATTTTTTACCTTCGAAAAACTTTAAGAATGTACCGTTAACTATTTTTTGGGGTAAAAAATTAAATCTTTTATAAATAGTGTAAAAATTCATATTTTATTTTCATCTAGTAATGTTTTTGATTGCACTGATTACAAAGCAAAATACCAAATCTTTTATGAAAACAAAGTTTACAGAATCAAACACAAACCTCATCTTTTTTTTTTAACTTGCTAGATAATTTATTTAAAAAAAAAAATTTTAGGTACTAAAGTTGCTTTTTAAATATGTGTATCTGAAAATATACAATGATAGTTTTTAACGGTAATATTTGTTTTTATTTGGATTGTTAGAATCTGAATGTTTTTAAACAAAGAAAACCGACAAGTATTTTTTCTTTTGAATTCTCAGAAGAAAACTAATGTTTGAATTCATTTCCTTTAGTTTTATTGAGAGGAAATTTCGTTAACAATCGTTTTCACTTTAAAAAAAAAAAAAAATTAATACATCTCTAATTTTTACCTTTTGGTTTTCATAAGAAAAAAAACAAATCCTCTTTCTGACTTCAAAAAAAAATCGTAACTTCTTTTTTTAAACTTATGATTTTCAATTTATAAACAAAATTCATAAAAATTGGTGCTAAAAAGTTTATTTATGTTACTTGACAAGTAATATTTGATATGTCTTGGAATTGGTTGATGGATACTAAAACAGTGTAGTCGACTAAAACAATCGATCAATGTGAAATTAAAATTAAGTGGTTTTTATTTTAGTATCACTTTCGTGTGTGTGTAGTGTATAAATATCAGTTCGATGTGCCTTGGAATAACTGATTTTGTAAAAACATAAAAATATATTTTTTAATTTCTATTTAAATTTAAACCTGGAGAGTTTTTTTCTAAATTAATATTCTTAGTTTTGTTCTTGTATATATAATTTTATATCTGGTGTAAAATGGAATTTTATTGGCGTCTAAACATTTTCCCTTACAGTACAATACATTTATGTGTATGTTTTTTTTGGTGTTGTTTGGTATTTCTTTATTTAAATAGAACAAAAAACGAGTTTGCTTTGTTCCACGTTTGTTTTTTTCCTGTTTTTTTGACAAAATCTATTCATTTCTCTAAATATTTTGTAGTATTCATCAACAAATGAATAAACCATGATCATTTTCATTTGGTGCTACGTAAAACTTATTTCAATCACAGCTGATACGAGATTTTGTTTGCTCTTCAATGGTGCTCTTTTTTCCTCTAACAAATAGCACAAAGAAAATTTGACTTTAATGGTACGATGAGTTAATTTTCTTTAGATATTTCTTCTTATATTCACCCACATATTTCGTTTCAAATTATTATTAACCGGTATCATAATTGAATCAGTAGCTCTTTCAATTAGAAAAATCTATTATTTGCACTTGAAAGTTTAAAAAAAAATCAGTTAAAAAAAAAACAAAGATATTTTATATTCTTTATTTATTAATTTAAAAACTTATTTAGAATGCGTAAGATATGCTTACTTTTTCATATTGTTTAGTTTTTCTGTATGTTTATAAATTAAAATAATTTATGACTTTATTTACGATTTTAAGTTGTAAAAATTGCCATAAAATTATATTTAGATTTTAGTAAACAAGTCAGCTGTATAAAAATCTGATATAAACAGCAATTTTAATTAAAAAGCTATTTCGATGAGAACTGTTGATTTTTTTTTCTTTAAATATTAAATTAAAACTTCTGAATTGGTAATATTTTTGAAATGGGTAGTAATATTCATTTACATTTTTTTTTTATAAAGAAAGAATAGTTTTATTACGATGATGGCTTTCTAATTCCGATTATTATTGTAGATTACCTTGTCACATTTATATAGTTTTTCTATTAAAACTATTTAGGCTTTAAGCTTATTCTTCTGATTTTCTTGATTACAGAAGTCAACTTAGAGTCTTAAATTAAAAGTTTTGCAGTGTCGGAGGTATAATTATAAATTAAAAATTTAGCCATTTGGAATAATAAAATCTGTTACCAGATCATTTAAACTTTGAGATGACTTCAATTCATATTAGCTTTGTATCAGGTTGTTTGCCATGGACTTAGCAAGTCATTTAAACAAAATTGATGAAATACATGAAATTTAAAATTTCCACTAAATATTTATGCATCTTCATTCAAGGCTTTTTCAGCTTGATCTTGAAGTTCTTGCTTGTTAAGGAGTGGTCTAGATGCTGGAAAAATATTCCATATTAAGGAGTTTTATTAATTTGGTGTTTATGAAATCTTTCTTGGCAATGTGAGCAAGTCATCTTTGCAGAATGTGAAGTTGGATTCTATTGCATATATACTCTTTAGCTTCTTGATTGTGACCTGCGCCAATCAATAAATGACTTGTCCAAAAACTTATTTTGACACTATCATTAACTTTTAAGGCCCAAAACATTACCCTACTTTTCCACTGTTTGTTCACTAAGGACCCAACTTTTAGCTCAATCATCAGGTCCATCCAATATTCATCATTAAAATTACTGTTGGGAAATCAGTTTTCATGTACTACTTTGCTCAACTTGATATTTCTCTTTCTAAGTGTTAGTTTGGTTGCTTTTATTATGTCTTTAGCTAATGTTCTTGATATTTTGCATCTTTTTTTCTTTGTTTAGGTTTTTTAATACCAGCTTCATCCAATATTGCTGCTGCTTTTAATTTTTCATATCTTTTCATGACTATCTTGTTCTTGCTGATGTTATTTTTCTGTTCAGTTTTTTCAAAATTCCTTTTATCATGCTTTCAATTTACAATTTTGAGTTGTAAAAATTATCTTAAAATTCTATTTTATTAGTAAACAAGTCAAGCTGTATTTTTTTTCTTTTTTTTTTTAAACAACGAGGTTCACTCTTTACAAGGCCTGGGGGCCCACTTGAGGTAGAGGATTATGTTTGGAGGCCATTTGTGCATATAGGAGTGGAGGATAATGGTTAACCCTAGCCTTGAACAGATTAAGATTGTAGTGATTGGGGGAAACATCCTGTTTGGAGTTGGTTCCACAGGTCAGTGGTTTGCAGGAAGAGGCTTCTCGAGTGAAACTTACTTCTCACTGATGGAATATGGAGGGAATGTGTGGGTGGTTTGCTACTATGTAAGTGGCATGGTGGGTTCTAGCTGTGAAGGTTTGCCCCAGTGGGGACCAGGGAATGTAGTTTGTCCAAGCACTTTCTGTGGAAATAGTGGTAGAGCAGTGAGATCCTTGCCAAACTCTGCCTGTGGGAGAGAGGTTAAAGGGTGGAGAATAGTTCATCATCTACAGTGGCTTGGAGATGCTTTCAAACTCTATCAAGGCTGGGCAGCTCCTGTACAAATATGACTGCAGTACTCCATTTTCGGTCTGATTTGGCTCTTGTAAAGGTAGAGGATAGCAGGAGGGGTCATGTGTTTACTAGAGTGGTACAGAGCTGACCATTGCCTGCATCCTTAGCAATGGATCGTATGTACGAATTCCACTTGAGGTTAGGTGTGAGTTTTGAAGCCCAACAGACTTTCATGGCATGGTGCTTCCCCGAAAAGACCTACGTCCATCCAGATTAGTGTTAGTTAGGGGTTATATCAGTGATGATGGAATGTAACTAACTTTTCTGTATTATGAAAATCTGATATAAACAGCAGTTTTATTAAAGCTATTTTGATGAGAATAGTTGATTTTTTTTTTTCCTTTAAATATTCAAATATTGGTAATATATCAGTAATTTGTTTCTCTTTTGAGATTATATCTTTCTTACCACCTATGGTAGACTTTACATCCCTGAAATTAAATAAATATAATACCTGCACCATACAAGGTGCGATGGATAAATTGTCGTCTAAATTATGCAAAAATGACAATAACACTGACATTTCATTTTAACCAAAATAACATTTTAACAAAAAACATCTTGTAATGCTAAAGAGTAAATTTTTTAAATAAAATCACCATTGGCTTCTACCACGGCCTCTAGATAACTTTGGAATCTCCTGCAAATCTTCTGGATGATCTCCTTGCTTAAGCTGGTGAATGCTACCATAATCCTTGCTTTCAGTTCATCTTTGGTGTTACAAAGAGTTTTGTCGGTCTCTTGCTCAACTGCATCCCTCACATAATAATCAAGGTGGTTGCAGTCTGAGGAGTTAGGTGGCCATATGTAAGGGATGTGGTTGCAGAAATTGTCTGACAGCCATGACTAGGTTCTCTTACTTGTGTGGCATGGTGCAGAATCCTGTTGCCAGATATAGTATCTTCCAGCAGCCACCTTCTTGACACAAGGCAGCATTACCTCTTCTAGGCACTTCATGTAGGCCTCCAAGTTGTTTTTGAGGCCCTCACCAACAAATGTGGGAATTCTTTTATCAAAACCGTGAGTTTTCCGAGCTGATGTACCTTCATAATCACTGTTAGACTAATTCAACTCTTTCTGAATCCTCTGCATTGTCCTCAGATTGACACCCAGACACCCTGAAATGTTTGTATTGGAGCTTCCAGTGCGAATGCCATGCAGTACAGCATGTCATCTTTAAATTTCTGCTGGAGTGAATTGCGTCCTGGTGGTCTTTCTCACAGACAGTGCCCAACTGATCATACTATACTGTGCAGTTGACAAAAAAAACAATGTGCATGCACGAAATTAAAAATATAAAATGGTGACAATTTATCCACTGCACCATGTATATATTTATTTCCAATATGAACAACTCTTGAGTTGCATAATCAAGTATTACTCTGCCAAATAAGTTATTGTAAATTTTTCTAACAAAAACAGATCATCAGTTGAAATTCACTTGCTATCATATAAATGTAGGTATATTTTGAAAATTTAATTAACATCAGTTAGTTAATACCAATTTTATTGGGACAACATTCACTTGCTTAATGAAATCTGACATAGTGTTATTTGGTTGCTTCATTGGAAATCATGATTGATCCAACTCCTGTTCTACATAAAAATGCTTGTCATAACCAGGCTTCTTGGCATGGTGGTAATGATTAGTGAGGTTTGTTTGGTTGGACATTATTACTGAATTTGATCATCACTGTGTTTTCTGTGAAAATCCAACAAAGATTAAGATATTGTTAAATCAACCAACCCATCCCATCCCCATAACCTTCCAGTGATACTGGTATAGTTTCAGTTGATGTTGCAGTGTTTTGTTTCCATCTTGTCATCATGTTTTTAAACTCTCATGATAGTAGGTTATAAAGATTAATTTCCTACTGTTGACCTTGATTAAAGCAATCTTATACACTTTTTGTTCCTTACTCAACTGGGACACATTTATTGAGCTTTTTCTTCTCATGCCAGTTATTCATGGCTGATTAGAAATGGTTCCAATCATTGCATTGTAGTTTGTAAATTAAAGTTTTCACATCTTTTTTTTCACCAAATTCTTAAAATCTGTATTCATTGATAGTCTTGATTAACTTCTCTCAACCCTCACTTTCAAACATTTGAAACAAAATTCTTTCTTTTTATTCACTAGCAGCATTGGACCCCAAATGCAGAATTTATATTTCTTATAGCATTATGATCCAGTTTAAACTTGTATGTATAAAAATACAAAATTCATAAACTGGAGAACTTATTTTTACCTGGAGAATGTATGTGAAAAAAAAAATACTTAATGTAAAACATGATTGAATATAATTTAAAATACATTGTTAAAAAATGCCCAAATACCTATTAAAATTGTCAGTTTCATGTTGAACAATTTAATAAATTGAATGTTAGATTGGAAAATGATTATTCTCTAGTTTTTCATGTAATGTAGACTCTTTAAAAGAGTCATATCTGACAAAACTGGGGTCTGGAATTGATGTAATTTTTTTTTTTTAATTTTCACCATTTGTTTACTTGTATGAGAAATGCATTTCCTGTATATTTCAGCTTCATAGCTCCATCTGTTCTTAATTTATTGCTGTTTTATGGTTTTGATTTTTGAAGGCTCATTATTTTCAGATAAACTTTATTGCTAGTCTTTGCAAAGTCATTTCCCAATAATAGACTAGGAGTAGTTTCAAAAACAGCATAAGACAGTAGTTTTATTACATTAGGCTAAAAATTATTAAAATCTAATAATCTAAAGAAAATTGTGAAAATTCGCCCTCGGTGATGTTTATTCTGTTTAGGCTCCTCTCAAACTGTACCAAAGCAAGATAGGTGTCTCACCTTTTCTAAAGTTGAAGTAAATTATAGATTTTGAAGAATTATGATTCAGCTGTTGCAAGAAGTTTTTTTTTCTGATCTTCAATGGGTCTTAAATGGGAGAAACTGAAAAACTTCAAAGTTTTTTCTAAAATTTAAACCTGAATAACATGCTACAATAAGATTGAAACCAGTTAAAACTATATATATTTTGAATGTGCACTTGGAGGTGTACCAAAAACGTAAAATTCAAATATTGAAGTAAACTCTGAGGAAAAAGTTCAGCCTTCCTGAAATAGACCTGTCTTTGATCATGATGGCATTACCAATTCAGGTGGTAAAAATACACAAAGAATCCTCCAAATAAAATTTGTGACATATTGTATGGGTTAAATTCTGTTTCAAATTGCTAAACTATGACCTTCTGCCAGGACAGAAAATCTACAGAAATTGTAAAGTTGTTTACTGTAAGCAATGAAACTAGAAAATGATGAGGAGACAATCCATGCAGATGAACAATTGTTTCAATCCACCACTGATACAACCATCAAATCTCTTCAGTTATTCGAATGTTCACCAATGAAGACAGAAAATTGATAGAGCTACAAGCCTTGGAAAGCAAAAGATTAATGATGTTACAACAAAGTAAGCATTGTGATGTGAAATTTCTTAATTTAAAAGGTTCTGCTGCAGTTTTTTTGGCCAAGTCATAATGATATCTGCTGGATTCTAGTAGAGGGCATCATTACAAAAGTTGATCCTCTGTCGGCTGGCACCATTGGTCATTTCTGTTTTCTATTGTTTACAGTCAGTCTGATGATATAACATGAGGGCAAAAGTTATTATGACTTACCTAAGAATATTCATAATATTTTACTCTCTTTATCAGTTCTTCTTTGAATAACTTTGTTTCTTATCCTTTGTTCATGATTTGGCTGTTAGTATTGACTTAACCAGAAGCTTGATTCAGTATCAGATATTTGATGTTGCACAATAGTAATAAGGAGTCCTAGATTCATTTCATAAGCTTTTACTATATGTTTTCAAACCATGAATCAATACATGACTTCTAACCATGTGATCATTAGCTACAGAGGGTTCTAATTCATCTGGGAGCCATTGTCAATATCATATGTTGGCTGCAACAAAATGAAACGTGTCTAATAAGTTTGATGGGATTTATTTTATGGAAATTTCCTAATTTTTTTCAGTCTCTCTTTAAGTGATTTGTTTTTATTTTGCTTCATTTAGTCTAAGGAAAATGAATTTAAATTAGTTGATAAAGTATCAGCATTGAATATTTTGAAATGTGATTTAGCCTATGCAACATGCCATGAGTTTTACTTGTGGTGGATTATGTGTATTTTTAACTCCTGAATTGGTAACAATGTCATGATCAAAGAGCGGTCTATTTGCCTATCACTCAACCTGTTGAGCAGAGTTAAAGCATAAATCTTAAAGGGCAATTAGGTTTGAAAAAATTTCTAATGGTTTTCTGGGACCCTGAATTATTGAAAATTTAGAAACATTTGAATTAGTCTGATTTTCATGAGTGCTGAGATTTTTCCAGAGTTATTCAACATTTGAAGTTTACTTTTTTTGGTACATCTCCAGGTGTACTTTCAGAATAGTATTAAATGGTTTCAAGCTAATTGTACCATGTTATGTTTAAAACTTTTGGAAAAAATCACAAAATTGCAATTTTTCAGTTTCTCCTCTTTTTAGACCCCTCTGAAGACCAGGAAAACCCTTCTTGAAACAGCTGAATTGCAATGCTTTGATAACTTTGGAAAACGTGAGACACTTATCTTACTTTGCTACTGATTGAGAGGGGCCTAAACATTGGATAAACCTCAAATGACCTCATTGATGCAAATGTTTTTTGTTAGTTTTTCAACTTGTAATATTTTTTAGCCTAATGTAACAAAACCACTGACTCCCATTATTTTTTAAACTCTTGGTCTACTATTGAGAAATCACTTTACTAAAACTAGCAATAAATGTTATCTGAAAATGGAACAAAGTCAATAACTGGAGATTTGCGGATAAGTTGTAAAACTTTGAGCAGCCATAAAATGAGAACAGATGTAGCTATGAAGCTGAAATTTCTAGGAAATACCTTTCTCATATAAGTAAACAAATGGTGAAAATCTGAAAAATATTTGAAGATATCAGTTCTAGACCCCTGTTGAAGTTGGCTGGAATGACCCAAATGGATTATTGCTGGTATATCTGGGCTGGAGCTGCCCAGTCATCACTTTTCAGCCTTGATAGTTTGAAAGTGTCCAAGTGGCCTTGTGGGTTATGAAATATTTTCCAATCTACAATTCCTTTTTGACAAACCAAATATCACAAGCCTATCACTATTTCCATGACATGTTCTGACAAGCTACATTCTTTAATGCCACCAGTTCAGACCTTTACATTTAAGACCCACTATGTTACATACATAATCCCCATTCCTTTTATATTCCATTAGTAAGAAGGAAGTTCCATTTGGACAGCTTCTTCCCAGGATCTGCTACTTTGTGCAACACTCTCCTGACAGATACTTTCCTGATTGCTACAATCTTAACCTCTTCAAGTTTAGGGTCAACTGTTATCTATTATACATATCCTTATAAGCTGTACTTCTTACCTTCTCTTCCTTGTGCTCATACAACAGCCTCATTCAGTATCCCTTTTGTGGCTTTTGTATTGGGTGAACAATTAGTAAACTTATATCTTGTGTTGAATTAACCGAATTATATAAATAATGTATTTTCTCACTGAATATTCTGAAATTTTAAATTAAAATGTTCTAGTTTTGTTTTTTAAAATCTTAATAATTAAAGGAGTTAATGTTCTTTTAAAAAGTATTTTAAAGCATGTTAAAAATGCCTACATGACTGAATTTTTTTTTTGAAAAATACTTTTTCACTTTCACAAAAATATGAGTAGAAGTGTTTGTTAAAATTGTAGCAATAATTTGTATTTCACTGATAACATTTTCACTTCATGAAAAATCTTTTATATCAAATATGACTTGACAGTTATTGATATCCATTAAAATCATTTTTCTGCATTTGTAGGTGAAGTTTATTTACTTTTCATTATAAATCTGGTGTTGTATTCTGGCTTATGTGAGTATTCAAAGTTGGAAGTGATTGAATACCTTAAGTTCTAATTCTGACTATTTTTAGCATTTGTTTAATAGTAAAATATTTGTGTGGGAAAAATAGAATATTTTGTTGCAACTTTTAGTTAAAGTAAAATAATGTAAAAATCAAAATTGATATCAAAGTATTTAAAAGTATTTCTGTATATGATAAATTTAAAATAATTCTCGTTTTGCATTGTGATGTGTTAAGGATCTTGAATCATATTTCAGTGAAAATGATTTTTCTCAAGGCCAGCTGATTACAAAAACAGCTATATTAAACTTGTAGATTAAAAAAATACTCATCCCAAAAGTTTTAAAGGTTTATCCATCTTTCCCAGTTCAATAAACCATTTAAACATTTAACATGATAAATGCTTACATTTACAATATCAGATTCCTAGCAAACTGTAGATGAAATGTATTGTGCTCATAGAATTGATATATTCTGATACTCTAAGATGTTTACATAGATGTTAACATTTTTGTATGGGATTTTCTGCCTATGCAATAGTTAATTTAATACCCGTTTTTTTCAAGATTCAAACCTGAATAATATATTAAAGTACAGAAGTGTCTTGCAGTCATAATACTGGTTCAGTTTTTCTGCTGTTAAATCTAAATAAGAACATATCAGCTGCTCAGTAATAATAAATAAATAAAATCACTGCATATGAATAGGTACAAGCTTTGATTCTATGTAAATTAGAGGCATATAAGAAAATCAGATATTAACAGAATTTCTGAGATGAAAATATTAAAGAAACAGGTTTTACATTTTTTTTTTTTTTTTTTGTTGAATTTTTGTAATGATCATTAAAAACTGCTAAGTTGATAACTTGTGTATTCTGATTTTAGTAGCATTATTATGTGGTAGTAGTTGATGTTTGCCACTAGGGCTGTAAATCATATGCACCTGATTATATAAATCCTTTTCTTGAAGTGTCATGTCCATTCAGGGTTTAAACATCCTCTCCACAGTTTTTTTTATATTATCTGTAAAAGGTGTGTCACCAGGATTATTCATGAGGAAAATATAGTGATTTTTCTCATTGCCTTCTCTGTGGTTTTGAATTTAGTTTTTCTTCTTCTGGGTGGGTTGTCATCCATGGTTAGAGAGCCCAGTCTGCTCCGTTATCTAACCCATAGTTACTTTCTCTAATCAGCTAAGTACAAATCTTGTTAGTTTTAAAGTAATACTTGATAGAATATTGAATGCTGTATTTTCCACTTTTATTATTTCCTGAAAAATCCTAATTAATTTTTTATTAATTAGTTGGTCAGTGTCTTCCAGTTTCAAAAAATCACTATGGTTATTTTGGGGAATCATTGAATTTGCTTTGTTAATTTGACCAGCTCTAGCATGTCATATTGGCTGCTCTGCTGTGTATACATGCCTACTACTATAAAAAATTGATTTAATGATTAATTATGCTACATACTTTCTGTGATCAATTTAAGATGTGCAAAGTGGTCATGTCATTCTTTTCAGCAGATATTAACATTAAATAAGTACATTTGTTAGTAATTTTGTTCTTTAAATAGAAATCTCTCCCAAGAGATGCTAATAGTGATCTTGTGATATATTAATGTGAATGTTTTAGATGGATGCAGAACTTATTTAATTCTTTTTATTGTATTATCTCCAGAATAAAGATTCATTTCTAACTCTTCAATACAATCCAGTTTTGTATTAAACATGTAAGCCCTACAAGATGGTTAAATAATTGTTGCTTCAATTTATACAAGCTCTTCGTTTGATTATGAATGGATTCTAAAAAGAATTTGTTTTGTCATTTGGTCAGATTTTGGGAAGTTTCAGACTGAAAATTTTTCAGCATCCCCTCATATAAATTTAAGATATAAGCATAAAAATTGCATGATTAATTTTAAGCTTTGAATAGGGGGAAATCTTCAAGTTTAGTAATTTTCTTTCTTCTGCAGAAAACTTGAATATTCTGACCAAGTAAAGTCTGAGTGTGATCAAATTATTCTAGGGGATGTTTCTCATATGTACCATCTTGTTTTATGAAGAGTGAAAAACTGACATTTTAGACAAAGAAGTGAAAACCATTTAAATCTTTAAATTTTTTTCTGATGTTAATTTGAGAAAAACAATACAGGAATCTCTTAGTGTGGCTAATTGGGTGCATTGGTAATTATAAAAAAGAAAGTCAATTTTCAATTACTATGGTTAAACTGAAGAATGTTTGACTACACTAATCAAGTATTATGTTATGCACTTGAAATATTAATAGCATCTTTGTGGCCAAACTTATCATGATCAGTCAGCAGAGAAATCTTTTTTCTTGAAATTTACAATGACTGAGTGGATCATTCTTGTCTATATTATAAATGAGAGTGTAAGTGCAGCAGATATTTGTGAGCTGTTAACCTTCTTGCTTCTCTTTGGGACATTTAACATGGCAACTTCCAATCTGAGAGATAAACTGAAAAGTCATCCCATGCTCCTGCCATCAGCTGCCTATCATAGCAATTTGTAGATGATCTTGGAGGCCTCTGACATGTCATTTATGATCAAGAAAAAGAAACCTTGACAGAAATCAGATATATATAGGTTGGCACAGTTCATCCAGGATGTAATCAACCTCAGGAAGTTGAGGGATATCACTGAGCAGGATTGCAAGAGTCAGACATGTAGTGCTGAAGAAAAAGCAGTTCATGTCCAAAAAGACCTGGAAGAATCGTGTGATTTGATCAAAGTGAAGGCTAGACAAGTTCAAGCAGTAGAGGTGTGCCCAGTATGCGCTCTGTTCTGCTCATTTTTTCCCAAATGTCAAGAACTTTGATGAGAACCAGAAGAGGTGAAGAGAAGGAATTATAAATGGCTGTAAGACCTGCAACATTTTGGTTTGTGATGATCCTGGAGTTGTAACCAATAAAGGCCATACAGAGCCTCAGGGTGAATTTTATAACTTACATTAAGGTGCTCTACACAGTAGTTAAACACTGGATTTGAGTCTGACATCACAGAAGATGTACATATTCCAGTAAGACTCTTCTTGTTTTCTCCTACATGACACGGGACCGGCTGGCTGAGGATTTTCACAATTATGACACCTCAACATGTGGTTTCCTTGCTCTTTTTATTTCAAACTCTGGAAGTACTACTATTTTTTTTTTTTTTTTTTTTTAGTGGTGGTGAGGGTGATACCAATCAATGACCCTACAGTGCCAAAGACTTATTGGAAGTGGCTCTTGTGGATTTGATGGCCAAACATGATTGAGCCACCTGATCCAGATTGCATTAAATCCATTCTCAATACAAAGGATTGTTTTATTGAATAACTATTTTTATTTTTCAAAGTTGAACATGTGTACATATTTAAAAAAAAAAATTGTTTTTAAAAGTTTAAAAAATTGCTTTTGGTACATTTTTTGTTTATTCTAACATTAGAGAGAGGTGCAATTTATAAAGAAGGTAATGAGAAATCACTGTCATCTTTCCCAAGGACAATCATAACAATGCACAGTATACAGATATTGAAAAAGGAAGCTATGGAGAGTTATGATTGCTCTAAATTCTGAAGAGAGGGAAACTGAATAGTTGAACATATCATAAGTGGTTTGCAAAATTTTCTGTTGAAGACTTACTGCATAATGCTCCTTGCTTGAGTAAGCCAGTTGAGATTGATAGCAATCAAATGTAGACCTACAAGAATAATTAATGTTTGGAAGGTAGCTTACTCAAGTGTTGAACAACATTTGCATCATTTTGGTTATGTTGTTTTGATGTGTGGCTTCCATGTAAGTAGAAAATAAAATCTACTAGATCATATTTAATTTTTCTTTTTTTTTTTTTTAACAAATTATGACAACTTCTGAAAACTTTATTTACAATGTTTATGGTGACAAACAAAATGAACCACAAATAACTACCAAAATCCAGTCTTTGTCCAAAGATGATTATGATATATATTTTTGTGAATTGGGAAAAGGAGTCTACTACTATGAGCTCCTTTTGGAGAACCAAATGATTGATTCAAACAAGTTCTTCTCTCAATCTGACTAATACAAGGCATCAGTTGAAAGATGCATCCATAGTTAGTTAAGAGTAAAGGCATAATATTCCATCAGACTGCATGTTTCTTTGGTGATTTGGCAAAGATTGTTATTTTGGCTGAGACGTTTTGACTCCTTCACTGTATTCACCAGATACTGCACTTTTGAATTAACATTTAGTCTGGTCTTTGCAGAATTCTTTTAAAAATGTTTAATTTCCCTGGAAGATTGCAAAAGTTAGTGGGTAGTTTTTTGCTAAGAAAAATTAAAAAAATTTTTTTATGAGGATGGAATGATGAAGTTGGCTGAAAGATGACAGAAGATAGTGAATCCAAACAGTAAATATGCTAATGTTGAAAATAAAGCCTGTTTTTTATCATTATTTATTGAAAAGAACAAATTTCTTTTTGGTTACCCAGTACTAAGATTTGTTCACCATTGTTAGTGTAGTGAGTACAATTCTTTTTGAGTTTTGTTACTATTGTAGCCATGTATCATACTAAGCTAAACTTAGTAAATATTTACTGAAATTGGTTGCTCTTGGAGTGAAACCACTACTTGTTTACTCTTCAAATGTCATCTGATTCAGCATGGTATACTCAAAAGATGTTTAACCATTCTATTGACAAAATATAAAGATAGTTTCTGTTTGATTCTTGTTGGTTTAATATAGGGATGTAAGGAAAATGTCTTGTTTGTAAACAGTAACAAGGAACAAATTTGTGACTTGTTATCATTGAAAAATATGGATGAATAGCTGATATAGAAATGTTAAACATTAGCTTTCTTCAATTTTATTACCAGATGAAGGAGTACATCTTTCATTCCAATTTCATTTGCGTTTTATTGAAAGTACTTGGATTGGCTGTTAGCAATCAGTGTGAGTTAGAAATGAAGAATTGAGAGCTTATTCATTGCCACGCTGCATAGTTGTGATGAAGAACAACTGAAATTAAGAAGAGAGTGGTACGAGTCAGAAATGAATAGTGAATAGATTTCTTCATGTTTCTTAAATTTGTTTGGGGGAAAGATAGAAACTTTGTAAAGGTAAAAGAAATGATACTTGGCACTATTTAAATTGTACAGATGCACAATTGATACAATTCTAAAGAAGCATTTTCTGATAATATTATTCATAGAGTTCCCAATGAGAAATGAGTACTCTACCATTGATTTGTATCTGGGAAATAGTGTCACAAATGCATCTTTTATTTGTACATCATAATTGTTTTCTTTGTGTTTTTTTAAATATATATTTCCAAAGGATGGGGAAATCTCTTATTTAGCAATTACAATGATTTATTCTATGTCTACAGAAAAAAATACTTTCAAACAGATGTTATATATATATAAGTAAATGATCATCCCCCCAGAAATTGAGCCTCCAATAAAATACTACATATTTAACTCATAATAGTTGACTGATACTACTTTTGCTTAGTGCTTTTGTTGGATAATAGTTTTTAAATTTATCACTTTCACTTAAGGGTTTGAAATGGTTTAGTTAATAATTTCTTGTGAAATTCTCATGGAGCAAGTGATCAAAAATTAATTCAGTGGGTGTTAGGAAAAACGTTTTTGATCATATTAAATGTGACTTTTTAATTTTTTTGAGAGGTAATCAGTATATCAAATACTTTCTTAATATACTGTTAAATTTGTCATAGCTTTATTTTTTTAACCTTTCAGATATCTTGGTTTATTCAAAAAGCAAGTTGTTGGATATTAGTTTGACTTTTGTTGGAGCCTGTTCATCTGTTTAGAGTGATATTTTTCATTTGCAGATATACTCTAAATATGATTTGTTAATTATAAGTGTGATTTTAACAGAAACTCTTTAGTTTGATTTTAATCCTAGTTGTCATTTTGAAAATGTTAAGCTTTTGAGGTTTCAATTTTGCAATGTCAATGGTACACTCAAGTGGGAAACAATGAAAAGCTAATCAACCGAAACTCCAGATATCGGTGATAAAAGTTCCTAATTTTTGATACTTTTCAGTTGTAAATCAGTAATGAAACTTAGATCATCTCAAGATACTTTGATGAATAGCATACATTGTTAAATGTCTTTTCATCATTAGTTTCTCTCCTCATGGAAATAATAAAGAAGGAAGTCAGACAATTAAGGGTAGAATTTTACATGGTGACTTTTCACAAAAATCTTGAATGGAGAGTTGTTTTTTTTATAAGTTTTAGATACTGACTTAATTGTATTTTTAAGTGAAGAAAATTTAAATAGAAACGTGATCACAGGGCTCAGATAGAAAGTTCTACATAACCTGATTCAGTCTTTATGATACTCCTCATTTGGTCATTGACCAGTCCTTCAAAACAAAAAACAAGCATTCACTTACAGAATATACAAATTATCTGAAAGGGAACAAGATCATAGAACATCAGTTAAAATAGTTTGCTGAGTAAATATTTATGCTACAAATTTATATAAAAAGATTTCATGAAAGTGCTGGAAACTTGCATCAACTTGATTATACTTGTGTGTGTGTGTTTGACTCTTATTTATATTAGCATTCACTGTGTTAATTCTAACATAGATTATAGGTTTAAAACAAAGTACATTAAAGAATCATTTTATGCGCTGAAACTAGTGTGCATTACTTTTTCCACATTTACTTGTTTATAAGTTCAGCTGACCTTAAAGTAGGGACATATGCTGTCAACTGTGTTTACATTCTCATTGTCTGATATTTTTCTGATTTAATTTAATACTAGGCATTTTATTTTATTTTTTTTTGAGAATGCTTTTATTTCTAATATAGAAATTTAAACTTTATCCTCAGAAATGTTAATTGTAGATGAGAAATAGATTTAATTCAGTATTCTGCTGTAGTGTTGTTTATACTTTTACTAGATTCATTATATTTGTTTCCAGCTTTTAAACACATTTTGCTTCTCATTCTGCTTAGAAGAACCTATCTTACTGGTCATTCCCTTATTTAAAATGAGTAATTTAAATAATTTTCATACTTGATATTTAATGGATTCTTAAATAGAATTGTAAGGTAAACGACCCTGTTACATCAGTTTTAAAGATCATAATAAATATTATACTAGTTGCTTCCCTTGAACTATCTTTGCAGATGCAATGTACAGTGAAATTTTTAATTCTATAATGAATTTTTTAATATTTCTACTATTTTGAATTTGTAATTTTAACACAAATGCTTATATTACTTTTTTAATTTTTTATAACTTTTATACACCTTTTTTTTTTTCCATTTCCATGTTTTTGTCTTCATAAATTTATTTGCTTACATTTGCAATTTAAAAATTTTTGTCTTGTGATGTAGAATTAAAGAAAAAATTATAACTTAGGTTTTCTAAAGGAAAAATCCCAGAGAGAAATGGGTTTTTGTTTTACTTAGTATCACTTGATTTTCTCCATATATAATCATGTCTAATATCATTTAAGCAAGTGATTGGCTTTATTCTTATCTAGACATTAACTTTACTGGAGGTGAGTATGATTGATCTAATAAGTTCACACCTGGTCCACTTTTGTGAGTAGAACTAAACGAAGGTTACGTTAAACTTGACTGCTAAGATCAATACTTCAACATTAATTAGGTCTCTGATTAGCTGACTTGTCTGTTTTCAGTATCAGATATCTCCTATTACTTGTTTCTTGTGACATGATGATCATAAGTAATTGGTAATAAAAAATCAAACCTGACATAATTTGTACAGATCAGAGAGAAAATCCTATTGAACATTGTTTGATCATTTGAATCTCTTGTCATTAACACAGTATTTTGGCCAATCCATTATTTAGTCCACCTTTGGTATAATCTGGGAGAACAAAGCAGACCTCCTTCAAGAGAAACTAAGCTGATAATAGAAATTGTTAATGTACACACTGAACTAGTCTTTCCAAGTATCCAGATGATTTCAAATTCTATCAATGATTTTTTTTTTCCACGCTTAGCAAACTAAGCAAAGAAAACCACAGTGTTGAAATCTACCATAGCTTGATTTAGGACAAACTGATATCTGCAATTAGTGCTGAAGACAAGAAAAAATGCTTCCTTCACACAAAGGATGGTTAGTCGATATATGACCCTGTATGCATTGTTCTTTTGCTTTATTTTTTAAAAACTCTAGTGCAATATCCTCTTGAGTGGGTAACTACAATGTCCAGAAAAAGGCAGTTTATATCATTGTACTCTTTCTCCATTGTGAACTGTATAGAAATTCTAATTGTGTTCATGTCCAGTAGGACCTTGTATGTCTTCCAGGTGTGACCACAAAATAAGATTCATCAACATATCTAAATCAGATTGACAGCTTCACCAGAATAAAATGTGGGAATAGATCTTGTGGGTGGTGGTGAATCTCCATATAAATGTAATCCTGTTTCTGATGTGTAAATAAACTAGTCCTGTGGGTAGATTAATTTGACAATTTCCACTGGTAGTTTTATTTTTCCTTGCAGAAAGAAGCTTCCTTTGTTTTCACGGTTTACACCAAACAAGGGTTGAAAAATATAGCATCTGAAATCTGTTAACCATAGCAAGTACACAAAGAAGATATTTGAGTGTTTGAATAATATTAGATATGTTAATGACACTTCTCAAAGTTATAGACAATAGAAAATATTTGATATTCCTTATTGTTTACTTCCCATACTATAATTCTTGTTAAAATAAAAATCATCATTTGCATGATGTCTAATGATGATAGTTTTTGGCCAAATACTGAATTAGTTATACTTATTACAGCTTAGCTCTAAAATAGTCCTTCATTTATTGTTGGTAAAGTGCAATCTACAAATACAGTTGGGAACCTTGTAGCAAAAGACCAAATTGGGAACAAATGCACTGGAGGTAAAAATTTTAATGTCGCTCACCCTTAAAATGATTTTAATTTGTTTGTAAGAAAATGTTTGTATTTTCTATTAGGAATAATTAGTATTTTTATTTCTGGAAGGCTCATTATACAACCAAAAATTTTAATTATACTAGAATTTTTTTTGCAACACTCGTCAGCATGTTGAAATCCTCACAATATTTAGTATTGTTGAAGTTATTGTTAACATTTTCTGTTTAGATTTACAAATTCAAATTTTCATTCAATTTCGCAAACCAATTGATGCTGTTTTTATGCATCATAGTAAAACCTTTGTACCCCTTTATCTGTTTGCACTTCTCCCTAGAATTTGGTTTCAATCAGTTAATGTATGTCTATTTTAGAAAGTATGATGGACAGAAGTCACAGAATTTTACATATAGATATTTAGTTTAAGATAAAACAAACTTCCCTTATACATAATTTTGAGGAGTGAAGAAATGGAGACTGGCTGCCAGAAAGAAGCATGCTCAAAGGAAAGAAAGCAACATATCTGTTGAGAGTACCATCTCATGCATTCATTGCAATCGAGACTCGCTCCCATGTGGGCCGGTACAGCCTAAAAGATGCTGCACTGGTATCAGTAGTTGCGTCATAACACTTCGGACGCCAATCTATGGTCTCTCAAGACCAATAGAAGCCACACATTTATGCTAGTGATAAAATAAAGAAAAAAAGAAAATATTGTAAATGTGTGTGTGTGTGTGTGTGTGTGTGTGTGTGTGTGTGTGTGTGTGTTTTTTAAAAAAAAATGCTTAGTGAACATGTGAATGTATCTTAGAAGTGGTGTTACTAATGAAATGTATCCACTGTTCTCTATTAACTAAGGAAATTCACACATTTATTTCTATTTATTTACTTCTATTTATTGAATTTACTTGTATTTCTGAGAATGATGGTGAAGCCGCCTTTTCTCTTTTTTTCTTCTATTCAATACTAAATGTTTGTAAAGGAAATGTATTAATATTTCTGGACAAAATGGTAATTAGAGATGTGCAATTTAACTGAGAAAACAACTTTTTTGGTTTCATCTTCACACCGTGAAACTGCATCGAAATTTTTTAGGGAACCAAAATCGTTCACTTTAGTGACCATATCCAAAGAAACACTATTGAAAAAGACTTTCAGATGTTAATAAAATTAACCACTTTATACAATTGTAAGAGAAAAAGATTGAACAAAAATATGTTAAAAACATTTAATTGACTAGTTTTAGGAAATAAATATGAAATCTATTTGTTTACAAAAAATAAAAATGAAGAAAAAAAAGGAAATATGACATGTCTGAAATCTATTTGTTTCAGTTTTCAAAAAAAAACTTTTGTGATAAAATTAAGTTAACATAAATATAGTGAGTAAAAAAAAAAAAAAAAATAGTTGCTAGTTTTGTCTTAATGTTAAATTTTATGAATTTGGATTTTTTGTAAGGCAAGCAAGGGTGATTGTTTTCTCGTAAGCCAGTGTTACACCAATCACAAAATGAAGTTATTGTAAACAAGAAAAATGAATGAAGATTTTGTTATGAATAAACTTGTTTTATCTAGGGAATGCACCTAAATTAGATATTAAGGATAATTAAAATAGTTCTTAATTTCACTTTTAAAATGTGTATATTTCCAGATATGCGTGTCTCTGTTTTCTACAAATAAAATTGTTTCTATCTAGCAAATACACCTAAAATTAGATATAAAAAAAATAAAGTAAGTTTTAATCTCAGTTTTAAAATATGTATATTTTCAAAACTGCAAGTCATTTTTTAAAACCCAAAATAAAAATTATTCTTTTTTAGCCACTAGTGTTCGGTGGGTGTTTGTTACCGTTCTGCCTATAAAATTCTTCTAAACAAGGAAAATTTATTTTTACAAATATCTTTATTGTTTTATCTGGCGAATGAGTAAGATTATAGTAAAATGATTAAAATAGGTTTTTAATTTCAGTTTTAAAATGTGTATATTTTACTGCATTTGGACTTTTCTCAAACATTAAAATCTTTTTTTTTAATCATCTCTCTCCAGGCTGCTATTTGGGATGCTCTGAACCACTATGCAGTTACAGATGCAACCTTTCTTGCTGAAAGGCTTTTTTCCGAAGGTAACCATACTCTTTATCTTGATGCATTTTATCTGTATTTTAAGACCTTTTTTGATGTGTTCTTCAATATCACTTCCAGAAAGATTTGTTTATGCCTACAACCTTTCTTGCAAAATTGTCCATGTATTACTAAGAACCAGTTTAATAAAATGATAAATTAACAGAAAATAAAATTTTGACAATGATTATATGAAATCAGTATTGCCAAAGGATTCAATTTCTTTCTCCACCCTGCTTATCTGTTTTACTGATTCCTTGGTTATGTGTAAGAAAATCTCTCTATAGTCTAGATTCATTGAAAGCAATGTTACTTTATTTAAAAGACAAAAAGAAAAGCTTAATGTATATAAATGAGTAAATGTAGGATTGATAAGCCACCATCCAAACTGCCAACAAAACAAATAACTTCATTGCATATTAGTGAAATATGGTTGAATGGCATCAATTGGATCAGATTTAGTGTTAATGGAGAACATTTGTAAACTTAACTTCTACTAATTGGTACTGTGTTCATGAAAATCACTGTCATAATATTTGATGTGATGAAACAATTTGGATGAGACTTTTGATTACAAATAATTTGAGAGTGGAGATTTTATGTTGCAATTGTTATTTGCTTCCACCTATTGTTACTTTTGGTAATGAATTTACATATATTCCTGTTTATAGCTACATGTTCAACCTGAATAGTAGTTAAAAACCCTGGTGCTATCTGGTGATTTAGATTATATTTTCTAATGTTTAAAGTTAGCTTGGATTTATTGTGTGTCTACTTGTTTGGTGAAACTCATGGCTCTGGTAATATCCAACCATTTTCTAACAAGTGATATGTTTATTATAAGAAATGTATATAATAATAATAATACCCCCCAACAATCCTTCATTTTTGTACTGTTAAAAAACATATCAATAAATTTTAAAATATGGTAACTTCATTAAATTTTAGCTGTTCTTAATAAAGAAAAGTTGAACTCATTATACTCAGAATGTCACCTTTAAAAAACAGTTTTTATATTAATATCTGATTTATAAATTTCAACATTAAAAAAATGAAAAGAAATGTTTCGGGAAGTGTTAGTGGTTCTCTAAAATATGTGTATAAATTTTTCACCAGTTTTACAAATAAAATATGCTTTGAAAATGTTGACAAGCAAGCAAGATCCTCTAATTTATATAAAAAGGGAGAAACACGTTTTGATTAGACATACTTGTATCAAGAGTAGGCCCTCTCTGAGTGCTTATGAATTACTGAGGAATAAAGATTTAAATTTTGGTTTGAACTGTGTACAGGATGCAAACTAAAAAAAAAAAAAATTAGCAAATGCTTTTATTAGATTGACATTTTAATTAGTTTCTTGTAATCTCCTATCAAATAAAATGGAAGATTTATTAGATTAAACGCACCTTAAATATCTTGCATTTGTTTTTGTCTCATATAGTTTTCTCAATTTAGTACAAAATTTTTAATCAGAAAGCAAGCAAGTAATTAATTTGTGTCAATTTTTAAAAATCTGTACACTACTTTTTTCCTAAAATAGAAATTTAAGAGAAAGTTGTCTTGTAGATTAGTTTTCTTCACTTGGTGAATGTTTTGGATGGAATATTTGTAGAACCCTTTGGACAATCAAAAACCGATTAAGTTTTATTTTTTGTAAATAGTTTACCTGACATCAACTTTTTATGGTTCGAAAACTAGTTGGGAAGTTTTTAATTTTTTTAATTTTTTTTTTTTAAAACAAACCTCTTTGTTGATAATAAAGAAATTCCCTCGTGCTGCTTATATTTAATTTACCTTTTCAGTCGACTCATTAGTAATACAGGGATCGGGGGGGAAATATCTTCCAAATAATGGTAACGACATTAGATAGATGAAAACACCATTATTTGGGAGGTATTTCTGCTGGATCCTCTATAACAACTTGTACTTAATAAATATCTGCTGTGACAACTCTGCTGAAATTGGCATTCAGTATCTGTAGCATCTTTACACTTAATATTTATAACATTTATTTGCATAAATGAAAAATAAACATTTGATTTTACTAAGTTGAATTCTTATTTTTGTTTCAGTGGCCAATGAAGAATCTTTATATCTTCTAGCAACATGTTACTATCGGGCAGGAAAACCTGTCCAATCTTACCTGCTGTTGCAATCTCGGGGATGTCACACAGCGCAATGCAAGTACCTGTTGGCAAAATGCTGCCTCGATACTGATAGGTTAGTATTTTGTTTTCAGGTGGGAAGGAGTGGCTATACAGAAATTGCTCTGCTTCTGAACACTTGAGATTTGAAACTAATAATCTCACTTGGATAGTCTTTGTTTGTATCATCCATTTTTCTGCAGCCTTTTTTTGTGCTGTGGTTTCAAGTAGGATTCATTCTTTTAGATCAGTAATCAATAAATTTGATGTTGCTAGGACAAAATTTGTCATGTCATAAAACTTATAATTACTTTTATCCATTGTAAGTTTGAATATTTGAGTGAATTATTTATTTATTGTGGTTTCAGAATAATGTTTCTATTGAGTAAAAATATAAATTGAATTGCCAAAAAATTAGAAACAGTGGTACTTGGTTTTTACCCCTCCCTCCTAGAAATGGACTTTGCTGGATGAGAATATATGTAGAGGTTGTATAACTGCTGCAGTTACGTGATATGGATATGATTTAATACTAATTACAGTTTTTTAGTTTCATCTTTATACCGTGAAAATGCATCGAAACTTTTTATGAAACTGAAATCGTTTTTTTTTTTTTTTTTTAAAGAGCTTTCACTACTGAATGACCATATCCAAAGAAACACTATTGAAAAAGACTTTCAGATGTTAATAAAATTAAATTTTATCAACATTTATACCGTTATTGTAAGAGAAAAACATTGAACAAAAATATGTTAAAAACATTTAATTGACTAGTTTTAGGAAATAAATATGAAATCTATTTGTTTACAAAAGAAATGAAGAAAAAAAGGAAATACATGATGTCTGAAATCTATTTGTTTCAGTTTTCAAAAAAAAAAAACTTTTTGTGGTAAGATTAAGTTAACAAATTAGCAAATAAAAATAATAAAAATAGTTGCCAGTTTCGTCTTAATGTTAAATTTTATGAAGTTGGATTTTTTGTAAGGGTTTCTTAGTAAGCCAATACACCAATCATGAAAAAGTTCTTGTAAACAAGAAATATGAATGAAGATTTTTTTTTTTATAAATAAATTTGTTTTTTTATCTAGGGAATGCACCTAAATTAGATATCAAGAATTAAAGTTAAAATAGTTCTTAATTTCATTTTTAAAATTTGTATATTTCCAGATATGCGGGTCTCTAGTGTAAAATTAAAAATA
>OZ038486.1:78815169-78867669 GCA_964036315.1 Acanthosepion esculentum
CTTACTTAAGTTATTTTTGTTTTTCTCTGATACTGCAATCTTTGGCTCGCTCTCAAGTGTTTCTCAATATATATTTTCTGTTTGAGTATGTGATTTTTATTGTTTTTATTAATCTTATGACACTGAAACTAGGGTGTCCATAAACTACTCTATAAAGTCAATATATACTATTTCTAGTTTGTATAAAAAAAATTAAATGACTAAAAAATAAAAACTTCTTTTTTCTTTCATATTTACATAAATACACAATCATTTTAGGTCTGTTTAGTTAAACAGTTGTATATATAACTGTATCTGGCTTTAGAAAAACATTTTCTTGAATTATCCATGAACAGTGATACAAATTTGTGTAAATCTATTAATATAAAATTTAATTTTTTTATGCAGACAAGTATTGTATAATTATAGTTTTAAAATAACTTATAATACCAGGTTTTTCTAAACATGACTTGTTTTCTACTTTTTTTAATGTAAATTTGGAAACTAGTCAGTGTTTATATCTTGGTTGCTATAATATTTTGTAACCAGTTTAAATTTGTCTGATAATGTAGAATAAACTATCTATGCTCATTCATCTTCATTTGCTGAAGCTTAATATTGAATGCATCTAACAGAAATGTTAACTTTAGATAAAGCAGTTGTGACTGATTGATAAAGCTTCAATTTATTGATGGTCTGTGTTACTGGCCAATTATGTAGCTGTTGAATCATTACAAAGTTGGGTGATTTTATTTTTGATTGTTCTTGTCTAATTTATATTGCTTGGGTAGTTGGCTCTAGTTTATTTTAAAAGGTTTTATCAATATACTTTTTTTATTCTTGGAAACTTACTTTATTATTTAAAACCATCATATTGTGACAGTATTGTTGGCCCAGGTTCAACTCCTAGTTGCAGCGTGAAGCTGTGATACTTCTACCAGCATTTTGGAGTTGACTCTTAGTCGCTGCCACCAACATGTGACCCGGTTGATTGGCGGATGTTGCTACCTGGCAGGATCCTTTGGTCAGGTACCAAATGAGATGGTCGGTCGATTCTAACGGCTTCACATCAGATGCAACCGGTTCGATACCAGCTCCGTCGTTCTCAGCTCATTTACAATGACTGGTTACTGAACAAACTATTTCGATCTCAAGTCTAACCTACCCACGCTGTGATTTGATCTTAGGTAGACAAGACCAATCAGGCATCGGGCTGTAGTGCAAGATGAGTCTAAACTGGAGGTGATGTCGCACAAGCGTAAAAAGAAATAAAAACTAGAAAAAGGTTTGGGTATGTTGAAAGAAAGCAAATCAACTTTTATCAGTCTGTTCTATACAGGAGTATGTGTTTTTCTCAACCTGTTTCTTCTGAGAGTGACACTATTATACTTCTAGGCAAGTTTTGGTCTTCTAAGTCAACTGGTTTAGTTTTTAGGTGCTGGCTTAACTTTGTTCGTCAGTATAACTTCCTGTTATGTAGAAAGGCGAGGTCGGAGACTGGAATCGTGGAATCTCTCTGTCAGCTCGCTCCTGCATGCGAACTTCTGGAACTCAACTGCTACCGGCGAACTGCCCGAGGACGCTCACTTATATGGACTTCGACCAAAAACTGGTGTGGGGTTAGATGCAGCCTGGGGTTTTTGGTAATTCCCAATTTCTGACAAGGGACCCCTTTATTGTCTGGCTAAGAAAATTGATTACTTTCCATTTTGGGGGGATCCCTTCGTCTGTGAGGAGAGGTTGCAGGATAGCCATCCTCCTAAACTCCTTCTCACATTGGTATCTCATACCAAATCCTTTCGGTGGGCATTAGTAATTTCCCCGTCTTTCTTACCAATTTACCTCCAACTATCACTATTGCTACCACCTGACCAATGGCAACTCGGTTGTGTGGGTGTGGCTAAGCTTGCTTCATTAATTAACTCTTTGACATCCCTGCTTATTCAGGATTTCTGAGTTTGGAATTATCAACTTTCTTTATGAAATTTTGTTTTACAAATAACACATGACCCTGTTGCTTAGCCAACTCCTAAAATCTTTGCGATTTCAAATGATATCTTTGACACTTTCTGGTTATTTTGTGTTTTTTTAACCAGTACTTTTACAGTCATCATTAATCAATTTTCAACGCTTGCCACGTGGCCTTTTTGTGAATTTACCATTTACACAAATCCTTGGTTTCTTGAGAAAAGTAAAAATAAAATCTTTTTATATTGAACGCCATATCTTTTGGAATATCTTATGCCAAAATTTTTACAATTAACACATTGGCTTTGTCACTTGGTCGACTCCTAAAATCTTTGCGATCTTGAATGATATCTTTGACGCTTCTGGTCTTCTTAACCAGTACTTTTGCAATCATCATTAATCAGTTGTCAAATCTCACCACTTTGCCTTTCTTTAATTTATCGTTGACGCAAATCATTGGTTTCTTGAGAAAAGTAACTTTTTTTTTTTTTATATTGAATGGTATATCGTTCGGGATATCTTCTTTTCTATTCTCAGTATTTTCTTGTTTAATTTTTCATGGCTAATTAGTTAATCAATTACCATAGCTAAATAGTGTCACAATATAATTTAAAATTTTGTTTATCATTTGTTCAAGAAATGTTGGTAAACTGTAAACTTAACATTAACTTATCTACTGAATTTTTTATTGATTTATTGTATCACTTTAAAAAATTTAATCAATTTTGCTAGTTTTATATTCTGTTTTATTTGAGGGATATTGAATGAATCCATTGTCATGAATTTGTGAATGATGACAAAAGAACAGTTTTGTTTGTTATAATTGCAAAAGTAAACGATTTTTGTTGTTGCCTAATTCATAGAAAAGCTTAGTTTAAAAAAAAAAAATATTTGAATATTTTTCAGACTGTCTGAAGCAGAGGAGCTACTGGTTGGAAATGCTGTCTCCAAAAGCAAGACTTTCGAGGAGATAGAAGTAGAATATGGTCCGGTGGCATGCCATGTGTTCAGTTTATTGGGTCATCTTTATAGGTAATATGATTTGGCTATTTATTTCAGATATAAATAGACATGAAAAAAAATCAATTTTTATTATACAGTATCATATTGTCATTTTAATTTTCCAAGTGAAAATCTTGGAATTTAGGATTGGTTGTTAATTGAATTATTAACTTATTTACTTACTTAGTGTATACAAATTCTTTCTTTTGAAACTTTGCTTTTATGTTTTATTTTTCCCTTGATTGTAATATATGATCAATTGTGTTGATTTCAATCTATATTAGGAATGACTGCAAAATGTTTCCCCCTCCCCTTTTATAGGCAGAAGTCCACAAATGCATGTTGGGATATTTTTCTTAGCCAATAAAATAAGCTGGTTTGCAGTTTGACATGACTCAGACAAGATCTGTCTTGTCTACAAGACAGGCCGCTGTGTTCACATGTCTGACCTTGCTTTTGTGTGTTGATGCCAATTCTTAGTTTGTGAACTTTTGGCCTTGCATATATTTACTTGCTTGATATTATTTCATTTTTGCCTGTTCCTTTTTCTTTTTATTGCAAACTTTGTTAATTCTGTTTGTTGGACAGTTCTGTTATTTATTTTGGCTACTAACTCAACAGGTTACCTGCCCAGGAATAGATTCTGCTTCAACAGTGAAAAATTAAAATATGAACTATGGGAAGTAAGATTTTGGGGTTAAATGTGAATCCAAAAATTACATAAAACAATCTTGGCACCTTTTGATTACCCCAATGATGAAGACTACCATGAAAAGAATGCAAACATGTTTGCTGAATTAATTCAATATTTTGATTGAAGTTTCTCTTATGAGCCCCTGACGATGTTTGAGAGAGCACTATTTATTCAAAGGGAAGCCAAAAATAATTTCCCTGTATACAGAATTAACATCCCAATGCAAAGCCAGTGCTTAAACTATTACTGATTATATTAGAGTTGAAAAATCAGCTACTTTATTGAAAATTTTTTTGGAAATAATTACTGATAGTTTACTAATCGCCATGTTCCAAAAAAGGCCTATTGTCCAATTTCGAGCCATTTACAACTGTTATTACTCAGAAAGACAAGCTTCTAACATTTAGTGAATTCAAATTAGCATTGCAAAGCTTCGAAGAAACTGAAAATATTCAGGAGAATAACAATGAAAATACTGTAATGACTCTCCGAATACCAAGACCAAAGCCACAAACTTGTGGTAACCTTGGACATAAAAGCCTTGATTGCCAAAGTAAATTTTGAGATTAGCCAGTAAATAATTTCCTCTCAGAACACTATAATTCCAATCCACTGAATAAAAATATTATTTCCCGTACTTGTCATAAACAAGTATCGAGTACAAAAACAAAAAAAAAAGCTCATTTCATAAAAAATGTTGAACATGTTTCAGATAATGAACATTCATTTCTGTTTTCAACAAAAACGGTTTACTTGTTGACTGTGGTGCTACCACACATGTGATTACTGATGAATCTAAATTTCTTATGTTTAATAATACTTTTAATCCAGAAAATCATATTGAACTGGCAGATGGTAGTCAAACCAGTAATATTACTTTATAAAGAGGCGATGCTCAAATCACTATAACTGATGCAGAAGCAAATATGTGAGATTGCATTTTAACAAATGTTCTATACATCCCTACATTCAAACAAAGTATATTCTCAGTACAAGCCATTGCTGAAAAAGGGGTATCTGTAAAATTGTCTGTAATTACTCAGAACTTATTTATTCTAATGGCGTGAAATTTGACATAAAAAGAAATGGGCACCTATACTATTTAAATACTGCAGTAAACTCCAAAACTGCTGCATGTAGCCTGATAATTCTTTACTTCCAGTTGAAGAAAATGATGCAATATTTTCCAACCATCTGCTGAAAAATCCTTGTGGAAAAGGGGACACAAGAAAGTGAAACTACACAATCCTAATGCAGAAATACCAGACGGACAATATCTTAGCTGGTTATGAAAAATACCTGAATGTTTAAAAAGATAAGAATTTAGACAATGTAGTAAATCCGACTAAAGATTATTGTTGTTCAGTAAAGAATATACCCACTAATTATAATGAAGCAAGATATCATGGAAAAAGAGATAACTGCCCTAAAAAGTGAAAAATACATATGAATTGACAGCGCTTCCACCAGGTAAAAACTGTTGTGGGTTTATATTATTAAAACTAATAACACTGGTAATGAACAGTTCAAAGCAAGATTTGTTGCAAAAGCCTACTCGCAAAAACCTGGAATAAATTATCACAAAACTTTTTCCCCCACAGCACGTTTATCATTTTTAAGAACTTAAAAATATTTGAAATATTAGAAAAACAAAAAATTTTCTATCCTTTATGCAAATTATATATATGTAAATGTTTGCATGTATCTTGTTTGTATTTATTGGGCTGTACTCGCTTCGGCAGTACATATACTAAAATTGGAATGATACAAAGATTAGCATGGCCCTTGTGCAAGGATGAGACATAAATTCGTGAAGTGTTCCATATTTTTGTGTTACCAAATTGTCATCATGTCCATCAAATCTTGCTTATGACTGTTTATTTAAAACGCAGTACAAGACCCTCTTTGAGAAGAAGCCTATGGCCATTAAACCCTTCAGTCTCCGTATCAAAGAGCTCACTGGAGAAATGAAAATGAACTCTAGTCACATACACCAATCAATGATTTCTAAAATTCCACCTTGGCAATTGAAGCAACCAAGTTTTATACTAGGTTTGACAAAATACTCAAAGAATAAAACAAATCCAATTATATTTACAGGAAACCTTTGAAAACATAAAAGACCAGTATTCAGACTATGAATGTATGTATACAGATGGATCTAAGGATTAAGATGTAGTGGGAAGTGCTACCATCTATGGCAGCAAAGAATACATAAAGAAACTGTCAAGGACTGTATCAATTTATACCACTGAGTTAACAGCCATTGGTATGGCATTGGACATTATCAAAAGCAGCAGATCAAACAAATTTATGATTTGTACAGATTCAAAGTCTACACTTGCGGCACTACAAAATAAAAAATATGAAAAATCTGCTAGTTGTTCAATTTAGCAACAGAATGAGTAAAATCTATAATGCCAAAGTGATCATCTTCTGTTGGATACTGAGCTATGTTGGCATTCGGGAAAATGAAAAAGTGGATAAAGTTGCTAAAAGATCACTCACTATACAGCATCAAAACAAACAAACAAATTCCATACACTGATTTTTAAACCAGTAATAAATTTATAATAAATAAATGGCAAGTTTTCTGGGATGGCTATGTAAACAACAAATTAAAAAAGATTTAACTAAGGATCAAGACCTACCAAAATTACTGAAAACTGAGAAAGGAGGAAGTAACCCTGGCTTGACTCTGCATAGGCCACACATATATAACACACATTTGCTTAAAGGAGAGGATCCTCCATTCTGTGTAGGATGTGATTAACCACTTACAATTGAACACATACTGCTGAAATGTATTGATTTTTATGAAATTTGTCTCAAATATTACCAGGTCATCAACCTGGAAGACCTATTTGAACTGGTTGATCCAAATAATATTTTTGAATTTCTGAAGGAGGTGGGACTATATCAAAGGATATAGAAACTTGTGGTTATTGTGTAGATAAATATTTACTGCTTGCCAAACAAAGAGGAAAAACAATGTACATATAAACTATTCCTGTATATACATATGTAATATATATGTATAAACGGGATTTGGCATTAAATGACCTACAGGGTTGATATGGCAGAAAACCCATGAAATAAAATCCTTTGCTTGCCCCATAGAAAGTGGGGATTTTAGGGGAAGTAAATATAAGTGCACTCATCCATTAGATTGGGGGGTGGGGTATTGATTTCAATCTATATTAAGAATGGCTGTAAAACATTTCTCCCTCCCTTTTTATAGGCAGAATTCCACAAATGCATGTTGGGATATTTTTTTTAGCCAATAAAATAGGCTGTTCTGCAGTTTGACAGGACTCAGTCCAGCTCTGCCATTTCAGGTGGTTCGGACTGACTTGTCGAACTCTCTGCTTTTGGGCTGAGAGGAACCCAGATGAGGCTCTGCTGAAGGGCAGTCATGTCTGGGGAGGTAGACAAGCCTGACCTTGTGTATATGGGGTCTACAGGGAATTTTTGCCCAAGCCAATGTGCTTGAATTTGCCCCACATAAAATAATGGGCTTGTGCCACATCCTACGTTGTGGGGAGGCGAGGTAAATAAACTCAGTCCAGATCTGCCTTGTCTAGAAGACCACTGCATTTGCTTGTCCAACCTTTGCTTTTGTGTGTCAATGTCAATTATTAGTTTTGTGAACTTTTTGCCTTCTTACCTGTTAATCGGCTTTGCATATATTGTTTGCTTGCTTGCTTGATATTATTTCATTTTTGCCCTGTTCCTGTTTCTTTTTATTGCAAACTTTGTTCATTCTGTTTGTTGGACAGTTCTGTTATTTATTATGCATTTAACCATGGCTACTCACTCAACAAATTGAATTATTAAAATTATGTCAGCTGGATATTTTCTTCCAAAATGTCCGGAGTTTAAAAAAAAAAAGGTTGAATTTAATGTACGTAATCATGAATGGCATGTGTATCTTTGAAAAGCTTTAGTGAGAAGTCTTTTTAAATTCATGCTTCTTAGCAGTTCTTTGATTTACATTTGTGATAATTGTGATTTGCAATTGTCTACTGTCAATTTTGAAATCTTTTTATTCTACTGACTTGTTACCTGAAACTTAAGTTTAAAACACTTGTTCCCAGTTTAGCATTTTCCTCTAATTATTCGAAACACTTTGTAATGCATCTTATGTAAATCTGCAAAAAGTCTTTCATCAGTATTGTGACTCTTTTGTGCTTTTTATAGAATCTTGGCAAGGTAGGAAAATGGCAATTTGGCTGTGTTTGTAGGTAGAAAACCTAACAGTAGTTATTTCTTCACTATACCAAAGGCCTAAATGTCGTTATATCTTTGGTCTATTACAGGTAAATATAAATACTAACAACTTAGAAGCCCAAAATCTTAGAATTTGACATTGATTTATATTTTATTTAGTATTAATATGGATATCATATTTGGAATGCAATGAATGATATAAAATAAATATATATTTGTGATGATAATAAATATATTAGGATTTTGTTTTTGCTTTGTAGATAATGAGGACCAAATACATATTTATTACATAATATAACTAGTAAAAATTGGTTAAATAAAACCTATCTAATTTCATATCTTTTCCTTTTTCTAGTAAAACTGAAAGGTTTGCCAATGCCTCAGAATGTTATCAAAAAAGTTTAAAATTGAATCCTTTGTTGTGGAGCTCTTTTGCTAAACTTTGTAGTTTAGGTAAGTTCTTTTTTAGTTTCTTAAAATTTTACATGTATATATTTCTAACAATATTTAATTTACTGCTTGTTTATATGCAACAAACTTTTATAGAGATCTTGGATAAATCATTTAAAAAATTTATTGGATTTTGTTTTACACAATGAAAATTTTATAAATTGACAAACAAAATGCATGCTGTACAATATAGCGTTTACCCTTTGATAGTTTTTTAAACAATATATATATATATATATATTGATCATTTTTAGGTGAGAAAGTCGATGCTACGAAGATCTTCCAACCACCAAAAGTACCCCTGCCCCAGTCAACTCCTGTCCACAATCCAAATCCTTTCTATCAACAGCTGGATGGTAGATTGAAACAATTGCAGCTGCAACAGCAGTCACCACAGATCATCCCCCCAACTCAGGACACTATCTCTCTTATGTCAGAAAGTACACCTGGTGGTCTGTGTAAGGTAAATTCACACTATCATTCCTAGGAAGAGTACAGATGCTTTGACTGATTGGAAGGTTATTGAGATGTTAATCAGAATAAAATAGTATTGATGCTTTAGTTCAAAAACATTATACACAAACTCAAATGGTTGTCTATTCATGAAGCTTTTTGTGTTGAGGCAGAATTGAAATGACATTTTGATTTAAACTGTTTTATCATGCTTTGTTTTTCTTTTATATAACTTCTCCAATTACCTCTTTCAGTTGATCTCTTGATAAACTTAAACCAGTATGAAATGATGTACCAAAAGTCATGGATTAGTAGTATGTATTGGTAATGATAGGATGCTCCACGAAACCTCTATGTCCTGGAAATATCCAGATCTATATCAGTTGTACTTTGACTTAATGTTTCAATGTGAACATTGCGTAGGCTGCTTATGCAAGCTAATGATAATGGATGCTAGATGAATGGGACATTCTATTTCTGAAATTGTGGAGACATTTGACATCCATCATAGTGTCAAGTGTGTACTTGGAATACCTGATAGAAGGCATTCCTGCTTACCATAGATTGCTTATTGGCCAACAAAGGGTCCTTGATGATTCTGACCAGAAGTGTCTGGGTAGAATTGTCTCTGGTAACAGACAAGTAACACTGATTCAAATCACGTTTACATTCAATGCAAGAGATATTAGATGTAGATCCAGCAGGTCAGTTCAGCAATTTTTTGCTTCCATGGGATATGAGAGGAGAAGACCCACCAGGGTGATCCTGTTAGCATTATATCACCAGACACTGTGCTTTATCTAGGCTTGTGACATTGCTAATTGGACTCTGGAGAATTGGCAACCTTTGATATAGTCTGAGGAGTCACAGTTTCAGATGTTTCAGGCTGCTCATAGATTTTGGGTGTGACAAACCCTAGTTATCAAAACGGCACCATTCGGTTCCATAATGGTGTGTAGTGTTTCAAAGTGACATGGGTTGGGTCTGTTGGTCTAGTCACATAATTGATCTGTAATTGCTTTGTGACCATTTGCTCCTGTTTATGCTTTTGATGTACTGCAGCAAGGATGATACACCGTGTTATTAAGCAGAAGTAGTCCAGAACTGGTTTAAGCATAATTCTTCAGTCATCTTAGCAGTTGTGTAGCCATCATATTTGTTGGATATGGGCTATTATGGAACATGGTACAGACACATCTATTTGCACACAAGATCCTGCATTTAGAAATATCAAGGAGCTGTGGACAGCGATTGAGACAGTGTAGCTCAACATCTCTCCATTTTCCATTACTCAGGTTACTGCATTTTGCTTGGCTAGAGAGGCTCCAACATACTATGTACCTGTCCCCTGACTTTTGGCATATATTAGAAAATTGTACAATCTCCCAATGGAGTAATGACAGCTGTTTTTGGCATATGCTAACATAACAAATATATATATATATATATATATATATATATATATACACACACACACACACACAGAATTAATATAAGTAAAAGGTTTGTCACTTAGCTGATTGATGTTACCTTCAGCATCTTGACTCCAGAGTTTTGTAGGCAGATTCGTCCGTCCATTCGTCAGGGTTTATCAGCAATTGACTGCTTATACTTCTTGCCTTTTCTTTCTGATATGCACTTATCATTGGTGCAAATTTTGTTCATACTGTATGTGGGCTCATGTGCCTGCGTGGATGTGCGCATGCATCGGCCTTCAAAGATGTGTGTACGTGTAGGGTGTTGTGATTATTTGTCCTTTTCTTTGTTTGTTTTTTCCCAACTTTACTCTCACTCCTTCGCTTTTTCCTCTTTTTTTCTTTCCCCTCTATTTTCTTTTTCAATTGTAGCCATTTGTTGTTATTTGATTTCTGTTTTTTTTCTAGACATGTCATTTTTAATTTTTGATTACTGAAATTGGTTCAGTTTTCAATGAAAATGACTTTTTTTGTAAAGTCTATTATAAGTTAAAATTTCTTTTATCTGGTTGGAACAAAATAAATGGTAATTTTGAATTACAAAAGTCATAACTTGGCATCAATATGATTTGAGTCAAAATAAGCACCAATAGAATTAACATGTTGCTACTGTTTCAGCAGTGAATTAACATCACAATAAAAACTGGGGTCACTGAAAACGACAAACTGTTGAATGGTATTTATAATCTAGTCTCTATTGGTGCATACTGTCTGGTGTGTATATGTAAGACATGGAAAAAGTGGTAATTGATACTTCTGCAATAAGCACATATAATTAAGAAAGGATCATCAGATGTGAAATTGTGCAATCTGCTGATTATGACCTACCCATTTCTGAATTTTCCTATTGTTGATTTGTACTAAATAGCTTCTCTTACATGATTTACACCCACTTTTGCTCTCAGTACTTGAGTGTTTGGTTCCAAATGACTTTTTACAGCTGCCCTCAATTGTCTACTGTCAAGTAATGATTTGTGACTATGACCAGGCTCGTTTTAGAGACCCAATTCACCAGAAGCAATTTTTGTATCTGTAGGTACTGCAGCTGATCTTGGCAGTGCAGTACTAAAGGTTGAACTCGGAGCCATAATGACATGAAAATTCTTTTTTCATTTTTTCCCCTTCATCTTTGCTTCAATATGCTATTAAAAAGAAAAAAAAGAGTAATCCAAAAATGCAAACACCCTAAAGAGGTGATACAGAACATTTGAAATGGTATAAATGATGTAAAGTAAAACAAGCACACTAATGTAATGCAAAAACAGGAATTTACTTTGTTCCAAATTTAATTGAAAATAATTAAATAGGAAGAAAAAAGCTTAAATTTTGTACTCTGATTTAATTTTTTTTCATTTTTAGTTTGAGTCTCCCCTACCAGCAGACAAGCTAGCTATGACGCCAGATGCCTTGAGTCCACCAAGCAGTACAGACAGTTCTTTACACCAAGGGAGCCAGTCTGTACGTGCTAGCCGGGGTCAGTATTTTAGTGGTGGCAACCGTACCAATTTAGGGTTTCCTAATCTCAGTCCTTTGACTCCAAGGTAAGAAATGTTGCCATACTATTTTGAAATATTTGAGAAGAGGGAAAATAAAAATGTTTAATTCAAGAGCTAAATTTTAGTTTGAGCTTCTAATATTTGATGGAGAGATAATAATTATGAATTTCAATTTGTTAATGTGTCAGTTGAACTCAAATTGAATGTCATAATACCATAGAAGCACACAATGAGATTATATTTTTTTATAGTATTTTTTTCATCTTAAATTCAGTTGCTTTTCATTACTCAGCTCATTGTTCTACTGCTGTTAGTAAACAGTAAAAATTTGAAAGAATGAATAAACTCTTAAGAATTAATTAATAATGGTTAATTAACGTATTTAATTATAATAAAATTCACTATAAAATTACTTTGTAATTGTTTTACTTTTTATTTTAATTACCATATACCAGTTTTAACATTTTAAGAAAAATGAAAATTTCAATCTTAAGATAAAATTATTGTTGATGTCACTATAAATATAAAACTTGAATTTTATTGTAATATACAGTCTGCGATGGATAAATTGTCGTCTAAATTACACAAAAATGACACTGACATCTCATTTTAACAGGTATATTTACCAAAATTACACAAAATATCTTGAAATACCAAAGAGTAAATTTATTCAATAAAATTGCCACTGACTTCAACCATGGCTTCCAGATGATGTCAGAATCTCTTGCAACTCTTCTGGATGATCTCCTTGTTTAAGTTGGTGAATGCTGCCAATATCCTTGCCTTCAGTTCATCTTTGGTGTTACAAGGAGTTTTGTTGGTATTTTGCTCAACTGTGCCTCACACATAATCAAGGGGTTGCAGTCTGGGAAGTTAGTTGGCCACATGTAAGAGGTGATGTGATTGCAGAAATTGCTTGACAGCCATGACTGGGTTCTCCTGCTTTTGTGGTATGGTGCAGAATTCTATTACCAGACATAGGGTCTTCCAGCAGCCACCTTCTTGACCCAGGGCAGCACTACCTCCTCAAGGCACTTGATGTAGGCCTCCGTGTTGAGTCTGAGACTTTGCGGGAAGATGAATGGTGGCATAACGTTGATATCATTAGTGATCACTCCAAACACCATTGTAATTACCATTAGACCCATCCAACTCTTTCCGAATCTTCTACACTGTCCTCAGATTGACACCCAAACACACTGAAATATTTGTATTGGAGATTCCAGCATGAATGCCAAACAATGCAGCATGCCATTTCCAAATTTCTGGTGGAGTGTATTATGTCATGGTACTCTTTTTCTCACAGACAGTGCCCAACTGACTTTACTATACTGTGTAGTTGATAAAATCAAAAACAAACAATGCACATGCATGAAATTAAAAATATAAGATGGCAACAAATTACCCATAGCATCCTGTACTTAAATTAGTGCTTTTCTTTACCAATTGGAAGGTAAGTGTAAAAATAGCACCTAAGATCAGATTTTTACTTTTTGTAGACTGAAGTAGCATCTGCTGCTCAGAGATCTATGCATATGTGATATTCAAATTCTTCTTTTATCACTTCCTTTGTGTGTGGTAAAAACAAAGACATACAAAAAAAACAATGTGAAATTCATGCAGACAAGCTATCTAATAAATAAACAATGAAAAGGCTGTTTGTGTAGTTACCTATATACTTCATGATATGCTTATAATTTATTTTGAATGTAAGTAGTAATTAGAAAAAAATTGTAAATTTTGTACTTTTTATTTAGGCCATTTTTACTCTTACACAAATCAAGTAATTTAGAAGACCTTTAAGTGGTTTTCTAATAATTACCAGATTAAATTCTCAGTCTGGTGTCATGGGTGATGCTTTCCTGTTGAAAGTGAAAAGAAATATAAACTACATCCTAAAATTTGTAGGCTTTTGAAAAGGGAGATTGTTTGAAATTAGATTCAGTGGGTTGAATTGTCATACTTAAAACATTTACTTTATTTTCCAGTTTTGGAGTGTTTCCTTTAGAAACACCAAGCCCTCAGGAAGGTGTCCCATACATTTCCCAGGTAACCCCTGTTGCGCTTTCAGAGAATCTTGTCTCTGAAGCACCTCGTGCTCCCCGGGGACCAAAGGTAAGTGTCACCATCATTCATTTAGTTTTGAAGATTAAGGAAGAAATGTTCTTGTTTTTAATTTTTTAAATCACCATTACTTGTTAAATAAGTTATGTTTAATTTCTCAAATCATGGAGAATATAAACAAACTAGAAAATGGGGCAAATTGATGAGTATAATGACTATACCAAAAATTTAGAATATTTTCAGCCTTTTCATTTTATGGCGTTACATTTTCTTTTCACATTACCATCTCACCACTTTTTTTGTAGATCCTTATACTTTTCTTTACTCTTGTTAAAAAACCCCAAAAAACAATGTAACCAAGAGGGAATTCTGAACTGAACCATTTATTTAATCTTTGGGAGTAGACTGTTTTCATTCATATCTTGGGATAATCTCCTCTAGTTCTTATCTTTAGTACTGCTTAGTTATTGTGCACTGAGAAGAGTTTTCCTTAGATTAAAGAAAGTGTTCACATTGGAATTCCTTGTTGGTTACCTGGATTGACATACACCTGATGAAGGTTGGAGTGTACTATGTCTGAAACATTGTGATAGCAACAACAAAGATTTGGACAATAGTCTGCATGTAAATAGTGTAAACAATAATTTTTCATCCTAGAAATTCAGACAGAACAAAGCAATGAATTTGTATCTGAATTAGGCTTATCCAATATTATTTAAGTGCATTTTTTTGCTTTCTTTCTTTCTATTTTTTTTTTTTTTGTAGGAAAACAATGGTGAATATTAAAATATTTTTATAAATTTTGAATCTACGAAAGTATGGTAGCACATTAGCCAAATAAGTTTTGATGATTTTCTTATTCTGGCTTCATGTAATTTTCTTTTGTTTCAGCCTGTCACTCGCAGAAGTCAGAATCAAAACCAGAATCCCTCCATGCCAAAACCAACAGTGTTTAGCCAATCAGGTAACACAAACACTCGGGAATTGGCCACTTCCAACCAGCAATCAGGGTAAGTAAATGTCTTGCATGTTCTTAGCCATATATTAGGCTTGGCTTCTCTGGCATAAGCTGTTTCTAATTTGGGGGAGCGAATCTGTAAAATAATTCTTCCTTCTTACTATTGGAATATAAGGGCCTTGTGTACAGGGCATGGCAGGTCTCTGTTGTAAAAGTCAGTTGGGTGGGGACTAAAAAATGTATCTTGTCAGAACACATGCCATGGAAATAGTAATAGTGGGGAAAGGGGTTTTAGAGTGGGAAATAATTAATCATCCACAAGGCCACCTGGATGCTTCAGAACTCTATCAAGTCAGGCAAGTGAGGACCGGGTAGTTCCAAACCATATATGACAGCAATAATCTATTTTTGGTTTGATCTGGCTCTTGTCAAGATAGAGTATAGCAGGGAGAGTCAGATACTTACTGGCACAGTACAATAAACCAAACATTTTTCCAGCATCTTTAGCATTAGATTGGATATACGAGTTACATTTGAGATCTGGTGAAAGTTCAGGTTCTACTCAGTGCTGATAGAAATGTTACTAGTTTGATTTTGGCCATATTAAATTTTTGAAGCCATTTCCACCCTCTCCATTGACTCCCCCCCCCACTTCCTTGCCAGGCTAAGTCAGAAGAGAGATGAGCTTCTAGCTTTTGGTTATTCAGATTTTGGGATGTGCACCTGTAATCTGTTGTATCAACTGCATAGATACTCACTAATGACTTGTTCTCTGAACAAATATTGCTGCTAAACAAAAGTGGTTCACTATTGCTGGCTCTTGTTCATCACTGGTGAAAATGCATAGCCAGTGGTGGTTACTAGATAGAAAAATAGTGTTTTATAGCAGAAAATTTACTTTATCCAACAATGTTCCGCATGTGTAGTTTCTGTGGAAATAAATGTGACAATACATCATTTTTGAAGTGTTCCATTAAAAACAGCAAAATTGAGGTCATTACCAACAGAAATGTAGACATTAAGCTTTAAATATTTATTTATTCACAGAAATAATTTTTACCTTTTTTTTTCTTTTCTAAAATAAACTTTCCAACATTAGCACCAGATATCTTGATACATTTTAATGTCAATGTATAAATGAAAGGCTACTATTCAGTTACATATTCTATGAGCGTACTTAATGCATAGTTTTCATTTCAATTGGTTGCTTTCGTGTGCTTGATGTTATCTTTATTGTAACTTTTTTTTTATTTCAGACTGCAGACAAATGTAACTAATGTACGACGAAGCCAAAGACTTTTTGGCAATTCTAGCTCTGTTAAGGTTAGTTGCTGAAAACCTTTTCTTTTAAAGAAATAAACATTAAAACTGATAATGGTAACAATGATTTTATTGTGTTTCTTTACATAACATCTTCATCTTGGGTAACTATTTCTCCATATAGTTTGGTGAATATAAATCTAAAATAAATCCCAATTAAATAGCCTTCAATGAAACTCTGTTTGTCCATTTACCTTATTCTCTATTCAAATGCTTTATACACATGCATGTCTTTGTATTTGCTATGCCGTTTTGATCAGAAATATAAATCTTATTCTAAAGGGATGACTACAAGTATAAAAATAGTTGTTTTTCACTGTTCGTTGCCACTTGCTATCTCTGTTTTTTGTTTTATTTATTTTATATATATATATATATATATATATATATATATATATACACACACACACACACTCTCTCTTAAAGTAAAAGAAGTTATGTTGTGTATTGTTGATAAATCCCGTTTGACATATTTTATCTTGTCTCTTGAAGAATGGTAGTAGCAATAATGATTTGTTGTAGGAAAATAACAAGAGTCAAAGTAAGTCCCGCTTCACAAGTCCAAAGTCTGGCACTCGGAAGTCTAAAAGCAAATTGAGCAAGTCACAACAAGAGTTAAATGAGATCAACAAAGGAGAGAACATTCTCGATTGTAAGCAGTCTTGTGGGTATGAGGGGCCAAATTATGCACAGTTAGCCCACATGAGGCAGCAGTCATTAGGTAAGTATCACTTGTCTTTGCTATATCTTTGTTAATCTTACTTTTTGAAGTAAAGGAACCAGTGACTATAGATTGTTTATCTTGAAGTGATAATTCCACTCGCAATAAGAATTTAATCTGTTATGAAATAACTAATTGTGATTTTGTCAATCACAACCAGTAACAGCTACGAGGGCAACAAGTTGCAATAATATTTTTCCTCTTAATATCTCTAATTATATATTTTGGAGAGAATGCATCAAATACAATTTCTTTTAATATATTAAATAATTTTTGGATAGTTCTACTCATTCATTAACAAATTGACATCAGTTTATCATGAACACTTTACATGTTTGTTTTACTCAATTAATTTAACCATTTTCAAACTTGCTATGTTAAAGGTCCTTGTAAAATAATCAACATTGCATTTAGATATTACATTTTTGTAAGAGTCCCAATATCTTGAATATATTGTATTTATCTTATGAATTTGCTTAAATCTACTCTTAAATTACAAGTGCCTACTTTTAATCAATGAATATGTTGTTATTTATCTTTTTAAAATTAAGAACAAAGGCTTTAACAGTTGCTAACAGATTAAAGATATTATGGACTCCCTAAATAAACTATTATTAGATATCTACCTGTAATAATATTTTATGTCAAGAACAGTCAGATTCTTCAAACTATCAGGTATTACATGACATTTGAAGAATTTAACTCCAAAGTTGAGGGAATACTGGTGAGAATAAATTTTCATACAGTTATTATAAATGGTGTTTAAAAGATGTTAGTGTCCCAGAAAATTGATGATACACAAACGAGTATGAATAAATAAATCCAGATTTTAATAATTTTACATTTTAATTGTGCCGTAATTAGAAAGTCTTATCTAAACTAAAACAAAATAAAAAAAAAATAAAATAGATTTTTGAAATGTTTCAAAAGAAGCTTACTAGCTGAATGTAATATTTTTGAGAATGCCTTATTTCTGCTATTAATAATCTGTGTAGCCAACATTTGGCATATTCGACTTCCTCTTCCGATTTTTTATATTGTTTGACAAATCTTTCTATTAATTGAATATTTGAACAACTTTCTTCTATTTGTTTGCCTGGCATCTTCTCTGGACTTTACAGGAAGATGTAAGTAGGCACCAACTTTCTGCTTCTCACATTTCAGTTTCATAGTAAACTTTGATTTTTAACTTGTTTTGTGTTTGTCACTGTAGTAAATGTTTGAAATATAGTGGACATTTTGTGGATATTAGTGGTAAATTGCTATAGTAGTAAACTTTTGCTTCAAATGAAACTTTGAAAAAAAAATGAAAATGATGTTGATCATGTAGAAATACAGAAATATACTTGTGAACAAATTTTATCAAAGATCTTGCCATGTATGTGTGTGTGCTTTAAAAGCAACAAAGAAGTTGATACATGTCTTCTGGGAAATATGATGTAAAGAACTTAATTTAGAATTATTTGATTTTGGCCAATATTAAATCAATGACTCCGATCTTTCTCTGACTGCTACATAAACTCTTCAGCTATGGCAACTCTAGAAGAATCTATGCAATTATCAAGTTATTTTTCTCGGGTAGGTCCATAAGGGTTGTTGTGAATGGCCAGTCTTCTGAAGCCCCCATGAGATCAATGCAAGTGTCTGCCAAGTTTCTCTCCTCAGTCCTACCATCTTTGTGTATTTTATTAACAATCTGTCTAGGAACATTCTCAGATTATTACTAAACATCTATTCAAATGATACCACGGTTTATGGAATCACCTGCAAATATGAAGATGATCCAGGCCTGACAGCTGATCTCTTCTCTGACCTAACTCAAAGAGCTGAAATAGGTGGGTGGGTGGTTGTCTGGCTTGTAACTTTCAATACCTTTAAAACCAAGCTCATATCATTTCATCAGTCACTGATCAGGCTCTGAGTTTTCTCCAGTCATGATGAACAGCTGCTCTCTCAACGATCTGTTTGCATTGAAGGTCTGTTGGAACTAAAGTTCACTCCAGACCTCGGCTATACAATCTATTGCTAAAGATTCTGTAAGAGCAGTCAACTCGCAACTCGAGTCCTTCAGGAAGCACTTCGCTCCTTGTACCATGCTTTATATTTACAGGTGTCAGATTAAACCAAAAATGGAATATTGCTTACATATCTAGGTTGGGGCTGCCCTATCCTCACTTTCCAGATTTGATAGTTAAAAGCCATTTATGCAGCCTTGTGAAGGATGGCATATTTTCCATCCTGCAGATGCAATGTTGCAAGCTTGTTGCTATTCTGTCTCTATTTCCATGGCATATGTTCAAACAAGCTCCATTCTTTAGCTCCACTAATTCAGACATTTCTAGCAAAGACCCACTATGCTATGCCTAAAGATATGAAACAGCCTCATTCTCTGTATTCCAATTGTAAGGAGGAATTTCTGCTCAGCGTTTTTTCTCAAGAACTGCTACTTTATGAAACAGACTATTGCATGGCTGCTTTCCTAAGGGTTATAATCTTAATCTGTTTGAGTCAAGACTCGGTTGTTACCCATCTTCCATATCTTCATAATCTTGACTTCCTACTTCTTTACAATCATATCACACACCTCTTTCAGTAACCTACTTTGAGTGGCTCTTTAGCCATATATTGGGTGAACTTTTGTAGATGATAATAAATAAAAGATTTAATGGATAAATTAATTAATCAAAGTGGTGAGTTTAGAAAATATGGTGACTATACAAAATGTTCTTTTAAGAAAATAAATTTTACCAAACATACATCAAATAAGTTACAGAGAGAATCTATTTTGAATTAACAAAAGATAGTGTTAAGTCATTATTCAGTCCTTGTTTGAAAAGGAAACCCAATTTTAAAATAAATGTAAATTTCTCAGATTTCTGTTGAAGTTTTTTTTTATTAATATAAGATTTTTTTTTTTTTTTTTTTTCAATTAAGGATAATTTTTGTCTCTCTACTCAGATTATTTAATAAGTAGAATGATTTGTGAAAAATCAGAAATATGATTCTGCAAACAATAGCAAAAAGTTCTTTCTTGGTTCATAAAATAATTTTATTCTGTTTTTTTAAAAGGTTTGTGTGTGTGTTTCTTTGTCCATCAAAGAATAAAAAAGATACTGTTTATTTTGAAGTCTATTACTTTCTGGTATTATCAGAATTTTGATAGTTTTTCTCAAGAAGATTCTTATATTCCTGTTTCTGAAACTATAACCTCCTGTAAACAGTTTCAGGTATTGAAATTGTTTTTCGTATAATGTCGATACTCCAACAATTTTTAGATTATCATTAACAGTATGTATTATCAGGTCATTTTGTCAACTGTTTGGAGGCAAAAGATTTATCCATTAAGTTCTTGAAGTCATAATGGAAACTCATTATTAAATTTTTTTTTTGTATTCTTAACTTAAAATCAATCAAAATTTAACAATTCAAAATTAATTTACCATGGGATTCATAATAACATTTCTTATAATGCTACCTGATTAAAGAACAAAGTTGTCAACAATGAACATGTGACAGCATTAATATACTAGTTCTTCAAAAATTGAAAGCTTTTGGTTACATTTATCAAGTAAACTTTAGTATTTTACAATAATTAATCTTTGTAGAAAGTTTTCAAAAAGGTATTACAATTTAATGTCTGACTCTACTCCTAGGAAGATTTCTTTTTATTTGAATTCAGTCTTTAAATTATTTAGTTTAATATGTAAATTCAGTAAACCTTTACACTACATAAGGGATAGTTTTTAAAATAACCTATGCACTCATTTTTGTATTCCCTTTCTTATTTTCATTTTTCTTTTTAAGAAATTAAAAAAAATAGAAACAAATGCAATTAATTGTGCATCTGTACACTCGCATGCTAGTCGTGTCTGCTAGTAAAAGCATGTGAGGAACAGGTTTTCTTTCTATAAAATGTCTTCACCATTTTCTTTATTTCATTGTGCATGTAAAATCCCAACCTGTTTGTATTTGGTTGTGTGTTTATCTTGTTTATGGATTGCAAAAACACTTTGTAAAATTATATATATATATATATATATATATATATATATATATATATAAGACTGCATAACCAATGCCCTCTAGGCCTTTACTTTTCATGATGAAATGTTCAAAAGTTGAATTTTTTTTTTTTTATAGAATGTGTATCATCAATGATAATTAATATAATAAAAAATTATATCTTTTATTTTTATTTATTTTAAAGATTATTTACACTATTTATATTGTTCAGACTGTTGTCCTCATCTTTGTTGCCATATTCATGACATTTTGGTCATTGTATGCTCTGGCCTTCAATCACCTGAAGAAGGCCGGAGCATGCTACGGCTAAAATATTGTGAATATATGGCAACAAAGATGAGGAGAACAGTTTGAACAATGTAAATAATTACAATACCTCATCTCGGAAATATAGACAGTTATTTTAAAGACGTATGTAAAGTTCACTGAAGCCTAAAGATGACTTTATTTATGTAACTAGGTTTTCAGAAATTGAGCTTGCTTTTTTGATTTTTTTCTCTCATGGTTGCTGTTAAAAAAAAAAAAATCTCAGATTTTAAGTTCTTTTTTTTTTTTCTACGTTTTATTTTTAAGAATAAACAATTTATAATTTAATATTTCTTATACTTAAGTTCCTTTCTCCTTCAACAATGTGCTTCTTAAAATTGGATTTTTAATTTATTTATTTTCACTCCTTTAAATGAATTTTTGTTTTAAACTGTTAGGAACTTAATTTTGTCATTAAATAATTGAATCAAACTGCAGCCTCTAGCATATTGGTTTTTAAATAGCATTTTTGAAAGACAGTTTATTTAGAATAAATGTTCTTTCTAATAATTCTATTCATTACAACAACATTATATTAACTTTCAGTTACCAGTGATGTTTTATAGTGAAAATTGGAATTCCAAGTTAGATGGCACAAAATCAAGAAATTTTGTTTATGATGATATTGCTATCATAATCTGATGTCTTTTGGATATTGTGTAATCTAATCTGTTAGTGTTTCAAGTATTTTTTAGAAGTTCAATATAATTTGCTTGAACACAAAATCTTTGGCTTCCATTAGCAGAAATTGCACCTCTGATTGACATGCTGTTTTTCTTACACATGTTAAAGATTGTATGAATAGAATAGATGATTTTGAAATGAAGAGCTTGAATGCAAAACACGATAAATCCAGTTTCTTGAAACTGAAAAAAGACGTTTTTTATAGCTCAAATATTGTTGGATAAGACCCACTTTTTTCTTTTTTAAACAATATATCACCATTTGACTATAAAGATGAAAATTTCAAATCTAGAATTTGACTGTAAAAATTTGTTTAAAATTTTTTAAAAATCTGATAAATCCATTACATCTGTATAAACTGTTTCTACTTAAAATAAAACAACATATTGATAAAAAAAAGAAGACAATTGTGATAAGAAAGTGTAGACATATGCAGATGTATCATCAAAAGTGTGATGTGGGGTATTTACAGTGCAACAAGATTCTATCTCTCAGCTACAGCCCCCAAAATATGTCAATTTTTCAAATGATTTTTTTTTATTGTACTGTTTCTGAATGTGATCTAGTTTGATCTCCCCACATACCTTTTGGGGAATATAGCTGTCCTGTATGGGAAATTCTAAGAATAACTCTGAGAATATTTTAAAAGAAATAGTATAAAACAGTTATTTAAATTTAAAACTTGTTTATTTTTATTGAATAATATTTTTTTCTTGATAAAAAAAATCATGTCACTCTTTATCACTGTTAATACTGCAGGTGAAACATGTATCAGTTGCAGGGTGTTCAGACCTCAAATTGAATTTCTGAGTAAATATTAAATAATACAAAGAATAGCTGACATGCTATTTTCTCTGAAAAGTCTGTACTTTTTTTTAATACTCAGATCATTTGGGAGGTATTTCTGATCAGGTGTTCTTTTTCTTCCATAATGGCTTGCACGACATGTAAAGCTTTTAATGTGGTTAATTATAAGCTGTCTGTTTGCTGCTTTTGCTTTAACATTTCGAACACTACCTCTATGTTCTGACCTTGTTGCAGCATTCGTTGTATAGTAACACGTTATGCGATTCACATGATCTTTGCCAACATCTAAAACAATATATTTAATTGATTACACTGTGTTAGTCTCTTGTCAATTCAGTAATACAATAGTCACAAAAAATCATACAATTAATATATAAGAAAAAAGAACACTCCCCTAAAATTGAACAAAAGTTGGCCTTGCAGACCTGGATTCTTGTTGGATGATCCTTAACTAACAAACTGTAATCATTGGTGACATCTTGACTCTTCTGTGCATCTTTGTTTTTAACTTTAAAGCAGCGGCACTTCACTTAACTGTCATAAGGTCCAAAAGGGTTTGATCCTGTTCAATTTTAGTTTTTCGAGAAAAGAAAGGCTCATCAAAGTTTTTAAGATCATCGTCAGTTGATCAGCATGGTAAAAGTCATAGTATTTTTGGTGTACAAACAAGAAATCCCTGCATTTTACCTCCACCAGAATGTCACATTTTCTTCATTTTTTTTTTTTTTTTTTCTCGTTTGTGATTCTCTTTTGTGATACTCCATTTCCTGGAGAAACAAGAACTGGTTCCTCATTACCATTGTAATTATTCATTTTGATTCAAGGAGAAATGTGTGTTGTATACAAGATGATATTAGGAAATAAAGGTCACTGAATTTTTTCCTAGGAAACTGAAAAACGGAGTTAAAAAAAAGTTCAGTTTACGGAATGGTGTGTAAGAACCTACTCTGTGACATGAGGTGGTCCATCATTGTCTAACGTTACTGGATGAATTGATCAAAATACATTACGGTCACTTTATATGAACAGTGTGCAGAAGTAGTATTAAGCAAAATCGCTGACTTCAAAAGATAAAAATCTTGTAAAAATGTTTTATTTTTATTATGTTTTCTCATCTATGATTTGTTTTTAAGCAAGCAAGTTACAGTTAAGACATTTTTTTCAAGACATTCTAAACAGTGTAAATTTTGCATTTTCAAACATAATACAAGTTATAGAAAATACCAATATCAGACGATTTTTCCTGAAATAAACCATTTTTTAAAGATTTTTTAACTATAACAATATTTAAATGTATATCTAAAATTTTTTATGGCTCTCTGCAGTCAAAATTATATCAAAAACAAAAGAATAAAGTGGAAATAATTTTTTTTAACTTTTGAGTTCAGTGTAAACAAAATTGTGTGATATTTATAAACTTATTATCTCCTGTATATTGTTCAAACTGTAATACCATGTTATTAATTATTAAAAATCTTTATCAACTTTAACTAATTTTTTATACTGTAACTTATAGTCTCTTTAATTGAATTTAGTCTATAAAAATATGTATTCATTTTATAACCGTGAAGCATTATTACTGCATCTCACAGAACATTTTAAATGTTTATTTTTAGTGTAAATAAATTGTTTATTGAAAAGGTATTAAATGTTTAGTTTTATTTAAAATAGGAGGTTGAAACTTGATAACTCTATTTTTTTTTTTTTTCAACTTTTGTTTTTTCTTTATCTAAATCTGTCATGGTTATATTGTATTTTGCAACAAAAACAGATTTTCGAAAGCAAAAAAAAAATAGGGAAAATATCACAATATGTAAAAAATGATTTTGATGTGTGATAGTGATGAAATGTAAAACCCTTGGTAGTGTTAACTCAAAAATTTTGTAAATGGCATTTATTGCATTTTGTATTTGCGCTCTTCATATTTTATAGATAACATCAAATACATCATTAAATAATTAATGATATATGAATGTTTTAAAATTAATCCAGGTTTCAAATTTGAATTTAAAAAAAAAAAAAAAAAATGAAAAAAATCCTATTTGTGGATTATCTATTTCTAGAATGGGTTTTATTAGATAAAAATTTTATCAAATAGATTTTTAATGTACTCATTTCTTGAGATAAGTTAATTCTATTTATAATTAACAGCAATGTAGTTTTAAAGTTCTGAATTTGAAGCGATATTCAAGATTTCAATTTTTTTCTAACTGCCTTGTAGTTTTTCAACTTTACCATCTTTTTGTCTATTGCAGCTGGCATTTTGAAACTTCTCCAAAGTATGGGTCGAGCATTCCAGGCACTAAGCCAGTATGAATGCAAACATGCCATTGAACTGCTCAATGAGTTACCTCCACATCAATATCAGACTGGATGGGTTCTCTGTCAAGTGGCTCGGGCTTATTTTGAATTGAATAATTATCTACAAGTAAGTATGGTTGCTGTTGTTGGCAAAGTTAGAAGAATGTTTTTGTTAATATTAACTTAAGATAGATTCCAAATTTTGAAAGTGATGAAAAGTGGAAATCTTAAATTTTGAAATACTATCAATCATTAAAGATCCTTAGAGAAATTTGATCCTGTTAAAAAGTAAAATGAAGTATTCATTAAACTTTTTGTGTATTTTATTCTGATATATAAACACTAAGAAACTAAATACTAAAAAAACATTTTTTGGTTAATGTCACAAAAACAGATCCATGTAGTGTGTGCACTGACTTGTACAAAAAAGCATGCATTGTTTGAAATCTGTATACACAGAGGTATTGACATTATGCAAATTTTCTGAACCAACTACTGAAAATGACATACCAATGAAGTTAAAAAAAAAATAAATAAATAAAAAAAACCCTACAAAATTTCTTTTTATTGAAGGCATTTTTTGTTTTCTCATTTTGCGATGATATCAGTTATTTCTAACAAGGCAACTTATTTACATCAAGGGGACTATTACTGCTGGTCAGGCATTTAACTATTAGAATTAGATGAGATCATTGATTGGTGATTTACTTAGAAAAATTAGAATAAAAAAAATAACAAATATCAACAATTTTTTTCTAAATCAAAAAGTTTTCAATAAATTAACAACTTTATCCTAATTTTAAGCAACTTTTTCAACTTCAAAATATTATATTTATTATATACATTAAAATTGCTATATTCAAAAATGCATTGGATTGAATTTTTAAAATTCTTTTACAAAATAATGCTCCTCCACAGTATTAATCTAATTGTCTTAGCACAAAGTATTTTTTTTCCCCCTCTTAATTGAATAAATAAATTTTGATGTTGTGGATTTTAGATTTTTTTATTGGAGAAATTTTGTTAGTGTATTTTATTTAAATTGCATTAGATTTACTAATTGAAATGTTAGTAAATAAGGACCTGTTTTTGAACAGTTGTTTGTTTTTTGTTGTCAGGCTGAGAAAGTGTTTGCTGAATTACGTGAGTTGGAGCCATATCATATGGAAGGCATGGATCTGTACAGCACTGCTTTGTGGCAACTACAGCGGGAAGTTGAATTGTCTGCTTTAGCACAGGAATTAACAGAAATGAATAAGAATGCCCCTGAGGTAGGAAAGTATTTCAAGATCTTTTTTGTTTTTGTGGAAATCTGTTGCTTTGAACATGGTTGAACAGTCAGTATGTATCAGAACTTTGACTATTTGTGACTAGTTTGTGGGATAAATTGTTTATTAGTGGAACTTAGTTTATTAAAAAAATCTCTGTAGAATGTTTGAAAAACAAAAGAAGAGAAAAGCTTGTATTTTCTAGCTTTAAATTTTTTTTTCTTTTCCTTTTTGAGCAGTTTTAATTACAGAATGCATGCCTTGTTTACTTGAATTTATAGTTTAAGTTCAACAGTAAGTTTGGCAACATAAAACATTTTGGTAATGGCCTTTTCATTTAGAAAAAAATAGGTAAAGAAAAACTGAAAGTATTAATTTTCTGAATATGAAACTTCATTGCAAAAATTTTATTTTTACTTTTTTGGAAATAGTCTTAATTTGTAATTTTTTAGTCCTTTAATTTTTATTTTACAGACATGCTAAAATTTTCTTACAAAATTGTGAAAGGTTTACATTTGCTGTAGTATTACCGTTTTGATCCAAGGGAAATAACTGCTTTAGGATAATTCAAACTTTATAAGTTTTATGTCAAATCCTCCCCGACCTTTTTGTTTGAAATGTACTTTTAATTCTAAATCTACCTTTTATTCAGTATAAACCATTATTTAAGATTATTTTTACAATTACACAAAACGTATTGAATGTTGGAAAACTATATAAAAACAATTATTTATTATATAAAGAACTAGTGTTTTATCCAGCACTTTATATAAATATTCACTAATGAGTTTCTGTGGGATTGATTGAGGATTTAATAATTTTTTTTTTTTTCGTTTTGTTTTTATTAATCATTTGTGTTGTTTGTATCATTTACAGGAAATATATTTTCTTTGTTTCATCAGGTGTGAAAGAAAAGCTAATTGATAATTTAAAAAAAAAAAGGTTCTAATGTATATATACATTAGAACAATTATATATATTTGCGCTTTTGGAAGTTGCTCAAGAATCATGAAATCATAGTTTTTACTGAAGTGTCAGTCTTAGGAAAGAATATCTATTGTTCATTTATAAGTTTCCCAAAACTGAAGTGCATTAATTAACTGAAGAAAAATATTTTAAATCTTCTCTCTTTTTTTTTTTTTTTTGTCTGCCAATCTAAGATGTCTACTGATATGAAGTTGACTTTCCGCTTTCTCTCTCTTGCCACTCTCTTAGTAATTTACCAAGCCTTTCACTTTGTTCAAGTGTTACATCCTGCAAAAGCAGCTAACAAAAAGGGGAGGTGGGCAGGTAAAAGAAAAAAATTGTAAATTATTTGAAAACATTTCCTATTTTAAAATAATTAAACTTAATATGTTGCTCTATATGGAAATAAAATGAAATTATTTTATTAAAAATTTTAACATTCCAAGTTTATAATCTTACTCAGACACTGAACTCATAAATTACCAGAAAACACTTAAATAATGCTTAGACCAACAAAGACAATTAAGTGGAAGAATTTAGGGCCTAATGTCTGTTCTTTCTTGATCAAAGATCTGTGCTAGGACAACTGAGGAGCTTATCTGTACTTATCATGTATATCTGAAATATAAATTGGAAGTTGATACCTGCAATCTCGAACATTTATAGGACTATAATACTAGAAACAACACAATAAAGGGTAGTATGTTATCATGAAATTTCTCCTGTTCAGGAACAAGCAACAACTTGTCTGGTATGAAGGTTAACAATGTAAACAAGACAGCAAAGGAAACAAATGACAAATGCTCAATGTTTATAGAAATAAGAGAAACTTTATTTACAATAAAAACAACAGTTATATGTAGTCATGTACAATGTAAGTGTACATATGAAAATATAACAATGTTTATTTTTATTATTTTAATTTTCAACATGTAGGCTTAAATTTTTTATTATTTCTATTCTCCAATGTTCTCTATTCTAATCTCATTCTACAGTGCTTAATGACTCCCCTTCTCCTGCACATGATCAGTTGTACCTGATTTCATAGTCACTCCACAGGCTACGACTTTCAGTATTCTCTCATCTGTGAGAGGGCAGTGGGTCTTACTTTTGTAGTCTCTGTCTAGTGAGTTATCACCAAAGAGTGGAACTATAAACATACCACACGACCCTCAGCCAAGCTTTCCACCAACTGTCCAAGGATGACCCCACCAAGCATTATGATTCTTGATCTCATTGGTGTACACCAAAACTGGGGGAAGGGCATGCTGCATGCTGACACGGTAACATAATGAAAGACAAAAACCACATTGAGTAATAAGAACATGAACTCTGTTTTTCCATATTATATGTTAATGTTTTATTCAGGGCTTCACCTGCTTGTCTGGGTGGGTATGTCAGCTCTTTCAACTCCTTGCCCATCTACATAACCAACGTGAATGGAGGGCACAGGAACCACACAACAGACACATCTGTCTCTCACCAAGGGTGGACCAGAAATTTTCACAAGCATGACTGTTAATATAGACCAGCACCCAGATATGCCCTATTTCCAGTTTTGTTACCACTTGATCTCCACAAACCCTTAATTCATTCCTTTACTTCCCATTCCCCATAATGCTGTGTTAGAAAACCAAACTTTAAAAAGAACCATCTGCTGGTCCATCAAACAGAAACACTTGAGATTGTGATAAAATCACCTCTTCCCCTTCTAAGTGAGTGTCTATAGTATCACAGAACTGCTTTTTGATACCATCCTGATGTTGCATAGACTGTAGATCCTCTGAATCCTTTCTGATGTACTTCTGATTTAAGATAGATTACTGCAGTTTTTCTTCTATTGGCATCTTGCATTTCCACTGTTGTAAGTTAGTAACATTCTTACAGAGTAGTTGTTCATTTGAAATGTGTGTTCCTAATACTGATCATTTTACATTGGTATCTAGGTTACTTTGACAATTGGCTAGGAAATATTAATGTATTTGTTTCTTCTTGAAAGTAAAATGTAAAATTTTGTTGCTCATATTTAATTGCAGGCTTGGTGTGCAACAGGGAACTGTTTTAGTTTGCAGAAAGAACATGACACTGCTATCAAATTTTTTCAACGAGCTATTCAGGTAAGTGAAGTCTAAAATCTGTTGATGAAACTTTTCTCTTGTAATTATGATGTAGAAGATGAAGTTTTAGATTCTAAATAAAAGAAAATCTACTATACTGAATCAAAATTATTTCAGTTATCAATGTTGTAGTAAATGGAATAATAAACATTATTTACATGTGGACTATTGTCTTTGTCAATATCACAATAGTTCAGGCTTCATCAGGTGCTTGTCAATCCAGATAACTTTTAGGGAATTTCAAACTAAACACTTTATTTAATCCACAGGGGTAGACTGTTCTTATTCTACTGAGCATGTATTTTATCTAGTTCTTAGTACTACTCATTTATTGCTTGTTCAGTTTCAAATGCTTGGCCCAGGGATTGAACTTACAAAAACTAGATCACAAAAATCACAAATCAATGCTGTAATCCACTAGGGTATTTCCAGTTCAAGATTCCCACAAGTTTATCTGGATTGAGAAGTACCTGATGAAGGCCAAAACATTGTGATAACAACAATGATGAAGACAATAGTTTGCATTTAAATAATGTTTATTATTCCAGTTACTACAACATTGATAACTGAAATAATTTCAATTCAGTATAGTAGATGAAATCTGGAAGTTAAAGTGACCAAAATGTGATAACAACAAAGATGGGGGACAATAGTCTGTGTAAATAATGTAAATATTGATAATGCCTTGTCCCAGAAATTCAGACAGAAATGGAATAATAAAATTGAATTCCCACCTTTTTAACTTTGTTTTACACTTGGTATAATGGTAAATAGATTAAATGATTACTAAGAATTTTTGTATTCTATTTGTATTGATGTAAATAAAATTCTAACATTGCAAAACTAGTTTATATTGTTAATTTTCAAACTTTAAGCTTATAAAACACTTTAAAAGCTTTTATTTTTTTAAAATTCAAATGAAATTATGAAAGAATTCCAATTGTTTTTTATTTAGGTTGATCCCAATTTTGCCTATGCATATACTTTACTGGGTCATGAATATGTTTTTACTGAGGAATTTGAGAAAGGTTTATCTAGTTTCCGTAATTCAATCAGAGTGGATCCAAGACATTACAATGCATGGTAAGTCCTCTACAGATGGTTTTTTTTTTTTTGTTTTTTTAACTATTGCTAAATGTGTTGTTACTATTTATACTCAAATTTTTTTGTATTTCTTCAGTACATAGAAATTATGTCTAATTTGGGTGCCTTCTCCATACCGTTCTAATTTGTGCATCCAGTCTCACATTTGCAAAATCTGTTTTTATTTGCTTAGAATTTAACTTCCTTTTGCTTGTAGAGTGTAATAAAATGAACACCAAAGTGACTTGGGACTGAATCCTAGCTTTATTCAATTAAAAGCTGGAAACAATATGATGGCAGTCACCAGCATTTTTTTAATGTTAGTAACAAACTATGTGGTTCCTAATGTTAATATAGAAGCCCATACATGATATAATAGTATATTCTTCCCTACTAGAAAAATATGACCTCAACATTAATAGCTACATCCATATTGATTGGGAAGTTTTGATCATCGATTGGATCTCCCTAGCTTCTGTTAGACCTTCGTTCTGTCACTGCCTTCATGGCATGTTGCTGTCTTCTGACACAGATATTACTGGAATCTTGTTGAAGTTTGGGACAGTGTGCCAAATCACAAATTGAAACTGTTGATTTTCTTCAATTTGGACATTTAATATTAGCATAAGTTACTATTGAAGAGTTTGACTTGATACATGAATGGATCATTTTTGTTATTCCTTACAAACCTTAATAATATTGGTCCAGGTGTCATTAGCCAAGAGGACAGTGGGTTTTCATGGGATGAATGACACAGAAAAAGTTTGTGGGGGTGTAACAATTGTTGCTGTACATAATAAGGGTGTATGAGTCCCCAATGCTTTTTGGACAGGTTATGGGACCTAAGAGCCAAAAGAATTGCTTTCCACATGGTGCTGTTAAACCTCTCTATTTGCATATTGCTTGTTGGGATGTATGGTCTTAATGGTGACAAATCCTTTCTGGAAAAGATAATCTTTCAATTCTTTAGACATGAAAGGCTCGTCTCTGTTGGAATGTATGTAACTCTGCTAGACATCTCATCACTGTTGCATGCATGCTAGGATATGGGAAGTGTGAGTAGTTGTCCACTATCATGATTAAGTATAAATATTGTGTGTAACAGAAGGCAGTGGTCACTTGAAATCAATACCAAGCCACTCCATAGTTTTTGTTGCTTTGATGAGGGTTCCTTCTGGTGAGCTATACAAGTAAGGTTTAATTTTGGCACAGACCTGACTAGATGTGCCAATTTTCTTTACATCTTCTGTAGAAAAGGGCAAATTTCTTGCTCTGATATAATGTAGGAGCTGAGTTATTCCAGAGTGGCAAAGTTTGTTGTGAATATCTGCTAGTATTGAAGTAATAATAGTTGAACACATGTATGTTAGAGTAAATGTATCTGGAACCAGCTTTTTCTTGCCAGGTCAGTATATAATCATATAGCTATATACTGTGAGTTCCATTCTCTGTTCTTGAATTTTTGATTTTCGTACATCTTTTGCTATTGAATATAAACTGGTCTGTGATCAAAGTGAAGTGTCACCATGCTAAATAGTGGCTCCATTTACACACTGCTTCAATAATGGCCATTGCTTATTCTTTATTAAATGGCATTTTAAAACACTGCCCTTTAGCATCCTTGACAAAAACACTACCAGATCTGCTCCTTGGTCTAGGACAGCTGATATAGCCACATCAGATATTGTACCTTGAAAGGTAAATTTTTTTTCTACTGAATGGAGCATGGCTTTCTCTAATTTTGTTCTTTAAGTGATTGAAGGCTGCCAGTGCTTTCATTTTTATTGAGAATTTGTTCGTTTCTATCAATGGTTAAATTTTATCTGAAAACTCATCGATACACTTGGCATAGTAAGAAAACATTCCAAGTGCCCTTTTTAAAGACTTAAAAGTTTTGGGACAGACGAAGATTTCTCAAGAGATGAAGCCTCTCAATATCAAATTCAATCATTGTTCCAAATACAATAGCCTAACACATTGATAGGGCATACTGACCTGTTTAATGTAATTTTTTCATCATGTTCTTCCAGTATGTGCTTTGCAATTGTTATTGTTGAAAGCACCATGCAGATCTTCTTCTCTACTCATTCTATTCATAGCTACCCAAATGTTACCCCACAGAATTGAAATAAACATTCATTTACTTCAAAGAGAGTGTACTTTCTGTCCAACTTTTTCAGTGGCGCCTGGTGGTAAGCATTTTTCAGGTTGAATGTGAGGAAGATGCTACACTTAGTGAGGCTGTTTATCATTTCAGCTTTTTATGGCATAGGGTAAGCGTCAAATTCTGTATATCAATGAACCGTCTGCGAATAATCAATGCACTTTTGTTTCTTATGTCTGTGGCGAGGGTCTTTCATGACCGCTACCCGAGTTCACCAAGATGATACACTTCATTCACTTATGCCTTTAAATAGTGTATGGTCAATTTCCTTCATGATGAAAGCTTGTTCTTTACTAAATTTTCTTGATTTGAAGCAGTCTGTTTAGATCTTGGCAATAAACTTTGAAAAAGGGATGGCTCTTCTAGTGTTGCCTGGGCCAATGCACAATATTGACAACCACAGTCCATGCTGAATTCTTGCAAGGGGCTACCATAATCGGACATTGCTCTTGTTGTTGGCATGCTAACTCCTGGTAGAGTATTACATCTGAATACAGATCTTGAAAAATGCCATGAAGTGTGGCAGCATATACCTGGTTATTAAGACCAAGGGTTAAATTCACTACAACATAGACTTTGGAATTGATTTTCAGAGTTCTCTGAGCAATGTTTTCCTTAGATCAGTGAACCTTTACCTTTCACACAATTCTTTCGGTGATATAACTGTCTGTGCTATATGTATAAAGAAGGCCACTTAATTTCCTGCAGGACAACTATCCCGAGAATAGCAAAGGAAAGGCACAAGTAGCATTTATTCCTCCTTTGATAGGCTGCTGCCACAGCTGTTACATTTGATGGGGCTGGAGAGTCCAAGGAATCTTCACATGCATGCAAATGTTCTAGATTCACTATTGCAGTCATTTGAGTGTCTGGAAGTCATCATTGTGTTGAACCAAGTTTCACATAGTAGTCTGAGTACAAGCCGTTTGTAGATCCAGGGTCTTATTTTCTCGGAGACGCTGTTGTATTGCATAAGAAGCTATGCCAATAATGAATTCATCTCGCATTGCTTTGTTCTCTCATTCCACAGCACTATGGTCTTGGAAGTTGCAATTTCTCTTTAACTTCTCTAACTTCTTTAAAAAGTAACACATCTGGTGATTCTCTTGGCGCCTGTTGTCTTGTAGCCAACAGGCGCCTCACAAAGATTTCATTACATACTTGTTACTAACACTAATAAAAGGCTGCTGGATCCACCGACATATTGTAGCCAGCTTTTAGTTGAATAAAATGAACATCACAGTGGCTTGGGGTTGCAATCTAAACTGAATTCAACTAAAAGCTGGCTACAATATGTTGGTGGATTTACCATCCTTTTATTATTGTTAGCAACAAATCATGGGGTTTCAGGTGTTATTGCATTAGTATGGAAGCCCATACATGAAACAATAGTACATAGTTTTTTTTCATGCTGTATTCAGAATATTGTGTTCGTAGTTGGTTCAATGGTGATTTTCACTTAAGAAAACAGATTTTGTAAACTTATAAGAAATAAAAGATTTGACAAAGTTAATATGAAATTTGTCAGGATTGTGAGTCCTGCAACTTATTAGGTTTGTTGGGGCACCACAGGTACTGGACAAGTAGCTACAGCAGGTGTATCTTGGGAATGATAATTTGATGAAGCCCATCCCTTCTCTCTTCTTGTTCTTGACTGGTTGTTCTACCGAGGCTGAAGGATTTGAATTCGGTTCTTGTTCTAGACAGGTTGCCACCTGAGTCTGCTTTGCAAATTAACCTATAGTTTGAGCTAAATGGATCAATTTCTTTTCCCAGGCCATTAGTGAAGAAAACAAGTCACTGGAATTTTAATTCTTTGTCAATTCCATTTTCCATTTTGATAACCATTGGACTACCTGCATATTCACAAGCATTTTAATTTATGGTTAAGAGTTGTAAAAAAAACAGTCCGACTTAAAATTTCAATATCAGTATTCTTTTTTTCTTTTTTATGTAATTTAAGGGCTACGTTACATGTGAAGAAAGGTTGATTGTATCTTGTACTTTAAAATTTTATATTAAACCTAAGCAGTGTTTAAAAGTGATTAACAATTTTTCAGTCTTTTATATAAAATGATTAAAGTGCTATAAGAATATTTTTTTAATCTTCAGGTATGGGGTTGGAATGATCTATTACAAACAAGAAAAATTCAATTTAGCTGAATTACATTTCAATAAAGCGTTGATGATCAATCCCCAAAGTCCTGCTCTGCTTTGTCATGTTGGGGTTGTAAGTATATATTATTATTATTATTATTTTTTTTAGATAAGTTTTGTAATTTGGTTACTTGAAACTCATTAACACAAAGGAAGTTGTTTATGGCAAATTTTTTTTATTGCTGCCTAGTTTTAAGATTATTTCTATTGATTTTCCTACTACTTTATTTATGGATTCACTTATATAATTTTTAAATATTACAATTTGTTTCTTTAGTGCCTAAAATTATTTTGAAATCGGTTTCTATTATAGAATACTTATATATTTTTTATTTTATTTTACAGGTACAACACGCCCTTAAAAAGTCTGAAATGGCTCTACAAACGTTAGATAAAGCTATTTCAATTGACCCAAACAACCCTCTTTGCAAATTCCATCGAGCTTCCATTTTATTTGCTAATGATAAACATAGAGTAGGTACCATTTACCTAATTTTTTTGTTTTTATGTCTAAGGTTGAAAAGAATGGTGCAACTTGTATATTTTGTATTTTATTATGCTATAGTAACTATAGTGTGTGTATATATGTATGTATTTGTGCATAAACAATTTATTGACTATGTATAAGAATAACTGAAGTTAAATGTTTATACCAAAATAATTAATGGAATTTTTTCTGTACATTTTTATTAGTTACACATTTTTTCTTCTCCACAGGAAGCCTTAGAAGAATTAGAAGAATTGAAACAAATTGTCCCTAAAGAATCATTAGTATATTTTCTAATAGGAAAGGTAAATATTATAAAACTTTTCTGTACAGTCACATGTTCTTTACTTTGTTTAAAAATATCTAGCATTAACAGTTAGAATAATGTTAGAATATGGTTGTCATTAATTGCATGGATTTTGTTACTTGTCACCTTTTATGATGAAAAAGAAAGATTACAACAAAAGATTTTTTAAATGTTAACTTCAGTGATGAGAAACAGTTTTAAAAAAATTTTTTATAAATTATTTGATTACAACTTTATTATTTTAATATATATCCATGCAGAGGTTAAAAGAAATTTGTAAATTGAAATATTTACATATCTAAAGCTGAAAGCATGATTTGAAATTGCAGTTCAATCCCCCATTAAAGTTTGTTTTATTTGTCTAAAATGACAACTTAGCTTGTCACTGTTTATTTACCTAGTATTTAATTAAAAAAAAAAGAAAAAATTTCATTTTTTGTTTCTTTTTTAGTATTATAATATTGATTACTTCCCTTAGAAACCATTTATTTGTAGGGGGAGCAACCAGGGTTCAATAAAGAGAAGTTACCTCTCTTAAATTGTTTTCAGTTATATTAAAAGCTATTAATGTATAAATTGGAGCTATGAATAAATAAATTTAAGATTTTAACGCTACTTTATCTAGGCATTTTTTATGTTGATGTTTTATGATATCAAGTAAAATTTAAATTACAAGATTCTTAACTTGACTGAAGTGGGTTGAATCATCTGGTTTCCAAATTGCTCAATATATTTAAAGTTTCTAGTATAAGTGAATTTGAATTTTGTCACCATTTTAATTTGAATTAAAAAAAAAAACCCAAAACTGCCAGAATAACATCTAAGTTTTAAATTTTTTATATAATTTATCCTCAGCCACAATATATTTTAAGACATTATTTTCATTTGATAGTGACTGAACTTTTCATCAAATAATAGTATTTTGAATTATGAGTAGATGCTAGCAAGTGATAATCTTTCATCTTAGCAAAAGTTCCTAAAATGTCTTTCAGATTCTTTTTTTTTTTTTTTTTCCTATTTTGGTTGTTTTAAATACGAGAAGGTACTGAAACATTTCTCAGCCTGACCAAGTTTTCAAAATATAACCAAACATTAATAATTTTTTAATCGTTTCCTTTCAACATCTGGTTGCATAGTTAGGATGAATTCTTTTCTAAGTAAAAACTCACATGATTTAAGAATTGTCTAAGTAGGAATGTGACTAAAATGTTCTGTCGGAGAATGGGAGAATTATATTTGGATATTGAAAATGTCTTTTCTGTGATACTCATTTCATTTATTTCAAGTTTGGATGATGTTTGTGGTTTCAGGTTCATAAAAAACTTGGTAATACCCACTTAGCCTTGTCCAATTTTTCTTGGGCAATGGACTTGGATCCAAAAGGAATAAATAATCAAATTAAAGAGGGTATAGACAAACGCTATGTAACAGATGATGATGACTCGCTTGTTAAGATGAATGATCCAGGTAAATAACAATTTCAATTTTGGCTGTTTGCATTTATTTTGAGTAAGTGAATTTGCATATGTAGTAAGATGTTCATGTCAAGATAGTTGGCTACTTTACATTTGCTTTATTGAAGGTTCTCTTCTTGTAATATATTTGGTCAAATGAACCATTTGTTCATTTTAGCACTGTACAATAAGTTTGTGCCAGTGATTTATAATAAAGAATTCCTTTTTGAAGAAATATTAAGCAGAATCAAATAAAGTTAATTTTGAGGGCTGTCCTGGTTTTCTTTGTTCTTGATCCTTGTAATAAATCCATTTTTCATTGCTAATGACTATCTTGTTCAAAAATGCCCTTTTTTCTGTGTGTATCGAATAATAAAAAAAAAAGATAAAAATGTATATGTGTAAATTTGTGTGGAATTCCTTAATTGTGAAATTGTCCTAAGGTTTGTTGTAAATGGCCTACGACAGTTGATTTGATTGTATAAACTGGTCAAAATCAGAGATCTAAGATTTTTCTAACAATGTGCAAAAGTTATGGCTTGGAATTTTTGCCTTCATCTAACAATTATGAAATGTCATTTAAAAATGAGTTGTTGAAAGATAATTCAATGATGTAAAGAATTATACAGAATTATTAACATTATATATAGCTTTTGCAAAGCACATACTATGCAGTTGAGGAAAGGATCATTTGCATTGACCCAATGATCCTGACTACGGTTGACACCTTTTTATTAAAAGTATTTTATCTTTCTTTCAGTTGGCTTGGAGGACAATGGTGGAGAGGCTGATTCTCAGGAGGCAGGTTCACAGAGTAACTCGTCAAACATCTCCAACATTGATCATGAAGATCTACAGTTGCAAGCTATGGAAAGTGATGAAAGCTTGTGATAGATTTGAAGCGTGCATGAGTGAGTGAGTGAATGATGGAGTGTGAGTGAAGCCGTTATCAGCAAAATGTTATATTGTCATTGTCATTCTTCTCATCCTCAGCAGCAACAGCAGCAGCAGTAGCAGCAAGAAGTGATAGCCATGAGTCATGATGGCACAACCACAGTAAAAACAAAGATGGGTAACCACCGGTGGTGGAGATGGTGGTGTGACTGCAGTGGTGGATGAACAAATTGATTAATCGGTTAGTCATTGAGTCAGCACTTGGGGAACAGAGACCATAACAGCTGATATTCAGTTGGGCTCATTTTTGCATTGTCTATTAAACAATAAAAATGATGGAAACACAACAAATCAGTATTAGTGGATGCTAGTTCAAGAATTCTGACCATTTTCCTTCTCAACCATTTTTTTGTCTTGTTGCAATTACTGTGTGATATTATTGCAACTATTTGATTAAATATGAACTTGAGTGTGTTTACATTTCTGATCTACTGTTTAGTTAGTTGAAATTATGAGAGCAACAAATTTATTAGAATAAACAACACAGAGCAGATAAAATAATTTATTTTTTCTGGAGATGGTGGGTTTTTGTTTATCTTAAGGTACTGCCTATAAAAACCACATTTGAAAGGGTTAGGCCAATGCATGTGATGTCTGATTGAGAGCTTGTCTAGATTTGTCTGTGTATTTGGGTAACACAAAAGCAAACTTTTTTCTTTCACTTTTTCTTTGCCATTGTTTACATATGATGTATCTTTAATAATTCAGGCATTTTCTTCCCCTCCCCACCTTATTCCCGCTCTTGAAACTTAAAATTCAGTGATCATTGAGAATAAAATTCAGTTGTAAGTGACTCTGTAAATTAACAAAAAACAAACTTTAAATGAACTCTTGTCTGGTGGGAAATTGTTAAAATTTATTCCAAAAATAAAATTATCCTTTATTTTGTATTTGTTTGCAAAGAGAAACTTGTTTTGTATTTCTACAAATATTAAGAAAAAGGTTTTTATGTTTTGTGGAATTTGTTTTTATTGTTAGAATATTTTTCTTTTATTCTTGAGAAAGGCCCACACGTTCTATTAACCAACTGTTGGCTTCACTAAGAACACACAGTTGTTTAGACTCATTTCAGGAGCACAATTTATATTGCTGGGGGCACTTTGCTGCTGATAATTATAATTCTGATAATGTTAATTGTTTTCTCTCCCCCTCCCCTTTTCTAGTCCTTGTCTTACTGCTGAATGGTTTTAATGTTGTACATACATAAAAAATACATATATAATTTGTCTGTAGGAAAAATCAGATTATTTTTATCTGTTTTTAAAAGAAAAAAACTACTTTTGAAGAGTGTTTCTTGACAAGAAGTGCAGTTTCTGAGTGTGTCTGCATATTGTGCCTGTCCCTCAGCAAGAAATAAAATTATTTGGTGAAAAAATTTACAATTTCAAAACATGTAATTTTGATAAGAATATCAATTCTGACAAAAGCTACCTCCTTAAAGAATCTATTCAAAAAAGAAATTGAAATGCAAATCACAAAAAAGCTAAAATTTATAACTTGAGTGAAATATTTCATTGGATGGCCATTTTGTAAGATTTTCTGCTCCTTCTCAATCTCTGGACAGTATTTATTTTCTGATCAATCGAACCCCAAAAAGTGGTAATATTTTTTTGATAACTTTCATTGTCCATTGCATTTTTCTTTCATTCTTGTGTTTAACATGTTCAATTTTTATTTTATTATAGTATATTTCACTTAGACTTTTTGTCTGGCCATTTTGTTTCCTTTTTGTTTTATTGAATATGACATACTTTGGTGTCTCTCTTATCCTTGGAAACTTTGATTTCACTCTTTTTCTACTTTGAAATTTATTAAAACATAACTGAGATTTATTTATTCATGATTTTTAGTTTTTCCTTTACTTACATTCTCAAACCCACTAATTCTTTTAAAAGAATCCTTTTTATTAGCTAGTGTATTTATATAAAATACTGTAAATCCTAACATTGTAAACTCTGACCTGAATGTTAAAAGAAATTTTAGTGTCAGTTATTTCTTAATATGGAATGCTTATTTTTTTTTCTTTTTACAAAGATAGGTCTCTCTCTTTCTGTCTTCTCCCCTCTTCTCCTGTTGCTTCTGTGTTACCTTTTGAATGGTATGGCTTCTAACTGATAATGTTTATCTCTAATGATAGTTAAAAGAAATATCATTTTTATCTGGCTCCATCCACCCTTCTGTTTTTTTTTTTTCCCTTTTAACACAAGTTATGTTGAAGATATTATTACACACTCATTGCGCAAAAGAAAACCAAACCCAGTTCTGCTCACTTGGTTCTATCTGACTCTATTTGGCTGCTGATTACACAGACTTGTCAATTCACTTTTCTACACTATTGAAACCTGTACATTAATTGGGACAGCACTGTCTTAACCTTGGGAAACAAGAGGTTCATTGAAAACTGTATTGACAAATACAGACAGCTGTTGTAAGTATTGATGATATAGTAAAACAATGTAACAGACTTTGTTATGTTTATACCAACTGTTGCTGTGTGGAGCATGTATTTAATGTTTTACAATACTTCAAATACAAAGTTTACATCAGGAAATAATAAAAAAAATTCTGAAGCAAATGTTTTGTTTTTTTTGTTTTTTTTAATTCTGTATAAAATATTGGCAGAAAACTTGAGTTACATATTCAAAAAGTTTTATTAAAAGCTGACCAATATTTAAAAAAAAAAGTTTCCATTCCAGATGTGCATAGTATGAATGGAAGTTGTTGAAAATGCTTTGATCTTGTTAGTCATCTGTCTACTCCTGACAATAATTCCAAATCAAAAGTTTCAAGAGCATTTGATATTCCGTCCCAATATTGATTGGGCTCATTGTTTTTAGCAATTGTTGAACAAGACTAATCCTAAGAGGCTAGAAGCTTGCACAAAACCATGAAAAGTGAGAAAATTCAAGATTAAAACTGGGAGTGGTTGTTGCTGTTAAATCATGGTCCTTTTTGACTTAAGTGACTCCAAATTAAGTATGGACTTAAACAGGTTTCAGTGAACTGCTATGTAGAGAGATCTTCCTGCCCAGGTTATGTTTTTTTTCTTTTAATTAGGGTCTATCCAGTACAAGGCCCATGAAGAGGATAGAGGATTATTGAATGTAAGATAAAGTAGAGGTAAGTGAAGATTATGAGGATAAGGAGGCTAGTGATTGACCCTTGACTTGAAGTTAAGAATGTAGTGTTCAGGAAAACCATCAATGCAGGTGTTTGTTCCAGGGTAGATATTCTCAGTTTGGAAAGAAGCTGTCTGAGTGGAACTTCCTCCCTACAAATGGAATAGGTAGGGAATGCTGGCAGTTAGACTTTTTTGGACATAGGATGGCAAGTCTTAGCTTTAAAGGTCTGAACTATTTTCTATGAGAACAGCAATAGAGTAGCAATACGCTTGCAATTTTGTGTCTGTGGGGAAAGTTACTGAAATGTGAAAAATGTCTCCCCAACCACAAGACTAAGCAATTTTGAACTCTTATCTAGGCTGGAAAGTAAGGATTTTACAGCTTCAGCCCAGACAAGTAGCAATCTTACAAATTTGCTGAAATCTCAGTCTTGTAGAGATAAAATATGGCAGAAGAAATCTAGTACATTTAGTGTAGTACAAGGAGTTGACAATTTTTTTCACCATCTTTATTGATGGATTGTATATACAAGTCCCACATGAGGCTTGGTGTGTTCCTTGTCAGATTGTTGGAGAAAGAGTGTAAGCCTGAGGTGAGACTTGGTTGGTGCCTGTATTGATCTCATGGGCTTTGGGAGACTGGCCGTTTATAACTTTCTTGAACCAACCTGGGAGAAGATAATTGTGAAGAAAAATCCAGAGATGCCATAACTAGAGAGTTTATGTAGCAGCACCAAAAGCCTTTTGCAGTACTTGAGATTTGCAAACTCATTAGTTGTACTTTGCAATTAAGTTTGACTTGAGCTACTACAAGTAGGAAATGCATTTATTACTTTACATCAAGATGGAAGTGAAGCAGAATAAATTGTAGCACATGTGTTTTGTGATTTGCACAAGTCCTCATGACTCTTCACATGGAATTTAAAAATAAAATTATTTTTAATATTAAGAGAGACAAACAGCAATACAATCACACCCACTCCAACAGTTTGATATTTTTGTATAAATAGTCTTAATTTCAGTCAGGAGCAAGACTTCACATTTAACATCAAGTCAGTTTTTTTTATTTTTTTTTTTTAAAATCATTTCCTGCAAAGCAATACCACTGAGACACAAATGGTTACTGGAGGTGGGGAGAGAATAAAACTTCAGTGCAGAGAAAGAAAAATAAAAGGTTTCAAGAAAACGATGCAGATTGACGTTGCATTTAAATTTTTGAAGATTGTAGGTGAAAGAGAAGCAAGAAATTGGAAGAGAGTTCCACAGGAGAGATGTGCAAGAAAAGAAACAATTAGAGCTTATGGTTATATCCAGCTATTTTAACAGTAAAAAGATAAAACCTAGTTGTCAATCTAGTAATATGCTTTGATTCATGTGGTTGAGATACCAAGGAAGAGAGATCATAACAATTGTCATGAAAATATTTAAAAAAAAAAGACAATGAACCCATGTCATAGTCGTGCGAAAGTGACTGAAATCGAGAAGACCGATAACAGGACATTTTGAATTTTGTTGATAATCATGGATAGTCGGAGCACCATAGATCATATGGCAACAATACCTATACATTTTCAATACCCAAGTGATAGACTTAAATTTAAAGCAAAAGTTTTGGTCACTACATTTGTTCTTTTGCATTTATCAAAACCACCAGTCTTGTAAATTTTCTCTGTCTTGTTCCAAGTGAATTCTTTGACAACCTTTTGAAATTGGAAATAAGAAAGCATTCAAAGTGTCACTACTGTTTTGGCACCAAAAAGCTACAGTTCGACAACTTCACATATCTTAGTTGTTTAAAAACGGTATATGTCTACCTAAACCTTTAATGGCAACCGTAAAATTTAATATTTGCAAAAACAAAACAGGTGAGGTAATTAGACATTTTTCTACAAGGAAACTGGTATTTACCGAACATCCAGTACTATTTGGTTGAAATTCGTAAAATATTTCTCTTAAAACATTTTTTCGGGAAAATAGATTTTTCAATCTAGTAGCTGTTTATCGCTCTTTCTAGTATTGATGAAGGTTTCCTTCCTAACATTTTATTTGCAGTAGTGTGGAATATCATCATGTTGATTCTGACATTATTTTCGATTCGAGTAACAGGAGCTGTCCGTTTTTGTTGCCGTTGTTGGTAGTCATCAAATGATGTGATTTCTGTCATTTAGTACAGTTTTTTGTGATTCTGTAGCGCCAGTCTACAATATTCAAAGAAGGATGATCTTTGCCAAGATCCTCCAGGCTTCACTTGCTCAGTCTTTTTCACCATTGATCTAAGAAAGCGGTTGTATCCAGCTGACAGTTTAGATATTTCTGAACGGGTTTAATGCCATGCATGAGATCTATGCGAAAGTATCCATCTGACGAGTCTAGTCAAGAACATGACATGGCATTTTTAGGCTCATTTGATTTTGTAGCAATTTGCAGTTAGGCTGAGCCTGAGGAAGTTTCGCCCAAGTTCAATTCCCCTTTCTCTTATACTAAATTTATAACTGATCCATATGCCAAAGTATTTGAAGTGTTTAGTATTTACTAATTCCACATCCTGTGTTTTTATGATGACTTCGGTGTATGTGTCAGCTCTGCTTTCATACTAATTCCAGATCATAGTTTCTGCTTTGGAAAGGTTTATTTTGACTCCAATTTCTTGGAACACTTGGTAGAGGGTGTTTATTTTCTGTTCAAGATCATTCTTGCCTCAACTATGAATGCATATGTCATCAGCATTGCGCCCCCACCTCTTAATCATCATTACATTAGCCTCAAGAGGGAAAGCAGGAACGTTGTCTTCTATTAGTAGATTCGTTTGGGACGTGGTATAGAATACTTAAATGATCAGTACCAATTTCTTCACATCTGTGTTTTTAAATGTTCAGGGAATAGTCTAAGTAAAGATGAAATAGACTGGGGCTTCTCTTACTACTGATGGAATTTGAAATGTTTTCGTATTGGGGTCCACATGTAAAATTTTGTAGATTGAAACAGTTCTATTAGATCGATACATATAAGTTTATGAAATCATCATTTTTATAGGTACTACCATCCCATTTTAGGGGACAATGAGCATTATTGTGTGCTGTCTACAATATAAGAAAAATTGCATATTCCTTTAGTGGGTTAACAACCAGATAAGTTTATAACAGGGTGGTCACCATGGTTCAATATTTTAATGTATAAGAATGCATCATGATTTGAAGCAGGAACTAAGATTAAACTGAAGAAAATTAGGGAAACTAGTTAAACTTCGAGGAGTATAAGGAAAGAAAACAGAAAAATAATAAGGAGAAGCCATTAGATGAGTTTTTGGAAGGATTTAGGAAGATTTGAACCAAGTAGAATTAAGATTTAGTAAAGCTTGGTCTTTCCCAACCCACCCAGTTGCCTCCGGGGCAGTATTACAATATTTACGGTCCTCTAAAGTTTCCCAAATCCTACAGAAGAATTCTTGCTATGTTTATTTAAAATATTATCAAACCACTCAAACGTTTATATCGTTAACAAAGATAAAACATCAAGAGTTTGGTCTAATTGCATTCATCTGTCACGATTTGTTATGAGCGACAGGTCGTAAATTAATTTGGTCGTAAGTAGGCCTCTAATTAATTTTACAATCATTTTATCTTTTTTAGCCATTATTGTATATTTTAAAAATAATTTTCGGGTTTTCTTTACGTTTGATACCATTTGTTTAATCTTTGTGTACATTAAGTTTCTTATTTTTATGTTTGTCAGGTTTAAGTGAAACACTGAATAATACAGTACAGTTGGTTTAATATTTGATAAACATACAAAAAAATACACAGGTTCAAAGAACAGAAAACAGTTGTAAAACATCAAAATACAAATCGAAAATCTATGAGAGTCGCTGGAGCTTGATTGTGAACCGTCGATGTCGTCAGCTGGGGTAGGGCTCGAGGTAGCTGGTGGAGTTGTTTTTTTTTGTTTTTTTTCACAAACATGGCGAACTTTGAATTTTTTTATTTTACTCCTCACAAATTCTACGATATGGGAACTGGGAGAGAAATTGATGTACAGCAAGCTTGGAAATTACTCACGCTGTCAGTCGTGGCCAAACGTAATAATTCGCGGTTGTGATCGTATAATTGAACAGTCGTAAGTCGCATTGGTCTTAAGTCGATGACGCCATCTATATATAAAATCTTATAAAAAATGCAATAAATCAATACCAGAAGAACCCCCGGAGAATCACGAAGTCCATTGGGCGAATTCCCCACAGAAACCGGGTTACCGCCCAGCTTGCTGATGTCGACATGTTCAAGAATATTACGTTTTTGGTAGGACAAGGAACAGTAGATCAATGAAACGAGAGACAGTAGCAGTGTAAAGTCAAGCCGAGTTATATAATGTTTCTGAGAAATTAGATCCTATTGTCCATAGAATGCACATAAATATACAAATAAAGGAAATTCTCTTAAAATAATGCTAAGAGATACACTGATTATAAATTAAAATATTTGATTTTACTGCACTATTATCTTTTTTGTGATTACAAATGAAAAGTTTCTTTTCAAGCACAAAGCCTCATTATGACTGTTTCAAAACCAGTGTTCTCACTTTGCATGAATGATGGCCGGTATATTGGCTATAAGCTGTCAGGTAAGATTAAAATAAAGGACCGTTCTGAACTATAAAATTTATTCGAGGTTGTCGCAGTTAGCTCCTCCTCAGTCCTTTAATCCTTCAACAGGGGTCTCTCTCTCCCCTGGCTATAAATACTGGCTGACCCTTCTCTCTCTCTCTTTTTTTCGACTTAGGCCTTGGGCCGCTACCTCGCGCGGACACGAGGTAAAATCTCTCTATTCAACCAACTCCAATATGTGACCTCTCACAGATACAGCGTTTCCCAAATTCTGGGAACACGCTAAGAACAATACACGTACGTACGAACACTCACAACACACACACATAATTTCTCCATACAAACACTATGTAAATGTCCATGTCTTTGTGTAACTTGTTATTAATATATATTTGTTTACCCATATATATTGGTCTTATTTGTTTTCTTTGGACTTAATTAAAGTCCAACATTCCCATGTAGCTGGACCGGCTAGCAGGAAATTTTAACCTTCTGATCTCTCTCCATATCTTCACCCGCACGGTCCGCTACAAGGTTTTTAAATAGTGTCCACGTTGCTCAAGCACATATGAGAATCTTCATAACGTTATCAAAACACCGAAGTGAATGTATCATGAAAAGAATTAGTCATTCAAATATCAGTGTGATGTTGACTATGTAAATAAAACCAGTCAAACGTCGGAAACACGGATCAATCAGCACGCAGCACCCTAATATTCGCAAGGGCAATGTGAACAATTTGAATAGGTGCGTAAATACAACTGGTTCGGTGATAGCTTAAAAAAAAGCAGCAATGTGCCCAGTCTTGCAGCCGGGACATGCTTTCAGTGCCGAGGAGGGTTAATTCTGAATTTCATTTGAAGGAATCCGTTTGCATCAAGTTCTACCAGCCATCTTTCTGTAAGCAGAAGGAGTGTTTGGTGGGCTTTAACGTAAATAGCTTATAGGTGTTATGCATTTATATAACTTTTGATCTTTTGGTGATCATTTTTAGTTGCTGTGCATAATTTGTTTCATCCTCGGTTGAGTTCTGATGTGAGAGGATTGATAAACCGGTTTAACTGTCTTTTGTTATTCGTGTTGGTTTTCGATATTACCACTTTACGGTAATGTTATTTATTTTGTTACTCCTCTTTTTGTTATTAATTTTCATCTTGTTTTAACATGTCTATTTTTATCTGTTTAAGAAGACATTTACAGATTCTGTACACCAGGCGACGCGTATATACTTCTTAAAGATCTAAAAAGAAAAGGTCATTGAAAAGGTTTACATTGATTTGTTTTTTTTTACAGTTAACGTTTTTTTTGTTATTTAAAGCCAGAAAATATTTTTTACACTGCAAGAATTTTTGGAGATAATAAAGATTTACTGATACAAATCGCACTAGTTAGTACATAGGTGGATTGCTCAGAAGTAGATCCATACCTTTTCCAAAGGTATTTGTGCGTAAGTGAAAATAACGAACGCAACTGGAATTGAAACTCGGCTCTCTAATTCCGAACCGTTATCCATGACACCACCCGCATATTTAATCCATGTTTTCAGTACTGAGGAGGGTTAATTCCGAATTTAATTTGAAAGAATCCGTTTATATCAAGTCCTACCAACCACCTCTGCAAGCAGAAGGAGTGGTTGGTGGGCTTTAAGGTAAACAGCCTATAGGTGTTATTACATCAGCCCCTGATATTCCCAAGTGGTAACGCATCTAGGTACTGACCTGGCTCGACGTTACTTAGCTTCAATGATCGTACGAGAATCAGCGTTTCTATGTGACATGGTCGTAAAGCAATTGGAAAGGGAAAGTAGTCGTGGGGTAGATTAAAGCAGCGTTTTGATTTCTAACTACATATGATCATCTGATTTTTGCTGAGTTTAAAAAAAAAAAAAAAAAGGTAGCCTTGCGTTACCCTGCAACAGAATACGACCCTCTTCCTCACTTCTGATCAACAGTTTTGCAACTTTTGATGAATCGGTTCCAAGTCATGACGATAGGAAACCTTTGTGACGCTTTGACCAGGTTGCAGCAGGCGGGAATAGAATATTTTATTGCAACACCTATCAATCAAAAAACTTTTGCGTGTGAAGATGTCGTTTTGATGAGGCTGAAGCGGGAGCGAGTCTATCGTTTCAGATGAAGACTCAGTTTTGATTATCCTGCAGTAACTTTAGCGTTGTAAAGACGAATAAGAACACAAGATCATTCTTGCCTCAACTAATAACGTAAAATTATTGTTTTTTTCAATGATTAATACCAGCGAATAGGTGCGTGGCTTTGGGAGCTTTTTTCAAATGTAGATTTTCTTGTAAGAATGTGAGATTCTGTCTTTTCCATCTCGGGTGGGATACTTATATATATTCCTGTCATCTGGTTGTCCCACATAGGTATATTCTAAGTGCAGCTGGATCGACCAATTGTTTATTATTACGGAGACAGCCATTGGCATATTGTAAGGCGTGAAAATCTATTTTGATATCTCTTCGGATGAACCCAAGCACATATTAGGGTCATATATCTCTTAGGATGGACCCATCACATTTTTGACTCTTACATCACCCATTGCCAAGCACTGTTGATGTTGTCCGTATTTTCTGCAGTGCAAAAGTCGAGTTTGAACCCGTAGAATATAATGGTACGAAAACCCTGTTTATTCATCAGTTTCGATATCCTGTCATGAAAAACACGAATAAAATTTCAAACAGTACCTAAAAGAGGAAATATATAAATATATTATATAGCGTGTAGACGCTTTTGAACACTGTCAATGAATTACTTAATTATAATTATCAAATCCTCCTTACAATTTCTATCATATGTATATCATTGCTTGATCCAGCTTCTAATGCTTCAGTTTGAGCGGCTTGGTGATAGTAGTCGTGGCTCCAGGGAGCACAGTCCTATGGTTACAGAGAACTTCAGTTGAGTTCCACCACGGAATATGTGAGCGAGCGGCGCTATATTGAGTCTGATTTTCTACCTCTTCGTCACTGAGGCCCGTTGGAACAGTTGGTATGGTGTCTGTTGACAACCTAACCGTCAGGGTTTCAATTCTCGGTAGTGGATGCGCACTGCTGATGAGTCCCAAATATAGGACGAAACGGTCGTCCAGTGCTTTCTGCATTCTGTTGAGGTTTCTTTCAGACTCAATGAATTACTTAATTATCAAATCCTCCTTACAATTTCTATAATATATATTCCAAACAGTACCTAATGTGTGTATATATATATAAAAAAAAAATTAAAAAAAAAAAAAAAAGAGAGAGAGAAAAAAAAAAAAAAAAAAAGAGAGAGAAAAAAAAAAAAAAAGAGAGAGAGAGAGAAAAAGAAGCTCTGTGTTTCCTCTTTTATGTACTTTGAAATTTAGACTTGAAGAGGTTAAGACTGTAGTGACCGGGGAAGAATCCTCTCAGTAACGGTTTTTGGGAAGAAGCTGAGTGAAACTTCCTCCTTACTAATGGAATACGAAAGGAATGAAGATGATTCGTTCCAGTGTACGTGGTATGGTGGCTTTTAGTTGTAAAAGTCTGAACTGGTGGAAGTAAAGAATGAAGCTGTCCATGACATTTGCCATGGAAATAGCGATAGAGTTAGCGAGAGTCTTGCGTCGTTTCGTCTATGGGAAAGATGTTGTAGGGTGGAAAATAATTCATCACCGATAAGGCCGTGTAGACGCTTTTGAACACTGTCAAGGATGGAAATTAGCTCCAACTCAGATATGACGGCAATACTCCCTTTAAGCTTTATATTGTGATCACTTTGCTTAAAGATCGCGTTATTATTTTGTATTTCAGATGAAATAGGGTATTTAAATAAGTGCAAGGTCCCTGTTCCTCCCATCTTCAATTGATTTGAAGTGTTATCATCCTCTGCTGATAAAGCTGAAGGCTTTGTCCGTAAATTCTTCTCAACTCTACTCTTGACTCATCTGGAGTATCCCTGCCTAACTTCCCACTTAGAACTGACTCTCTGTTGAGTGATATGCATATAACCACTTCCATGGTTTCTGCTATCATCTCTAGATCCCTGCAAAGCATGTGGATCCGATGGTATCCCTGTAATAGTCATTAAGAACTGTGCTCCCGAACTGGTACCTGTTGTCTCTAAACTGTATTATAAATGCCTCGCTGCCACCTGATTTCCTGCGTGCTGGAAGTCATTGTCTGTTCTAGTTTTTAAGAATTCTGGTGAACTGTCCAACCCTTCCATCTATCGGCCTATTAGCCTTTTACCACTTTTTGGGAGACTCCTAGATGCGGAATTGGTTCAGCATCTCTTATCGCAGGGACTTTTCTCAGACAAGGAATAACTTTCGTTTCTCCGAGTCAAGTGCTGATGTGCTAAGGATAATTGCGGAAAGAGTCTATCATGCTCTAGATGAAAACGTTGAAACCCGGGCTGCAGCATTGGACATCTCGAAGGCCTTTGACAGGGTTTGGCATTCAGGTCTTCTCTACAAACTGAACGGTTAGGGTGTCTTCAGACTCATTTCTGAACTAACCTAGTCTTTCCTATCAAATCGCGAAAAGAAAGTTATCCAGAACGGCCACTCGTCTACATCCTTTCGTACTAACGTGGGTGTCTCACAGGGCTTCATCCTTGGTCCTGCTCTGTTTTAAATTTTCATTAATGACCTTGGCATCTACGCTGACGAAACAAGCATTTATTCCTGCCTCGATAGCAAGGCTGATCACTCTGATAAAGTTAAAATGGGAGCCGATGTCCAAAACGACCTCCAGTCCTTCGTTAACGTAGACAAAAGATAGCTTGTTAATTTTGACACCTACAAAATTAATCTTCTCTCCATTAATCATCTGTGAAGCTCCTCTCTGCCTTTCATCAGCATAGCTGATGCTAACTTCCAGGAAAGTGACCCCTTGCGCCTTCTCGGGCTAACGTTATCAGCTGACATTAAGTGGAAAAACTATATTGAATCCATTGCGAGGTCACCTGCCAAGAAAGTAGGTTCACTGTGTTGTACGAGACAATTTTTCTCTTCAGAATCTATCTAAAATATCTACATGTCTACCATTCGTCCATACTTAGAATATTTCTGCTACATATGGTCCGGTGATCCTGCTATTTACCTTGAGCTCCTTGATAAGATACAAAGAAGAATCAGCAATATTACTGGTCCTGATCTGGCAGCTCAGCTTCAGTCACTTTCCCACCGCCGTAAGGTTGCCTCTCTGTTCCTTTTCTATAAGTACTTTCATGGTAATTGGTCGGATGAGCTCTTCACTATGGTACCTGGACTTCATGAATTAAAGTGCAGTATTAGACTGGCGTTGAGATCTTATCAATTGACAGTTGAACTGTCTAGATGTAACCGTAAATTCTAGCTAACAGTTTCTTTTCTTGCACTCTATGCTTTCCAGACATCTTTAATCTGCAAAAATTTAAATGCAAAGTCAATCACTATCTATTGTCCTCCTGATTGATCTTTTCTCTTTCTACTCATTACTAATTTTTCTGTTCTTAATTCCTCCACACCCCTTACGTGTTAGTGGCTTTACTCTCTTACATAAGATGATTCCGATTAAAAAAAAACAAAACAAAACAAACAAACCCCAAAACTTAGATATTTTTCAATGCATTTCCCTGGAGTTTTCTTTTTCCAAATTTATACTTTGCAATTATCGTTTATGTATATGGGTAGAAAAGATGGCGTAAATTTAAACTGACGCCAGGAGCATATAGAGTAAAGAGAATCTGAATTAGTCTGAAAGCGGCTATATTGAATAAAAAAACAATAAAAAGACAGGGCTTTCTTAAAAGTACAGAAATTGTACCGATTGTTTTCGCCCATTAACTGGCTGCAAGTTTATTGTGAACGTTTCTCTCATAGAATGTCACGTTTAAGTTCTGGTTATCAATGATATTATCCAATTTCGTTCGTCTTGTAACTAGTCATACATTAGGAATCTCCGATTGAACTGACAGCCAATCAGACGACAAAGAGAAGTGCTTTTCCTTCAAGTTTTTCCAAACAAAATATTTTTCGCTTTTTGTCTGCCAACCTTTCAGATAAATCTCGTGTGACGACGTGTCAATCCACCAGACGTGGGCATTTTTCACCACTAAGATATTTTTTAATTTAAGCTTTCTAATTTTTCTTTTCTTTATTTTTATCGAAGTCTTTTCTTTCCTTTATTTCGCTGAATATTTTTCTTTTGGGGGGGGGGAGAAGGAAAGAGACAAGAAAGAAAAAAAGTAGGAAACGAATAAAAGCAAGACTAATTTTAAACACTGCAATATCGGAATACTTGGGTTAGTTTGTAACAAAGCTACATGTTTGAGGCAACTCGGTGTGGATCGGGCTCACTGCAGCAGTAACGGCTTACTATACTTGGTTTATAAGAAGGTTATGATATGTATGGTTATTTTAAGTTATTTTATCTGGGCCTGTTTTTGCAACAACCAACAGTAAGGTCGAGATATGCGGACTTTAAAGCAATCACTTGCTACCAACGAAGTGGAGAAAAAAGGAAAGAAAGTAAATAGATGAAAACAACTGAAGGAATTTAAGTCGTGGGTCTATATAGTCAATCCGCATGCTAGAATCGTCAGAAATAAGTCTGGCCTTACCGGTGGCGAGCTGCCAGTCGGAGATGAGAATCACAAGGGTAGTCGCGTTCGAGATGTCCAGACAGTTGCAGAGATAGCCGAGGTTCTCGCTGACCAAAGGAAGAATCTGATCCGTGAGTCTGTTGTGAGAAAAGACAGTAGCAGCAGCGAAGATTTCCCAAGTGTCTCTTACTTCTCCCACTCAAGATCGTGCCAGGTGAATCCGGGAATAAAGCATCCAATATATTGAAAACGATTCGTGTTTTCTTCTCTCGCCGTGGTGATATTTCGCCTTCCGTTCCTTGCAGCGCGTCTTTCCCAGTTTTTA
>OZ038486.1:78872669-78897669 GCA_964036315.1 Acanthosepion esculentum
AGCTGCCCACTTTTGCACCGTTGATAAAGCTGGAGCGTCATCCATCTAATGTAGAAAACATATCAGCATGAATGTGCTAGGAGGCTAAAACCTTCTTCTGCAGATAACAGCACAATGTCAAATTTTGTCCGTTTTCAAAATAGGTTGTTACTAGTTACTTTTGACGTCTACTTTGAATAGCCTGATGTCATTTTATCTGGTAATAATCAATGCAGTTATTAATAAGAAGTGTTCAAATTAACGTATGATTTCACACATCTAACATCACTCCATATTCAGCCTATGAACTTTTCTGCCACCCTCGAAGAACACAGGTAACGATACCTTTTCATGTTGTCTGGCAATGTAGACCTTAACAAGAGAGATAACTTTCCACAGCACCCCAAGTTTTACCTATACGTGCGTTTACATCGCTTTCGCAGCGAGAGATTTTACTCTCTACTGGGATATGTTGTGATTGTGGGATTCACGCTACCCCCACCTTCACTTTGACGCACGCGCGACATTTTCACCCCTTCCTCTCACGTTCGGTCAGTCATAGTAGTAAACCGTTGTCTTAGCCGAAGATGAGGAAGAATTTATTTTTCGCGCGCTTTTGCGCTGACGTCACGGCAAATTTGGCGTTTCAAAATGAATTTTGGCGCGTGATCTAATTTCATTCACTACTACATTTCCAGTATACATTTACTGAAGGTCTTCACAGAAGACAATTTACTAATCTACTTGAATTCTTCTTCAACTACATTTTCCAGTACATTTACTGAAGGTCTTCACTGAAGACACTACTTGTTAAACTCTAATAAAATTCTATATTTGTTCTCTTGACCAGGCTTATCTTCGTCATTCCTCCTGCTTATTTATTCTTACTTTGATTGTGGATTCGGTAGTGGTGTGTGTGGTGTCTGGCACAAGGCCATTCCGTAAACCAGCGCTGCAACCCTATCGTGGTCCGCAACATGATTATTTAGCTTCTGAACATAAGGGATAACTTGACGCTGGTCTGAATATCGCTCGTTTATGCTGTCCAGAATTTCTTACTTCAAAGAGAATAAACTAAAATGAATAAAACATTCCTTTTAAAAAGGTATTAAAATAATGACGATGTTTATTAGACGGTATGACACTTAGGATAGTATTGAAATATAAGCTGATAAGATATGAGAACGCATGAGAGTTTCCTTAAACAAGAGATTAAGAATGAATATACAACAATTACGTACAACAGCATATTTTATTGTCTGAGCAAACTAACGAGAAAGATTACAAAAGAGATGCAACAGGAGTGCTTGAAAGATAGATTTATTCTCCAGTTTGTATTTTGCCCGTTATGGGCATTATTTTATCCATGATACAATAACATGGACGGAACGGAATGTCTGAAAGGAAAAAGAGTGACAAACATACTATGTTCTCAGTGAGACTTTTATATTACTAAGACATACACAACACTATATATACATATATGCACATGTCACGCGCGGAGGGCAATATATCACATATACCTACACAACAAAGCAGAGTGTAAGAAGGAAAAAAAAAGGAAGGGTCTTACATATGATATTGAGATACTCCTGTACATGGAGAAGCCATTTTTATGGTTTCAGTTTCAAACGGGTCGGATTCATCTGCGCCCCAGGCAAGGACATATTCCACGATCGGGAAATAGCGAGTCTTAGGTTTTCCCGCTAGATGAATAGCAGGAGCACCAGACCAGGTATGGCAACAATATTCAATGCACGGACGAATGGTAGATTTGTAAATGTGCAAGATGGACTCTGGCACGAGACAGTGGCCAAAATTTTCTTTCGGTAGATGCAGCTATTGATGCAATGTAGTCGTTCCACCTCAAGTCAGCTGAGAACGTGAGGCCAAGAAGGCGGTGTCTAGCATCAGTCATACTGGTGACCGGCAGGACAGTTTCTTTATGGTGGTTAAATGAAAGCAGTTTCATTTTGGAGGCGTTAAAATTTACAAGTTATTTCCTGTCCCAGTTAACCACTGATTGGAGCTCCTTTGAAAGAGCAGCGACCAGGTTAACATTGTCAGCTCTGACACATTTGCTATTTAAACAGGAGTAAATGGTAGTGTCATCTGCGTAAATGTCTACTCAGGAACTGATGACATCAGGAAGATCATTGAAACAGAGTAGGACCCAGGAAAGAGCCTTGGGGGACAACCGTCTTCGTGTGAAAGAGAGCCCGTTTCACGATTTGATAAGATTAAATAAAACAATCGTCCTGTAATACGGTAGCTCTGGAGCTTACGTAGAAGACCAGCGTGCTAAACCCTGCCAAACGCCTTTGAGATATCTAGAGCCACAGCTTGAGGTTCGCCGTTATTATCAAGTGCTTGATATACGTATTCAGTGATGGCCATTAGCAAATCAGTGGTGGCTTGTCAGAGAGTAGGTCGTGGGAGGTAAGATGCTTAACCGCTTCAACATTGATTAAGCCTCGAATAATTTGCCGAAAAGCGGTAGGAGACTAATAGGGCGATAGTTAGAGAATTCAGAAGGTTCTCCAGAGTTCTAAAAACAGGAACTACAGAGGAGGATTTCTAACAAGCTGGAAAACTGGAAGCAGTGAGGCAATAGTTGTTAAGTTTGGAGGGAACTGGAGCTAGCTCGGGAGCACATTTCTTTAGAACGACGGCTGGGATCTCGTCACCTTCTCTTGCTTTATGGGAGTTTAATTTAGAAATGATGTCCGAGAACAGTGACAGGATTATGTGCATATCACTCACTAGAGCCTCTGTTTTAGTGGGAAAATTAGGTGTGAGTACTCCAAATGAGTCAATTATTGAGTTGGAAGAGAATTTCCGAGCAAAGCATTAAATCTTATCTGCTGTAGATATCAGGATATCGAATTGATTGAATAGAGGATAGATTGATGACTTGATGTTGTTCAGCACACTTTTGCTGAGCCGCCAGTATTCTCTAAAAACGAAATTGCGAGATGCTATACGTTGTTCCATCCCATCAGAAAACAGTAACATAGCTTCTTTGAGAACACGCTTGCACTCATTATGAGCAGAGACAAATGGGCGTCTTTTGCAACCACTCTGGTACAGCCGGAAGAAGTGATTCCTGTGAGCTATAGCGACCGAGCATGCGGGTGAGTACAAATGAGTTGAGTGCGATTTAACTTGGTATTTCTTTGTTGGAATGAAAGCATCGATGCCGGCTTTCCCCCAAGAGGAGACTTCAGGCGCGCATTTTTTAACAGGATGATTAAAAACTTACTTCCAAGGGACGTCACTAAGGAAACCACGGAATGACTCCCAGTCTACTCGTTGATATTCTGTTGGTAGGAGGTTCTTGGATGGTGGGTGAAACGGAAAGAAATTTTTATAGACACTACCGCATGATCAGAGTGTACCAAGAGGGCAGAGTGACACAGTATGACATGAGTCAGGGATAGAGTTAAAAAAAAGATCTAAAAGAGAAACGTATCCGTCTGGGTTGCTGGGGAAACGCGTGGGGAAGTCAACCACTTGCGTGAGAGATTTAGATGTTCAGGGTTTGGTTGTCAGCGAGGTTAGTGACAGAGTATTTAAGTCACCTGGCATTAAAGCCACAAATATATTTACAAATGGGTGTAGGAAGATGGCCGTGCCTATATTATCAGAAATGCTATCTAGTACGCATCAGTCATGAGAGCAAGAGGAACAGTAGAGAAAGAAGGCATAGCTGACTGAGTTTAGTAGAGAGAGACAGAGACACACGTAAGAATGCTCTCGAGAGAGTTCTCTAACCAGTGGGAGATATTCGCGGACATAAACTCCTAGACCATGCATGTGGACATTAGAGTCCTTCCTAAAGAGAGGAAGATAGCCAGTAATCGAGAAATTAAAGGAGGTGATTGAAGAGTTACGATTAGTTTCACAGAGAGCTAGGATGTCCGGAGATTCCACACTACAGAAATTGGTACGAATACGACGAATGTTGGAGAAGGAAAGGTTACGGGGTTAACGTTTTTGTTGAGCTGGATTAGGCTTATATCTTTGGTTCTTTATAGTCATTATGCGTTATATTAGTAAGGAAAAGGCCTAGGGTAGTAGATTGCAACATAGTGTGGCCTCGTGGTTGCCCGCCCCACCGAAGGTGCTTGCAGGGACACCCTTCCGTGCACGACATGGCACAGTAAGAACCCAGACTTTATGCGACTGTTGATCAGTGTAGCCTCTAAAGACGCTACGCAAAAGTTCGGGCTCCTAGCGCCAAGAGCAGCAACCAGAAAACTACTAACCCGGTAACTTCACTAAGAAGCCACCATCCACACATATCACAAAAAAAGGAATGACAGCACCACTATTAAGGCCTGAGAAAAAGGAAAGGAACCCGTAACTGCTTTGTAAAGAAAAAACAAGAGATGAGCCTCTACTCCTGTTCAAGGGAAGGGGGGCTATGGACCGGGCGATAGGAAAGCTTATCTACTCTTATTAAAAAAAAAACAGTCCTGGGTTTGATTCCAGTTAAGTTATTTCAAAGAATGTACTTTCAGATAACTTGTTTGGAGAGTTGATCTGCGGCCCACAGAACTTTTTGACCATGTGATGTTTAACTGACAGTATTGTATATTGGGTTGTGGGAATAACGTCACGAAGGAAACTACGGAACGAATCGCAGTCCACTCGTTAATAACAGAAAAATATTATGTTGGTAGGAGGTTCTTGGATGGGTTAGCGGAAAGAGATGTTTACAGACACTACCGCATGATCAGAGTGTGCCAAGTAGGGCTCTAAACCTAGAATTTTACAGGAGCCGCTTCAATTGCTTCTTTCCAATATTTAAATAGGACACTTTATGACAGACTTAATTTCAATGGTGCTTTGGTACAATTACAACGACTTTGAAGTGAATTTTTCTGATTTCCATGGCCGAAAGCATACGACTATCTCTCACTTTGGACGGCTAGTGAAAGTACGGGAATGAAGCGTCAATTACTTTTCTTTCAGCTTCTGTCAAAGGAATTCGAGTTTTTCCCAGATACCAAGAACAACCAATCAGCCACAAACGAGTGACACTTGAAATAATATATATATATGTATATATATATATATATATATATATATATATATATATATATATATATATATATATATATGTAGACACAATTGAATGAAGCAAATTAAAATGCAAGTTTATTAAGTTTTAACTTATAAGTCTTAATATCCACTTTCTTGGGAAAACCTCGAGCCAAAATTCGCATTCAGTTTACCACTTAAGGATAGACTCCCATTAAAATGTAATATTGAGAATTAACACTAATGTGCAAGCACTTTATGTAGACGTTTTAGCATGCGTGTAAGTATATATATATATATATATATATATATATATATATATATATATATATATATATATATATATATATACGTGTATACGTGTTGAGGCAAGTATTAAGAGAAAATTAAAACAATGAAGGAAGAAAAAAACTAATAGGATGGCGGAGAAAACTGAAAAGGACAAAGACAAAAAAAAGTTAAATACAAGAAAATTACAAAAAATAATAAAAAGTATTAATTTCAACGATACCAAAATACATTAAGACTGGCGAAGTGTGTTCGTGAATATTAAATCAAGAAAGATTTGATGACGCCAACTTTGGAACTGGGAGTAGATACAGTTAACCGAATGATCTTAAGGAAGAGCATGCCGGGATCGCCAAGTCGGACCTTCCATTTAAGTATTTTTTGACCCTGTTTTTCGTTTCTACATTTTTAAATGTTCGTGGCAATTATCCACTTTCTTGCAAAAACGTCAAGCCAAATTTCGTATTCAGTTTACCACTCAGGATAGACTGCCATTTTGTTAAAATTATTTGATATACAAGGGACGGTTCGAAAGTAGATAGGCTGGTCGGGTATCTGTTTTATTCTGGTACACTTGAATGTCTTTTAGTCAACCAACTGGTTGCATACTTACGTTTATAGCTTGGTCAGCCTATGAACTTTCCAGCTGACTCTCGTACCAGTGTGCGATCAAGTAAGATTGTATGCTGTGTACTATTCTGTATTGTATTGCATACGATATGAGGTTTGCTGAGAACCAGAGCAGTAGCGTACAGAATTGAGAGGTCAGAGGGAGATAGGGCCCCAGGATGGCATCCAATCAAAGAGTGAAATAAAAATTTAGCCTATATTTAAATTGAATAAAGTGTTTATTTCATGTTTCATCTTTTTTTACATATTTAAAATGTTTTCCTTTCTCACATTTCTCACTACTAGGTACTATAGGTCCCCCTACTTTAGTCTTAGGGGTATACAATCAAGGAGCTGGCTACGAGCATCACCAAACCTCTCAACGTCACTGGACCAAAGCGTTCCTAGAGGAGAACGGGGCATCTTTTATCTTTAAGGCATTGTCGGAAAAGAGAGGGAGTGTGTGTGTGTGTATGCGTGTGTGCGAGAGAGAGAGAGAGAGAGAGAGAGAGAGAGAGAGAGAGAGAGAGAGAGAGAGAGAGAGAGTTTCCTTATAGAAGGCTTAGGCAACACCATCTCGTGGTCGTTATCAGAAGTTCTTTGGCAGGCAAGTTGAACAATCCCTTCATGTGTAGCTTGTTCAATGATATTTTTGATGATATTTAAACAATCAATATCAAGATTGAATCCACTCACATAAATATTAAACAGGATTGATTGCTCTTTCGATAGTAAAATTGATCTTTTTAAAAATTCATATTTTTGTGTTGTGAGTTCCTCTGGACTGACATTTTCTTCGGTGTTTAAAAGGATGAAGTCAATCACTGATGTTGGGCCTGATAAAACATCAATTCATCGATCTAAATGCCTAAACCAGTTCTGATCTGACTGAGATAAACATTCGTTCCCTTTATTATCTGAAGCTATTCCAGTACTCACAAATATGCACCAGTATAAATCACCAGACTTTTTATGTGCTGTAAGTAAAAAATTTAAATATCTGGGAAGTGTTTTATTACATGACGGAAAGTACGACACCGAAATCCGAAAGTGCACTGGAATAGCGAAATATGCTTCCCAAAAGCTAAGCAAAATTATTAAGAAAGAGGAACATATCGAGAGAAACAAAGAAAAGCTTTACTGAATAATGTAACATTAATCCTACGACAGGTTGCGATTGTCGACTAAATTACGCAAAAATGAAAATCACAGTGACAACTCATTTAAACGGATATATTTACCAAAATTACACAAAAATATCTTGAGATACCAAAGAGTGAATTAATTCAATAAAATCGTCATTGGCTTTAACTACAGCCTCCAGAGGACTTCGGAATCTCCTGCAAATCTTCTGGACGGTCTCCTTGTATAGTTGGTAAATGCTGCCATAATACTTGCTGTCAGTTCATCTTTGATGTTACAAGGAGTTTTGTTGGTCTCTCGCTCAACTGCGCCCCACAAATAATATACAAAGGGGTTTCAATCTGTGGAGTTAGGTGGCCAGATGTAAGGGGTGATGTGGTCGCAGAAATTGTCTGACAGCCATGACTGGGTTGTCCTGGTTGTGTGTCATGATGCAGAGTCCTGTTGCCAGACATAGGGTCTTCCAGCAAGCTACCCTCTTGACCCAGGGCAGCAGGACCTCATCAAGGCACTTGATGTAGATGTCCGTGTTGAGTCTGAGACCCTCACCAACAAATTCGGGAGTTATTTTCTTATCAGAACGATCAGAGTGAGTTTTCCGAGCTGTCATACCTTCGTAATCACCATTAGACTCATCCAGCTCTTTTCGAATCCTCTGCACTCTCCTCAGATTGGCGCTCAAACACTCTGAAATGTTTGTATTGGAGTTTTCGGCGCGAATTCCAAGCAGCACCACACACACACATACACATGATTGACATTTGTAGAAGGGTAAAGTATATAAAAAGCGACAATTTACCTATCGCATCCTGTATATGGCAGTGAATACTGGACAATCTCCGCACAGATGAAGAGGAATCTTGAAGCAACAGAAATGTGGTTCTACAGAAGGATACTGAGAATACCATGGACCGAACATGTGAACAACGACGACGTTTTAGAGAAAATAAGAACAAAAAGAACACTTATACACCACATCTAAAAGTGCTAGTTGAAATTTCTCGGGTACATAATGAGGAAAGAGGGCTTAGAAAATTTGACACTCTCAGGACATATTGAAAGCAAGAGGGACAGGCCTACCTAATGAGATTGTGTAAATAGTTGGAACAATAGTATTGAGGAGAGATAGCAAAAATACTAAATTTACTAAGAGCTACAAATGGCAGGAAATTGTGGAGAGCCATGATCGCCAACGTCTTGAAAGAACATGGCACATAAAAAAGATTATCAGTAAGTACAAAAATAGTTCTTATAAATATTAAATTATAATGACTTCTGTCTGAATTTTTGGGATGAAGAGTTATCATGATTTACATTTGGACCAATGCCCTCGTATTTGTTGCTATTAACGCAACTTTTCGTTGATCGTTGTGTCCTCCGGTTTTCTTCAGGTGTCTGCAAGGCCGGATTTAGGTCTTAAGAAGTCTCTTGGCTAACAGAATTTGGGGTTTACTTCATTACGTATGTTCGCATTTTTGTAAGAAAAAGAAAAAAACAAGACATTTGAACTTTTGAAGTTTTTATGTTATGGATTTTTTGTAGGTTCCCTGTGAATATATTGTATTGTGGTATATGTAGGATTGAATGGTGATGGATGAGTTCTTATGGTGATAAGCAAACTGTAATGAATGAATGGCTCGTGAATCTAATTAGTTACGTCTAGGATACAAAGTGTTGGCCAGATCTACCCAACTTCCTCTTAGATCTCGTTCCAAAATTGTTCACTAAACTGTTCATAAATAATCAATCCTTATTAGATTGAAATTAACAAGTGATGTTTTTTTTTGTTATTTGGTAAATACTTGAAACTTTGGTTATTTCTGTTATTGAATATATTAATAAGCAAAAATTAAAAAATAAAATGAAATAAGAATATTTCTTAAATCCCCTGAAAACTATCACCTACCTCATTAACATTCACACCGGCATTCTTAAGGACATAGACGATAAACTACATCTGATAGCAAGGCCTCTGATCAGGAGATTTTGAGGAGCATGGAACTCCCTCTTAATTGCTGGTGTTCCCAGGTCCACCCAGACCCGGGGTGGTAGCACCTGTTTGGGTCCCAGAAATGGGCAAATAGTTAACCCCCAAACTGGGATCAAAACGTGTAAAAATAGGTTTTAATACCAGCAAAACATTTTTGTATAAAATTATTACCAGCAATAAATCTTTGAAGAAAAAATTATTTCCAGCAATACATTATTAACAGCAATACTTTTTTTCAAAAATATTACCAAAAATACTTTTTGAAAATTTTTTTACCAGCAATAAAAATCTTGGCATTAAATAACCCATTAAGGTTGATATGCCGTAAAACAAACCAAACTAATCTTAAGGACAGATCAACCAGCTAACTTCGTTTCTGAAACCAGATAAGCAAAAGAAAAGATCAAAGACCCTGTATCAAAGCGAAGAACAATCCTACTTCACTAATCGCACTTACCGACCTCAATACAAACCCTGGAATAAAAGAGTTCGATGTTAATTCTCTCTGCCCTTTCGCTAGAAAGCGGGGCAACCTGTTCTACTCCTCTAACCACCAAAGAGGTCATCAGGACGACTGCTATTACAAAGAAGAAGGGGTCTCGCTGTCTCTCTGTCCCGCGAACTACGGCCCCTGTTTCATAAGAAGGATATAATTTGTATTCATAAAAAAGAAAATAAACCTTCCAAAAAGAACGTTCGCTCAGCGTTCATTCGTTTTGAATGTATAAACCATCCTTCCGCGCCAACCTCCACAGTAACAACAAAGACGGGAGACATTAATCCGACTGCAAATAATGTAAATAAAAAGAGTCGTCTTTGTTAAATTTCATTCGCATTACAAGTTAAGCCCATCGATATGGATATCTCTTTTGCCATTAACACTGAGGCGAAACGTGCAAGTTCATTTGTTCATATACAAGTAAGTGAACGTAAGAATATTATTCAGAAGTTATCTGGTGAAAACTAGAGAAATATTTCTACCGGCATAAACTAGTTCGACGTCAATGTACAAATCATTGCGTCAAAGCTGATCCAACTTCCGTTCCTAGCTTCTTGGATAGTCAGACATGTTAGTCGATCAGCAGTACACTTAGTGTTCTTTTGCGCATGCCCAAACACTGATAGTCGCTGAGATGTTTCGCTGGATCACGGGGGCTTGGTCCGAATAAAAGGATCTGAAGAAATGGACGCTACGTAACGGAAATCAAACGTGGGAAACTTGATTTTAGCCAAAGGCGCTTCATATTTTGACCAGCCGTAGGCCACTATTGAGCATTGTTAATAGACGAAAGAAAAGGATATGATCCCCACCTTTCTTTCCTCACGTTCGCACACACACACACACACACACACACACACACACACACACACACACACACACACACACACAGAGGGGCACAACTGTTTGCGTGTATGTGCCTGTATGCGCGCATAGATACGCGTACATCAACACAGGTATATTTGAATTTGTACAAACATAAACTTTACTTATTTGTTACATGTTACAGGATTTATTCAACCTATAGAGCGAGGCGATTCTGAGAGAACTAGACGCCCTACTCGGATTCATTATCGGTGGCCACAATCTTAACCACATAAGATATGCAAACGACACAGTGTTAATAGTAGACACGGAAAGAAAACTACAAATAATCCTACAGAAAGTAGTGAAGGAAAGGGAGAAGAAAAGGTTGAGTGTGTAAATCTCTCTCTCTCGAGTGATATACACATTCTGATACTTGCTGGGCGCAGGGATCCGTCCCTGCACTGGTAGTATCACAGCTATGACTAGCTTAGATCAGCTTGGACAAGCTATCACCAGCGGCCCGAGTGAAAACACTCGGGTCCCCATGTTAAAAACCGACCTTGTGTCACAACCTGACTCAGTGAGGGGGTCAAGTAAATACCGTGTAAATTCTTCTCTTGAGGGGTATATACATTCGGATACTTACCGGTCACAGGGATCCGTCCCTGCTCTGGTAGTATCACAGCTATGACCAGCTTGAACAAGCTATGACCAGCTAAGACCAGTGGTCCGAGTGAAGACACTCGGGTCCCCACGTTAAAAACCGACCTTGTGTCACAACCTGATTCAGTGGGGGTGGGGGGTCAAATAATTTGTTGTTTTTTTCTCCTTTTTAGGAACCTTGCTCTGCTATTACATTATGTTTTCCCGTCTAGAATTTTTTTGCACCCACACTTTTCTCTCTTTTATTTATTCCTAAATAACTTCTCCTTTTTAATTTCAATATTTTCTTTCTTTCTTTCTTTCTTTCCTTTCTTGAGGGTGGTTAACTACAATGTGCGTAGCATGGATGGTCTTAGTCTTGAAGTTCAGGACTGGTGGTAGAATTTAGTGTCGTTCCGGTTTTACCTTTCATTCTTTTATAATACTTGTCTTTTAGTCAATTTTTGTTCTAATTATCTTTATTTTCATTAATTTATTAGGAAACAATATTAATTTTTCTTTTCTTTCTTTGAGTCATTGAATTAACTTCTTACTTTTTCCGTTTCTATTTTCTTTTCTCTTGATTTTAATCTCTCCCTTTCTCCCTCGGCTAATTTCATAGCTTATAAAAATTCTATTCCCTACCATATCCAAGTTATTGTGCCAGACACAAAAACTGAGTCTCGTAGGAATAGTAAAACATAATAAGCGCAAAATTACAAAAGACAACCACTGCGTAAAATTTTGAAAAAAGGAAAAACACAATTATTTACACAATTACAAACAAGGCACAAATACAAAGTTTGCACGAAAATGACCTTTCGTGCGCCTATTAAGACAAGATAACAATTTCAGATAGAAAGGATTACCATCGAAAAATGGAAAAAATTGGAAAAAGAAAAGTATTTTGAAAATGACAAAAAGCGAAAAGAATACAAGAAAGCAGTCAAAAACAAAAGTGCAACCATCTTTGAGAAAAAACAAAAAAACAAAAAAAAAAAAAACCCCGAAAAGATCTACTTTCACCTGCCCCTGTGAGCGTCTTTGGAACATAGTAATTTTTAAAAAGTCCCTTGTAACTTCATACAGTTTGTGCTTGGTAAAATTTTTTTTTTTTCGTTTTTGATTGTCCAACCTCACTTGAACTTAAAAATTCTTTAGTCTCTCTGCAGTTGGCCGGTAACTGGTTCACTCTTTGATGTTCTTTTCTAGATGTCAGATGCCTTCTTTGATGTTGACCGGCTTTGTTCCCTTGCTGTCAAAAAGTCTTCTCGTCGCATTTTCCGAATAAAGACATCCGAGCTGTCTTTATTAAGAAAATTAGGCTCACATCGGCCCCACTAATAGGGATGTTACTAGAGCATGAAACCACGTCTCTCATTGGTCAGTATATACGACAAAAATAATTTTTATATAAACTGGAAATTAATTCTTCACAAATTCTGGCGGGTTTTAACCGCTGAGCCGAAAAAAAATATAAAGTGTAACAGTTTTTACACAAACCATCTGACTTTAATAAAATTACACTTCTTTAAAATAATGTGTATTAAAAAAACAACCTAGGTGATTTAATATCTATACAATGCTAACATTTTTAAAATAATAAAAATAAAATATTTATAAGCTTAATTCATTAATATATTTTCATTCATTCATTCATTCATTCATTCATTCATTCAGTCATATTTTACTCCTTTAACTCAGTCCACATATAATCTTTATTGTTCATTCATTCATTCATTTTCCCATTCATTAAACCACTCGTAAGATTATCCGTCCCTCTTTTCTTGTATTCACTAATCCTCATTTCCTATATAATCACTCAATTATTCGTAATTTCATTTATTTATTCCTTTCGTTTTTTCATTCTCTCGCTCATTTCTTTCCAATATTTTTGATACTTCATCTCAAATGAACTCTTCTATCATTAAACATTTTTTTTGAGTTTGAAAACTATAAAAAAAAAAGAAATAGAAAGAAAAAAGAAAAATTTCTGTCATATGCAGAAATAGCTTACGACTGAATGACGTCACAATAAATCCTCACCCTCAAAATGTGTAGTCAGCCAGGGGCAGATAATCTTAGCAGGGGATTAGTTAGCAACGCTGATCGGTCTGGATGGAATATAATATACATCCGACAGATTTATTATTATTATTATTATTATTATTATTATTATTATTATTATTATTATTATTATTACCATCACCACCACTACCACTACTAACAACATCATCATCATCAACATCGTTGTCATTGTTGTCGTTGTTGTTGATAAAAATAATAATTGAGTATTTGTAACTTAGTAAATTAGTATTTTGACATAAATACTTCTCGTAAGGAGTTGGGAAATTTCACATTGCATCATGAATAGATCATGAAATAACGTAGACATTTTGAGAATAGAAAAAAGACATTCTACTTCTTGCGTACTTTCAAAAAGGCGACAATCAGCATCCACAATTTCCAAATATTTATAGTAGTGTCTGTCCCCTCTCGGTGTCTGTTCTGCCATTCATTTACTGGATAGCGGCTCGGAATAAGAAAGCGGAGAGCCGAGTTCGAATCCAAGTCGGTTCCTTACATTTACTTACACGCAAATATAATTGGGAAAGGTATAAATCTATCTCCTCCCAAGCTATGGGTTAAATAGTAAAACTTGTAACTGGAAAATCATTGTTGTTTTCAAAATATCGTTATTTGTTATTGCCATATTCACTCGCAAAAATAATTATTCTTACAATCCAAAATATGTTCTAGCTTCATATTTAAAGCTGAAACATATTTTGGATTTTGGGTTGATAAGCCGTAAAAATCAAATCAGTCAATTATTCAAACAATCAATCAATGCCATCCATTTACACACGTAGCTTCTCTCTGTCTTTTCTATAAATATTTTCATGCCAATTTTTCTGATGAGCTTTTCTACTTGATATTTCGACCACACGAATTTAGTTATTCTATCAGACTGGCTACTAGTTCTCATTGTTTTACTGACAAAATAGCTAAATGTAACCGTAATAGTTTCTTCTCTTGCACTTCTCGCCTGTGGAACTCTCTTCCGGTTTCTTACTTCCCTGCCACCTATAATCTTCAAAAATTGAAATGTAGCGTCAATCACCATTTTCTGTCTTCCTGAAACCTGTTCTTTTATTGTCCTTTCTCTTTACTAAAATGTTCTCATTTTCTTTCATTGCCAGTAACTCTTTGCGTCTCAGTGGCATTATCGCCTTGTTTCAAGTGAAATGATTATAAAAAAAGAAGTTTACTCTATATTCTCCTCTGTTCCTCTTTACTTCAGTATGTTCTGTGAGTGTCAAATTCTCTAAGTTCCTTTTTCTTGTATCTTGTTCGAAAAATTTCAACTCTTTCTTATTCTAAGACACAAATTTGGTGTCCTTTTTGCTACCATTTTCCTTAAGAATTTCTCGTTTGTCCCATGTTCCTTCCATGGTATTCTCAGCATCTTTCAGTAGAACCACATCTCTGTTGCTTCAAGTCTCCTCTTCATCTGTGAGTAAATTGCCCAACATTCACTGCCATATAAAAGTAACATAACAGTTCAGTACACTTTTATTTGTTTCTAATGAAATACTCCTTTCTCTTACAGTTTTAAATAGTGTCTTTTTAAAAATAATTTCAGCTCAAGCAAGACGACAATGTTACCAAAACGCAAGGGGTTACTAGGAGTTGAAGAGAATGAGAAAACTTTAGTGATGAGAAAAAAAGAAAAAAATAGGGTTCAAGAAGACAGAAGATTTAAACCAAAAATGGCTTCTCTTCACTATTTAAGAACTTTCTAAAGTACAATTAGTAGCGTTGGTAATTAGTCGAAGTTGGAATTAATATAATAATTAAACATCCTTAGTGTGATGGCTACTACTTCTATAATTAATGTATAAGGTCTCTACGAGAATATTTTACATGAATTAATGGTGGTGAAATAGTACATGGACAAAATAACAGAAACCGATTGATCTGCAATACAAGATAACATTTATTTAACAAAAATAACAAAAGGAAAATTTAAGAGTTTTCTTTTTACATAGAAATAAATGGAATACGCAACAAAAACTGTTAATGTATTTGGGTGTGACTTGACTATGTAGGTGTATTTGTGTGTGAAGCGTCCACAGCCCTTTTTGCTTCAGCGCGAAAAGTTGATGGCACATACTTCGAAAGAAGGGAAAACATGAAAATAGAGTTACTTGAGAGTTCACCTGTTTTTATACCCTCAAGGCTGCTGCTGATAATATGTTTTTAAGGTACGACACATACAATACGTTTGGTAAAATTTAAAACTAATTTATTTACAACTAATATTTTATACATAAATGTGTGTATAAGCTGTTTTTATGGATGTATCCTTTCATCATAAACTGTCTTATTTGAAATATTTATAAAAAATGGACATGTGCTTGATATAAAGTTAATTCAATTTATTAAATGACATTACTCATAGTTTACAAGAGAATATAATTATATAAGCATATTGAATAAGTGAAACGACCCTGTATGTTTACTTGTCGATTAGTCTTTTGATTTCAAGTCGTTTCACTTTCCTCTTTTGAGAAAGTGACTTGCTTGGTTGAAATTTATTTCGCCTAGTTGAAATTTTTAAGTTGACGATGACCTGTTGAAAAATATCTTCATTATATATTTTTTCAAATCGAAGGTTTTTGAATTTACTGAAATCAGCAGTAATTGGTCGAGTATTCTCTTTTTTATCTCTTGATCTGTTTTTTTTTTACTATGATATTTTCCTAATCTTATTTCAGATTTGATTTTTGGCGGATTTGATTTTTGGCGGCTTGTTTCGGCTTCCTGTCTTGATATTGATGCTTGTTTGTATGGCTTTTTGACATGACTCTTAAATCTTTACTCGCTATTATCTGATATGGATGTCAACCTTGACGTCCAACTCGTTCAGAAATCTCTAAACTATATTTTATATACAACCGTTTCTCGGATAAACGATTAAAATAAGACAATCCTTCGTTAGACCATATAGACTGGCGCTACAAAATCACAAAGAGCTCAATAAAAAAGCACATCACTTGAACATTTCCAACAACAATAACAACAAAATTGGTAGCACATTTTATCGACGTCGGCTTTATTTCATATCCAAGAATTTAATTTCTTCTTTTCTGATCGCTTCCTTTATGGTGATGGCGTTGATGACTAAGTTCGCCAGCAACATGCAGGTTCAGAACTAGAAGCTTCCAGTTTCACAGATATTTGCTCCCGTCATCCATTCCTTATCACCATTTGGCATTGTTGGTTGAAGGTAAAAGTTCCGATGGCATGAATTTGTTTCAGGTGGAGCTCGACTTGCCAGGAAGTAACCCACACACTTGATTTCATGGCCACCCTCTGCGGCACATATGGAATGAGACACACAGAATCCAATTGTGAAACTGACAAGATATTATAATGGTATAACCAAACTGATAAGTTTCCACACTAACAAAAAGAAACAGTTTGGAAGGAAATTCTTATTAATATTAGAAAGATCTATAACATTTCGTGAACATAAAACCAATTTTCTTAAAAACTGCTTTAAGAAAAAGGTTTTATAAATTTCAACTGACAGTAACGCTAACTGTTCAGTCAACGAATTTCGAATGTTTCCTCTATGGAAACGGTTATTTTCACCATTACAATTATCATATTAAATTTTTAATATCACCACAGAAATTATTCTAGCTTGTCATGCCTTCCTGCTCTGATTTCTTTAATGGTATTAATTTTCCAATACCGGACTGAAAAATCTTGGCTTTATTGCATATATTATTATTATTCTTTCCCTTGATTTCAGTTGTAAGACAGTTCTAATTGAACTAATCCTCTGCCTCCTTCAGATCTGGGCACATACAGACAATCAACATCAGCCTTAGGATGCGGTGGCAAGAGAGAAGCTTTCTCGTTTTGACATCAGTGCACCACAGGACAGCTAAATTGTTTATGGTTCATATTCTGTTTTGTGAATTCAACTCGGTATTTAACACCAGACGCACACGCCTGTTGTATTCTTTTCTTACTTTCGCCTTCATTTATGCTATATTCCATCTCCTTCACTGACTCCAAGGTATTTATAGGCTTCTTCTTGTTCTAGTTCCTTAATCTTTGTGACAAAATCTAAATCTATTGAGTGTGCTTCTGTAATTCTCCCTTTCTTGTCTGTTACTTTTGCACATTTATCTAATCCGAAATCCATATCGATGTCGCCACTGAAACATTTTATAATATTGAGGATACCCTGTAACTCATTGTCGTCTTTAGCAAAGAGTTTGATATCATCCATGTAGAATGGGCGATTAAACACTTTCTGTATCCATAGTTATTACTGTTTACTTCATGAGAAAGGGGGATTAAGGACAGACAGAACAAAAGGGGTGACAGGGAATCTCATTGAAAGATGCTTCATCGGATATTCAAACAATTGGAAGTGGCAGTGCCTTTGGTGTGATTTAGGTATAATGTGGTTTTCCACAGTTTCATGCTATATTTAAGGAAATTTACAATCACCAAAGAAACTTTTTACATTTCCAAAGCCTTAGGGATCCAAGAGTGTGGCACATTATCAAATGCTTTACGGTAATCTATTATTATAATTATTATTATTTTGGTGTCGCACATTGACGTAATCAATGGAGATACTGTTCTTGAGGCATGGTGTCAACAAAACTGCTCACAATTCAAGAACTTTTCGGAGAATCATCGCAGAGTAAATGATGGCATTTTTCTGGAAACTTGATCTCAATTCCAATTCTCCTTAAGCGTTCTTTCAAGTTTCTAGATGGTGTTCCAACCTCACTCATCAGTACAGGAATTATTATTATTATTATTGTTGTTGTTGTTGTTGTTGTTGTTTCCTTTGATTTCTGTTGTATACACATTTCCTTCCGGGTCCCAACCAGTGACCCAAGTTCAGAAATAGTTTCATGACATTTTCCACTGATCATTTTTGTAAAAAAAAAACAAAAACAAAAAAATGACCGCACACATTTTGCAGAGATAAAGTTCTTCGTAATATTTGAACTGCATTTGTAAGTATCATTTTTTTTGTATTTCTTTAAGGTATAGACTATCAGGAATCCATTCAGTGATTCTATCGGAACCTTTTCCAACTACAACTGCTATTATTGATGTCCTCATGTGTCACATTTTTGAGATTTCAACTTCAAGATCCTTGTATTTTGAAGATCTTCAAGGATACATTACACTGCATGGACTGACATGTCAATAAGAAAGCACATTCTGTTTTTGTGGTCTTTAAGCACGATGTCTGGGCGATTAGCTTTGAGTATTCTGTATTTGTGTATTGTAAATCCCATAAAATTGTAACCGGGTCTGGGTGATGTTCATACCAGTTTCTTGCAGTTTCCTTCCCGCAAAAATTGCATATTTTCCAGTGCAGCTATTAGCCCACTCTATCATGCCGATAATACAAGATACAAGATGGTCAATTGTTTCTGGATATTTATCACAGAATCTGCATTTGGGGTCAACAAAATCTTTCAGTATGTGTGTTTGGTAATTTCTAGTTAGCAAGCATTCGTCCTGTGCAGCAAGCATAAAACCTTCGGTTTCAGTTTTTAACACTGCACTACGTAACCCCACTGATAGCTACGGGGTTTGTTAACATTAGCTTGTTTCGTACGATAGGGTATTGACCATGAAGTGGCTTATCTTGATACATATCATCATCCAGTCTTCTGTAGTTTCCAAGTATCTTTGGAGGCCAATTGTTGTAGTTTTGTAGGACAGTTCTAGTTGAACTAATCCCCTGCCTTCTTCGGATCTGGGCACATACAGGCGATCAACATCAGCTTTGGGATGATGCATGGGGTAGCAAGTGAGGAGCTTTCTCGTTTTGGCGTCCATTCGCTTAATTTCAGCTATGGTCAGTTAAGGACATTAAAACTGTATTGCACCACAGGGGCAGCCAAGGTGTTTATGGCTGATATTCTGTTTTTTGAGTTTAGCTGGGTATTTAGTACCAGTCGTACACGCCTGTAGTACTCCTTTCTTACCTTCTCCTTCATTTGGGGGTGTTGTATGCCATCTCCTTCGCTAATTCCTAGGTACTTATAAGCTTCATCATGCTCCAGTTCCCTAATCTTTGTGACAAAATCTAAATCTATTAAGGGTGCTTCTGTAATTCTACCTTTCTTGAATGTAACTTTTGCACATTTATCTAATCCGAAGTTCATACCTATGTCGTCACTGAAGTATTTTACAATATTGAGGAGGCTCTTCAACTCATTGTCGTCTTTGGCAAAGAGTTTGAGATCATCCATGTAGAGTAGGTGATTGAATATTTTCTTATTTATTTTGTTATCATAGTTACTGTTGTTCAGTTCATGCGTAAGGAGGATTAAGGACAAACAAAACAGAAGGGGTGACAGGGAGTCTCCTTGAAAGATTCCACGTCGGATATTTAGTCGGTTGGATATGGCAGTGCCTCTTGTGTGACTAAGGTATAGTTTGGTGTTCCACATTCCCATGATGTGCTTAAGGAAATTTAATACTACAGGGGAGACTTTGTACATTTTCAAAGTCTTAAAGATCCAATAACGTGGAACACTATTATTATTATTATTATTATTATTATTAAGTGATCGGAAAAGAAAGTGAGTTAAAAATATACGAAGTCCAATATACCCATCATGAGACCCTGTATGATAAGCGTATAGCAGGCACACGCATCGCATCCAAATGTGGGAGATATGGTTTTGATAATAGCAGCGCATAACCTTTAAAAGCTTAAAACTTAAGAGCCCCACCACAGTCCTCCACTATTTCTGCTCATGTACAGAGATTCATAGGGCATCAATCCCTCGAGGACATAAACCAATTAACTCGTAAAGATCAGATAGCAGACAAGCAAATCTGTGGTATTGAACAGGATATTTGCTATAGCTCGTTTTAATGCACTAAAAACAAATTATGTGCATGTTAACAACCCAATCAATTAAGACCAGAAACCACGAGAGCCATATTGTTAACTATCTGGGTAGTATATTAAGTAATTATGTTTCCGTAACAGACGACGGAAAGTGTGGCATAGAAATCCAAAGGTACACAGGATTAGTAAAAGATGCTTTTCAGAAACGTAGAAAAGTATTAAGGGATTGAAAATATTCTTAAAAACAAAGAAATGAGTGCTAGACATGCCTAGGAATCTGTTACGGTCATAGGGGCATCACATGTATTGCAGCCGTAGTAGCAACATAGCCTGACGGAGCTCATCCCTCTTCAGGTTGCCCAACCTAGGCCAATGACCCCAGTCTGCTCTGCTACTGAAGATGATGGCTTCATATCCTTTTACCTGGAACATTAGTGCGAAGCGAAAGAGACATTCTTGATCTGAATTTTCCTCACCGTTAACCCTTACCTGCTATGTGATATGTATTGGCAGTGGATATTGGACAATATATCCTCATCGATGAATAAAGAGACTTGAAGTGACAGAGGTCTCGTTCTACGGCCGAGGCTGCCAAAATGTGAAGATGTGAGAAGCAAAGTAATCTCAAGGAGAATAAAAAAAAACTGCGGCAATTTGGGAGACATAATGAACAAAGAAAGTTTGGAGAATTTAACACTCACAAGGCATACTGATTTGATTTTGTTTAGCCGCATATCAACCTCTATGAGTTATTTAATGCCGAAATTTAAATATTTTGAACACATGACTTCAATTAAATATGTTTTGAACGCAATTACATGCGTTCAACTACAGATAAAATGTATTTCTTGTCATTTTGCTTTAAATATATATTGTTGGTAATTTTACTATAAATGTGCATTTTTATACTTTCATTGTGTTTTATTTTTGTTTGTGGGGGTCACTATTAGTCCATAGCTAAAGAGTGCTACCACCTCGGGTCTGAGTGGACCTGAGAACAACAGAATTTAAGACGTGGTTCCAAGCACTTAAAAACCTCCAATCTCCTGATCAGAAGCCTTGCTGCCGGATGTAGTTTATCGTCACACCCAGGACTACAAAGCATACTGGAGGCATGAGAATTAAGAGGAAAAGGTAAGTAACCTACTTGACGTGTTTGTGTGACTGCATGGCAGAATACGAACAAAGTGGAATGATAATGGGCAAAAATTACTTCGAGTAAAAAAAGACAGGAAGTCATGGAGGTATATGATCGGCCACATCTTGAATGTACATGGTACTTTGAGAGAGATAGAGAGAGATTAATAATAATAATGTCAAAATAATTTTTTAAAGCATAATCTCTTCCATCATTGACTTTGCCGTCTTTTCCCCAAAATTTATAACGAGGAAAAAAAGTTTGGAGAATTTAACACTTACAGGACACATTGAGGGTAAGAGAAGTAACGGGGTAAAACAGTAAGTAACCTATTTTAAGCGTTTGAGTAAATGGATGTCAGAACCAGGACCACAAAGATAAAAAAATATCTTGTAAAAGAACATGAGTTATTTTGAGAAAAAATGGTAGGAAGTTGTAGAGAGCCATATTCCTGAAAGGACATGGCTATGTGTGTATGTGTGTGTGTGTGTGTGTGAGAGAGAGGGAGAGAGAGAGAGAGAGGGAGAGAGCGGAGGATTAATAATTACATCAAAATAATTTTTTAAAGCCTAATCCCTTCCATCATCGATTTTGCCGCCTTTTCCCCCAAAGTTTTTTTTCTCGATCAGGCCTGCATTTTTAGCCCCACAAACAAAAAAACATCGTAAAGGATAGCTAAAAAATCCGCTAGATGAAAAACTGAATATAAAGCTCCAAAGTAAAATAATCGCTAAGGACTAAGTTGCTAAATGAATCCCGAAATAAGCAGCAAAAAATCCCCACAATCGAGAGTAGAAAAGGGAGAATAAAAAAGAAAAAGAAAAACGAAACAAAAACACTGAGAGAGCATATAATTCTATATTAACCTTTACGACACACTTTTCGTCCAATTTTCAACGCACCATCAGAAAATATTAACATTACCACCAGCATTTTTTGTCTCTTATTTATCAAGTAACGATAAACATATAGTAATACATAGGAGGAAGGATCAATAAGTTAGTATCCCGGTACGTTGTTATTAGTTGAATTTTGATGTTAAATATTCACTGTATAATGCCCGGTGTATCAGATTAATAATATTGACCACTAAACGAAAGGAGATTATACTGAAATATAATCACATGTTGTGTGAAATAAATGATGTTTTCATTATCAGGCTACGCACTTACTGATGTGTTTACGTATATTCTTATCTGTGCAAGCATACATGACTTTACACTCATTCAGCCATTCATACTCATGCATACACGTAAGAGCATAATTACAGAAACATGGCACAGGCAAATTTTTAGATATATACAAGACCACTTATTACACGCACACATACATATATATATATATATATATATATATATATATATATATATATATATATATATATATATATATAAATATAAAATACTCCTATGTGCGTGTACACTATCCCAATATGAGATTAAAATTCCCATTACATGCGCTATGAATAATCCCTTTCGTACGTTTTTTTCCTTTGATTGTTTCTTTAAATTTTCTTATTTATTCCTTCACAGATCTTTTGCCCTTCTTTTTTTCTCTCCATTATTTCTTACTTTCGTCAGGTTTTCTTCCCTAAAAATTTGCATCAGTTCCTTCTGTCCTGTCTTTTAATTCTTACTTTCCCTTAAAAAATGATTCCCTGTTTTCCTTTCGTTTTTTTGTTTATTTTTTCCTTTCGTTTTTTTGTTTATTTTTTAAAAATGGTGAGGCATAAAAATGCCTCACCATTTTTAAGCTAATATCTTTCTTTTTTTCTTTTTCACGGTGTTCTTTTCTTTCCTCCTCTTCTTTGCCAATGTTCCGTCTTTTCTCTTTCCTCCCTACATTTATGTCTTGCCTATTTGTTTCCCTTCTTTTTTCTAATATTTCTCCCTTTTTCATAGCTTTTCCTTAACTCTTTAATCATTTTCTTTCCGCTCCACTTCCTTTCTCCTCCTTCTTTCGTTCCTTTTTGTCTCTTTTTCAACATGGTTTTTCATTTTTTTCTTCTTTATTACTACATAATTTTCATTATCTCTTCCTTCTTTACAGCGTTTTTCATATTCCTTTTTTATTTACCTATTCAATATTCCTCCCTTTCTTCATTCCTTGCGTTTTTCCTTCCTTCCAACTTAACTTTAGATATTTTATTAACATTCATTCATTCCTTCATTCCTTCCTTTCTTCTTACCTTTTTTTTTATTCCTGTCTTATTTATTTGCTTTTCAATATTCCTTCCTTCAAATCTTTTAACATTATTTCCTTCTTTCTTCTTTATCTCCTTTTTCATATTCCTTTCTTACTTATTTGCTTTTTAAATATTACTTCCTTCTCTCCTCTCTTTTTTTTCAATATTCCTTCCTTCCTTCCTTCCTTCCTTCCTTCGCATCTTTTATCAACATTCTTTTCGTCCTTCCTTCTTTATCCCTCTTTTTAATATTCCTTTCTTATTTATTTACTTTTTCAATATTCCTTCAGTCTTTTCTTCTCTTGCTATCATTTTTTCAAATTTCTTCCGAATTATCTTTCTTGATTTTTTCTTTTGTCTTATTGTTTTTTTTCTTTCACTTATCCCCCGATTTCTCTTATTCGCCTTACCTTCCTACTTTCAATGTTTTTCTTTCTCTATTATTCTAACAATTTACTTTTTCTTCTTTCCATTTCCTATTTTTTTTAACCCTAATAATATTCCCCCCTTTTGCATGGGTATTAGAAACGTTCTATCCTCTTTCCAGTTTTTTCTCATAAAACATTCATTCAGTCTCTTCGTTTCTTTTAGTTTTTCCCTCCTTTTCGTTGCTGCATTTCTACTTATTTCTTTAGACTTTTTGCATTATATTCATTTATTTCCACTGTTTTATTTCTTTCTAATTTTTATATTTTCTTCTCTCTCATTTATTTATATCTAAATATTTTAATTTTTCTAATATTTTCTTTCTTTCGAATGTTTGCATTCTGTTCCCTCATTCTAAGTTTTGCATTCTCGTTTCTCTCTTTTCTTTCTTTTTTCTTTCTTTCTTAAAATTACCTTTTCCTTTCTAACATTTTTTTACTTTGTAATTTTTCCTTCTTTTTTTCTTTCTTTTTTGCAATCTCGTATTTTGTTTCTTTCTTAACATTTCCTTTATATTTCTAATATTTTCTTTCTTTTGAATTCTATTTCTTTCTTCGTTTCGTTTCTTTTCGTTCTTTCTTCGTTTCGTTTCTTTTTCTTTCTTTCTTGCCTCATTTTGTTTCGTTTATTTCTTCATTTCATTTCTTTCTTTCGTTTCTGTCATTCGCAGTTTCGTTTCGTTCTTTCTTTGTTTCTTTGTTTCTTTCTTTCTTCTTTGTATTTCTCTTCGTGTCTTTTACACTCTCCATCTCCCTTTTGCTCTCTATTATAATTGTGTCATTTTTTTAAATTTTTACATTTTTTTATCGAAGAAATCTATCACCGTTCTTTTCTTGCGTCATCTCCTTCATCATCTCAATCCTTCAGCCATCTGATATTTATTCTACCATTTTTCAGAAGAATGTCTTCACAATTTTTTATCGCATTTAATTCCCAAACGCCGTCTTTGTCCACACATCATCGTTTTTTTCTATAATCCCTTGCCTTTTCTTTCTCTTTCTATACTTCTGTTTTCTCTCATTAGTCTCTGTCCTCTTTTTGTCTTTCTCTATTCCAGCTTATTCAATTTTCTTTGATAAATTAACCAAGTCTTCTAATTTCAAACTCGTTTTAATCTCTAAAGCTGTTTATCTTTTCTTTTTCTTCTTTTCCGGCTTGTATTTTCTTTACTTGAATTATTCTTTCTTTTTTCCCCCCGCCTTCTTTAATTCACTGACGAAATCCGGGGCGTTTTGGTTACCTGGATGTGCTGGTAGTGGGTTATTAATATCAACTCTGAAAGTAGAATTGGTGAGACGAGTTCAAATTCCAAGCTACTCAGCTGCGTTCACTTT
>OZ038486.1:78905169-78915169 GCA_964036315.1 Acanthosepion esculentum
ATCTATCTATCTATTGTAAACAGTTCATTATCTATCTATCTATCTATCGTAAACTGTTCATTATCTATCTATCTATCTATCTATCTATCTATTTTAGTTTTGCGAACAGTATATATATATATATACTTATTTATTGAAACGATTATATCTACCCATTGTAAACGATAATATCTATCTACTGTAAACAGTTCATTATCTATTTATCTTTCTATCTAGAAATTAAGAAATATATTATTTTGTATTTTTGTTTATTTTTTAAAATACCTTCCTCGATCCTTTTTTTATTTACCCATATCGACGTTGTACGGTCGTTATTAAAAAACATATATCGGAAATAAAAAAAAACTTCAGAAACTTCCCTCTAGAAACTTCTCTAAGCATCAATGCGTTTCTATACGTTTAAATCGCGTTATTCACGTCGACCCCAGCGTTCAAGAGCATTTATTTACATACACCAATCATATCAGTATAAATTTACTAACCGAAGATTGACGGTATAAATAGCTGCGATGAAGGGCAACAGATTTTAAGAGAAAAGAAATACTAGTAAAAACAAATTAGAAATTCTTCATTTCATAATAAAATTTAACTGGAATACTTTCAATTAAGCTTTTTTACAATGATCTGCCCCCTGTAAAAGGCCCATTCGAGGTAGAGTGACACAGTTTATGGGAATATGTAGGGAAAATAACGATTGACCCTAGATTGTAGTAATCGGGAAAGCATCCTCTTTGGAGTCGATTCCACAAAGTAGTGGTTCGATCTGTCTAAATATCGATAATGGAAAAATCTGATATTTCAAAATATTAGAAACCCGTATTGAAAAGCAAATCAAAGAAACTTTTTATTTCTACGATCAGTCTAGTACATAGAAACTGGTTGGAATTTTTGTTTATACCGATTTACATCAGGATGTTTGGTTCAAGTGGTAACGGAAAGGGCTGAAAATCAAGAGGTCTAAGGCTCAATTTTAAATCTTCGAATATTATCCTTGCGTAATTTTCATATTTAATCTACTGAAACCAAAAATTGAGTGCCTTCATTTATGGAGTAAAACAAAGAAATGACACTTGGTAGCGAATACTTTGTGATGGATAAACAGTCCTCAGAAACGAGACACAAACAGACCAGACTAACCAGCTGAGATTATCGTAAATATTTTAAGGCATTCTTTGTTGGAGTTTAAAGATGCCTATCGTAGCTTCTGGGGAGAGTTCTAGCTGAGACGGGAGGTGTGACACTGAGATCCGAAGATATATTGGGATGGCGAAAGATGCATTCCAAAAGCTAAGCAGAGTATTAAAAAACAGAAAAAATCGTTTGAAACAAAGAAAAGAGTATTGAACTGTTACGTGATACCTGCCCTCCTGTATGACAGTTTATGCTGGACAATCTCCTCAGTAACAGGAATATGGTTCTACAGAAAGATGCTGAGGATACCATAGATCGAACATGTGAGCAACAACGTTTTGGAGAAACTGGATAAAAAAAAGGAAATTTATACTTAACATTAGGAAGAGTCAGTTGAAATTTCTGGAGAACGTAATGAGGAAGGAGGACTTGGAAAATCTGATACTCACAGGACAGATAGAGGGAAAGAGGGAATGAGGAAAGCAGCGCGTAGCATACTTGATGAGCTTGAGCAAATAGATTGCAGAACAGGGTTTGGGAGAAATAACAAAAAGACAAAACTTATTAAGAGCTACAATTGACAGGAAGATGTGGTGGGCCATAATCGCTTACACCTTGAAGGGACACGGCACATAAAAGAAGATCGTAACGAAAGAGCTCATCTGGCAACATCATCTGTTAGTATCATGAGTTTGATGTTCATTGTGTGCTGAGCTAAGTTTAGAACAAGAGATTCGTTAATCTACTTGAATTTTATTCGAACTTTGTTAAAATCCATTCATTGAGAATGCCGATTGTCATGGTAAATAGACCAAACACAGGTTCTCTTTTGCAAACAGTCCATTTCTATGTATGTATCTACCTATCGCAAACAGGTCATAGTCTAAAGGAAACTGTGCTGTGTGGTGTGTATGAGAGTGTTGCCGAAAATCAACAGCCCTAAAATATAACGGATTTTCGGCAACACTCACATACACTCGCATACACACCATGCAGTAACAAAAAGCCAACAGAAAAAAAACAACACATGGTTTAACTCACCTTACAAATACCCCCTCCCCGAAAAAAGTAAAAACAAAAGTGGGAAAAATATTCATTAATCATAAAAATCTTCGCCCATCAAGCACTCTCCACAAGATATTCAGCATAAACATGGTAAAAATCAGCTACAGCTGCATCGAGAACATGACGCAAATACCAACAAAACGCCCGCACAAATCAAACACACCTGTAACTGCAGAGGTAGAAACGAATGCCCCTTAAATAGCAGTTACTTACAAAACAATATAATATACAAAACAAATTAGACCAAAATATCATAGGAAATGAAGAAAATAGCATCAGACTACAACAATCCCAAAACTATAAACTCTGCCTGTGGGAGAAAATAGCTATAATAAACTTCCCAGACAAACACAAATTACAAAATAAAATATCACAACTGATATGCAAAATGCAAACACGAAAACAAATTTTTATTACGTTATTTAAAAATCGAAAACTAAAAACGAATACCTTGTAAAATACCACCATGAAAAATGCAATATGCATTATATACAACGCATATCACGTAACATAAATATGCATTCAGTTAAAAAAAAAAAAAAAAAAATGAATAAAAATAAAATAAATAAAAACCTTGATGATGATAGTCGAATGCATTCGGATATACAGAACATTCGGACAATTTTTAAATACTTTTTGTTCAGAAAAGAAAACACAGATTTGATTAAAAAGCTTAACCGCAGCACCTTGTCAGTCGTCTTTAATGAACTTTGTATAAAAGAGGGATTACTGCCAAAATACACAATTATATATATATATATATATATAATCCCGCTTCCGAATGTAACTATTAACTGATACAACGAAAATTAAAAAATTGAACCCCCCCTACCACCCCTTGTCTAGATGAATGGATTCCTCGGTATCCTTGGAAACCCTAAATTATGAATCTTTGCCGTGCCTTTAACAACCGTAAATTTTTAAAATAAGTTACTCCAAAATTCGCTTGACGCGGAAATGAAACTAATGTCTTTGGTTTAATAACAAAATTAAATTCAAGGGCTTTAACTTCCATTTTTGAAACATGGTTATCACTGTGTAGCGAAAAAAAACATATTTTAAATCAATTAATTTATAATATTAATGCTCTGTAAATTTACATTGAGCACTATTGTGTAAAAATAAAAATATCTATAAGAACACCGGATTTTATATCTTACTCTTCTTTCTTTTTATTTATATATACATACATATATATATATATATATATATATATATATATATATATATATATATATATATATATATATATATATATATATATATATACTAATACATGCGTAAATAAAACAGCTTTCGAATTAATCAATATAACATTTTTTAATAGAGGAAAAATTACCTGAAAGAATTTATCAACAACGCGAAAAATCCGTGTTTTTACTTTTGTATGTCTGATGACTGACTGAGCCAAGGCGAATACTTTCTCTCTGGAGTCTGTATGCCTTTTCTTGTTTACGCGAACCGATCTCTGTGTGTGGCCATTATGATCTCTGTTCGTATAGCGTCTTATATAAAGCTACGTGATCGTAATTCTTGGATCAGTTTAAAGGTAAAGTCTAAGATGAGATGCTCTCAACGGATAATCCATAATTTCACAAAGACCAGAAGAAAACATCGGAAAACAGGTAAGATTAGTCAGTGATACTTTCTTTGTCTTAATCTCGACCTGTGTGCACTTTTCTCTCGAGATTTACTTGTGGGCTATTTTATACGTCTTTCTTCTCTATCTTTCTTTTTCTCCTTTTTTTTTCTTTATGTCGATTGATAGAATGCGACTGTGGGCGTACGTAAGGTTGTTTGATTGAAGGTCAGAGAGAAGAGAGAGAGAGAGAGAGAAGAGAGAGAAGAGAGAGAGAAGAGAGGGAGAGAAGAGAGAGAGAAGAGAGAGAGGGAGAGAAGAGAGAGAGAGAGAAGAGAGAGAGAAGAGAGAGAGAAGAGAGAGAATGAGAAGAGAGAGAGAGAAGAGAGAGAGAAGAGAGAGAAGAGAGAGAGAAAGTATATACATGAAAATAATATAAGAACGAAAGAGAGAATGTCAGAGAAGACGGTTGAAAATAGAGAGATGTGTATTTAGGCTTATATAAAAGAGAGAATATGAATCTATTATAAATATATGTATATTTCTCTTTCCTACTCTCTCTACCCCTCCCCCTCTCTCTCCATATATATATATATATATACATATATATATATATATATATATATATATATATATAGAGAGAGAGAGAGAGAGAGAGACGAGGGTAAGTCAAAAATTATCCCCACTTTCGCCATAACATATCTGTGTTATGAGTGCATATAATTTTTGAATTTCCCTCATATATATATATATATATATATATATATATATATATATATATATATATATAGTGCTGCGCAAAAATAAGTGAAGACTAAGATAATATTTAAAAATTGTCTCTTTTTTCAGATGATCAACAAATCTTAATTAAACTATATATTCATTAAGAAATCCTTTATTAAATCAATTACAACCACTTTCAAAATTTTTTTATCAAGCTGGAATAAAAATTAAGATGTGCAAAAATAAGTGAACCCTTACATTTAATATTGGAGTTTACAATGTCAACCAGTCTTTTTCTATAATTTTTAAGAAGTTTCTGGGAGTAGTGAGTGCCGATTTTTAGTCATTCTTCTTGGCAATTGCTCGATATTACATGGGTTTCATAAATGCACTGCCTTCTCTAACTTGAATCACAAATGGGTTTAGATCAGGACTTTGACTAGGTCGTTCCAAGACTTGAAATTTCTTTATGAACCCATTCTTTTGTAGATTTGCTTTGATTCTTCACATAATTGTCCTGTTGGAAGATCCAGCCCTACTTTTGAACTGAGGCCAAGACACCGTCGCTCAAAATTGCTTGGTATCTTGCAGTGTCCATTGTACCGTCAATGTGTACTATTTTGCCTATTCCAGCTGCAACAAAGCACCCCGAAATCATAATGTTGTCACCGACATGTTTTATAGTTGGTATCAAATTCTTTTCAAAAGCCTTATTAGGATCTTGCCAGATATCTCACCTATTGTTTCTCCTAAAAAGCTTTAGTTTGATCTCATCCGACCATAAAACATTTGCCAGAATGTTTCTAGTTTATGAATATGATCTTTGGCATAGTTGAAGCGAGTATGCTTGTGCTATTTCGTAAGCAGTGGCTTTTTCTAGGCATTCTGCCATGAAGATCAGCATTGTTTAGATTTCGTCGCACTGTAGATATATGCATATTGAATCCGACATTGGCCAGTGAGAAATGGAAAACCGCGAAAGTCACAGCCGGATTTGTCTGGGCTTGCCGAACTAGATATCTACTTACTCTTGCTGTTATTTTTCGCAGACAGCCACTTCTTGATTGTGATGCTGTCATACCAAAGGCCTTGCGCTATTTACATTGTTCGGACTGTTGTCCACATCTTTGTTGTCATATTCACGACGTTTCGGCCGTTGTACGCTCCGGCATTCTTCAGGTGATTAGAATTTCGAACTAAACCCTTTATTTCGTCCACCAGGGTAGATTGTTCTAGTTCCACGTTCTATGCCTTTTCCAGATGCTTTATTTATTTTATTTGTAGGTAATAAGCTAAGATAATTAATTTAATTTATGATACCCACTTGTCTTCAGAGATCTCAAGGCGTTTTTTCTCACACACAGGTTTGTCTTTTTTTCATTTAACCTGAGGAAGCCAGAGAGAGCATACGCTATCCGGCGAAACGCGTCGTTAATAATATATATATATATAATTTTAATTCGGGTAGATGCAGCTCGACAGCCCAGGAAGACAGTCTATCTAGGGGAAGGAAACCCTGATTTTAAACCTCCGCTGCTTTGCGGTTATATCCAAAAACTGAACAAGCTATGGAAGTAAATCCAGACAGAAAACCCTGAGTGAAGCTCTAAAGGCGGTTGGCTGTCAACACTGACAACTTTACGCCAAATCCTGCAGCCCAGGCGACCCCAAATGTAATGACATGTATTCGTTTGGATCTTGACGATGCGGCTGAGGATGGGGCCATGTGGTCTGGGCAGCGCATGGCCTCCATATACCATCGCCTAATCCCGCACACTGGAGAAGTTACTGCAGCCTCACCACCAAAGCATTGACTCTTGACCGAACAGATAAACGGATGCCTACTACTATTACTATATCATTTTAGGAAACCGAACATTTCAGTAGTAATGATCTGCGAAACTAGATTACTAACAACTACTCAGTGGATGACAATATATATATATATATATATATATATATATATATATATATATATATATATATATATATGTAAACTATGATAGCCAATGCTCGGAAAGATATAAAATATCAGTGATAACAAATAATAAATATTTAAGACAAATAATAAAAATTTAAGATTAAGTGTAACAACATAGCTGATCCTTAACCAACACTACGTACATCTCTTTCTAAATATTTTTGAAATTTAAACGAAGCTAATAAAACTCCTAAGGTAAAGTGGAAAATTAAAAAAAAAGCTAGAACATGTAGATCTTTAAATGAACCCAGTTTTCTAGCTTACATGAAAAATTAGATATTATCAGATTTAGTGATAAAAACTCCTTATTAAACTAAAGAAATGAATTGACTGTAAATTGTAGGCATTGTCTACTTTTTACCTTAAACTTTGAATTTGATATTACTTTTTCTTATAGTAATAATCAGTTGATGAACTGCGGTGCACTTTATATGGCTTACTATTCTAGTTATAAGATTCATTTTCATTTGATTTAGCTCTGTATTGATGATTATTTAGTATTATTAACATCTTATATGGATGTACAAGTGTTTAGTTAGTATTATTAACATCTTGCATTGATTAGTTAGTATTATTAACATCTTATATGGATGCTCTTTACTTAACGGTTGCATATTAATTTGCCAAAGTAGTTTTGCATTTATGATATTTTTTTTCAAACAGTTAAGTTATTTACCAGTTTCTTAAAGGGGCCTTTTATTTATTAACTACAAATTTTTATGTAGGTAGCTGAGCGAGTATATAACTAGTTAGCATTATGTTAAATTACCTCTCCACCTTTTTCTCTTTTACTTCTTAGGAAAGTTGAACGCGAGACTTCTATACATATTACGAAGTCATGTAACCATTTATATCTGTCCGTAATGAAATTGTCAAGGATTTATATGCAACTTCGTGTCATGACCTATATAATAAAAAAATTTCGGTGGGTTTGAATTTAGCGTAGGTGACATTCAATTGGTTAATCACGGTAAAGCTCACAAGTCTATTTTTAATACTGCTTTTTTTCTCGAGAAGAAAGCGGAAGTAATTTTTTTAAATTAAAATAATTGTTTACTCACTATTTCGTTGGCTTTTAATTCCTTAAATTTTATTAAACGGCCTATTACACACACACACACACACACACACACACACACACACACACACACACACACACGAATGTGTATGTATGTGAAAAAGGGAAGGAGAAAAAGTGTGTGTGTATATGAGATTTCGAGAGACTGTTAATATCTGCAGGAGACTCATTCAGAAATTTAATGACATGCGTAATCATGTCATTCACCAAACAAACATTTTTATTTAGAGATTGAAGGGAGTGAGAGAGTAGGATGAGGAGAGAGAATCAATATGAGAAAGACTGCTTATAAGAAAACACACTTATGATCTGAAGGAGGTGCGCAACCAAAAGAAATAAAGCCGAAAGCAGGAAACTATATATATATATATATATATATATATATATATATATATATATATATATATATGTATGTGTGTGTGTGTGTGTGTAAATAGAGAGGGAGAGACAGAGAAAGAGAGAGAATTATGGTGAATGAAATTTGTAGAGATTGGTAGAAATGACTTTTACTATATTCATTTCTATTTACTCACCTATTTGCCTTTCTCTCTCTATATATATTATTTGTCTGTATAAATCACCTCTCTCTGTTTCTCTTAGCAGTCTGTATCTTATCACCCCCTTTTTCTTTCTCTCAACTCATTGATATCTAACTCTTTTTCGTTATCTATCTATAGGCTCTGCTCATGATGTCCGAGACACTTAAATCCTCCTTGCTTTTGTCTACTTCTCAGCATTTGAAATCGATGCCCAAAACTGACCTTGGATTATCAACTTCGAGATCGGCTGTAATCCTGATCGCAGGCCCAAGAAAATCTATCTCTGTCACCTTCTCTTGATAAGAACAGCTCACTGGCCAGGCCCACAAGCTACTGCTCTAAAAATTTCTATCATATCCGACCGGCGTTGTCGCGCATTGCTTTCGGATTAGCCCGTTCCGTAATAGAAAAACGCTTGCAGGAAACGAGTAACCTTTAGTGAAAAATCAGCCAATCAGTTTCACTTCCGCAATCTCTTCCTCTTTGCCCTTTTCATCACCAACGATATATAAGTGGCTGTTTTAATCTTCTTGCAGCTTGCAAAGATATTTATTAAGCTTAGCTTATCCCACCAAAGGCTCAAACATAGAGTAGAAAAAAATCTGTTCCACATACCTGCCTTGAAAAACAGCATTCAAGCACTGGCGAGAAACGCATAGTTATAACAATGATTTCATGTGGTTCCCAAACGGTGCGGCATGACTCATAGGTGCGGTGGAAGAGAATAGCCGGTGAGGCGGAATGATTGAAAGACAACCAAAGATTTAGAAACAATTTCAAAAAGTTCATATGCCAACGATAATTTAAAATATTAAAATTTAAAATATTATTATGGATTACTTGTAATTACATGCATTAGTCCTAGTATAAATAGTTAGAAATAGTTACTGAACGATTTGATCATTGTGATATTTTTGCATGTATTAAGAATATAGTAACTAGGCTCCGCAAATTGGAGGAGAGAGTTATCAATGATCATTTTCTGACTTTTAATCCGCGGTTATCTCCCTTTAACTATCTCTCGCTGTTTTTTTTTGTTTTTTTTTAAATGTAATTTTTATCACATAAAATTTAGTAAAATTTGGTAAGGAGCAATCAAATTTTAATCCCGAAAATGCGGCCCAGAGAAAAAATAGTTGGGGAGCCACTAGGTTAAGTAATCCCACTTCTTCCGTCAGTGTTAGGTTAAAAAAAAAATTCACAGTATCGATTCAGTTCTTAGCCTTTTATATTCTTGCGTCATATTTCGCGTAAGCCTTGTTGCATAGAACAAAATATGCGATAGACTGGTGGTCTGGAGAACATTGACTAAGTTTAGTTTGATTTTGCAAAAGGATACAAGTACAGAAGATTCAATGAGGATCGGCTTCCCTTACACCAAGTGAATGTATAAACCTTCCAATGTAAATTTCTTTTAATATTACGGTTTCATGTGTGGAAATAGTGCTAAGAACTTGTTAAACAATTATTCTGTAATGGGCAATTATTGGGATTCCTCCAATTGTACAAGTTATTATTAGTGTCATTATACTTAGTTTTACTCACTGCAATCTGGCAAGTAGTCAAGTTTTTTGAGTCCCTATACTTGTTGAAGACTCTATTATTATGCTTTTTAATTATTTTTTCAGGTTATCAGCACAACTCAGTAAAATTTTCAATTATAATGCCCTTAAATTATTAAGGGTATTATAATTGAAAATTTTACTGAGTAGATTAGTTTTGGAGAAATGTTTTTTGATAAGATTTAGAAATGTATGTCCATTCAAGTACGCGACAACCTGTAAGGATGCCACATCTCTCTAGGACATGGGAAATCATGGCTCTCTACAACTTCCTGTCTTTTGTTGCTCTATGTAATTTTTGACCTTTTTACCATACCTCTTGTTTCTTTTTCTGCCATCTTT
>OZ038486.1:78917669-78927669 GCA_964036315.1 Acanthosepion esculentum
CTATCTAATTCTGTTCATTTCTATCTATCTATCTATCTATCTATCTAATTCTGTTCATTTCTATCTATCTATCTATCTATCTAATTCTGTTCATTTCTATCTATCTATCTATCTATCTAATTCTGTTCATTTCTATCTATCTATCTATCTATCTAATTCTGTTCATTTCTATCTATCTATCTAATTCTGTTCATTTCTATCTATCTATCTATCTAATTCTGTTCATTTCTATCTATCTATCTATCTAATTCTGTTCATTTCTATCTATCTATCTATCTAATTCTGTTCATTTCTATCTATCTATCTAATTCTGTTCATTTCTATCTATCTATCTATCTATCTATCTAATTCTGTTCATTTCTATCTATCTATCTATCTATCTATCTATCTATCTAATTCTGTTCATTTCTATCTATCTATCTATCTATCTAATTCTGTTCATTTCTATCTATCTATCTATCTAATTCTGTTCATTTCTATCTATCTATCTATCTATCTAATTCTGTTCATTTCTATCTATCTATCTATCTAATTCTGTTCATTTCTATCTATCTATCTATCTATCTATCTATCTATCTATCTATCTATCTAATTCTGTTCATTTCTATCTATCTATCTATCTATCTATCTATCTATCTAATTCTGTTCATTTCTATCTATCTATCTATCTAATTCTGTTCATTTCTATCTATCTATCTATCTAATTCTGTTCATTTCTATCTATCTATCTATCTAATTCTGTTCATTTCTATCTATCTATCTATCTAATTCTGTTCATTTCTATCTATCTATCTATCTAATTCTGTTCATTTCTATCTATCTATCTATCTAATTCTGTTCATTTCTATCTATCTATCTATCTATCTATCTATCTATCTATCTATCTATCTAATTCTGTTCATTTCTATCTATCTATCTATCTATCTATCTATCTAATTCTGTTCATTTCTATCTATCTATCTATCTAATTCTGTTCATTTCTATCTATCTATCTATCTAATTCTGTTCATTTCTATCTATCTATCTATCTAATTCTGTTCATTTCTATCTATCTATCTATCTAATTCTGTTCATTTCTATCTATCTATCTATCTAATTCTGTTCATTTCTATCTATCTATCTATCTATCTATCTATCTATCTATCTAATTCTGTTCATTTCTATCTATCTATCTATCTATCTAATTCTGTTCATTTCTATCTATCTATCTATCTATCTATCTATCTATCTATCTAATTCTGTTATTCCCTGGCGATTTAAGTAAGCAGAAATTTTGAGTCTGTTTCTATCTGTCAAAGTTCATTCATATCTATCTATCTATCTATCTATCTATCTATCTATCTATTTCTGTTCATATCTATCTATCTATCTATCTATCTATCTATTTCTGTTCATATCTATCTATCTATCTATCTATCTATTTCTGTTCATATCTATCTATCTATCTATCTATCTATCTATCTAATTCTGTTCATTTCTATCTATCTATCTATCTATCTATCTAATTCTGTTCATTTCTATCTATCTATCTATCTATCTATCTATCTAATTCTGTTCATTTCTATCTATCTATCTATCTATCTAATTCTGTTCATTTCTATCTATCTATCTATCTATCTAATTCTGTTCATTTCTATCTATCTATCTATCTATCTAATTCTGTTCATTTCTATCTATCTATCTATCTATCTAATTCTGTTCATTTCTATCTATCTATCTATCTATCTAATTCTGTTCATTTCTATCTATCTATCTATCTATCTATCTATCTAATTCTGTTCATTTCTATCTATCTATCTATCTATCTATCTATCTAATTCTGTTCATTTCTATCTATCTATCTATCTATCTATCTATCTAATTCTGTTCATTTCTATCTATCTATCTATCTATCTAATTCTGTTCATTTCTATCTATCTATCTAATTCTGTTCATTTCTATCTATCTATCTAATTCTGTTCATTTCTATCTATCTATCTATCTATCTATCTATCTATCTAATTCTGTTCATTTCTATCTATCTATCTAATTCTGTTCATTTCTATCTATCTATCTATCTATCTAATTCTGTTCATTTCTATCTATCTATCTATCTATCTAATTCTGTTCATTTCTATCTATCTATCTATCTATCTATCTAATTCTGTTCATTTCTATCTATCTATCTAATTCTGTTCATTTCTATCTATCTATCTAATTCTGTTCATTTCTATCTATCTATCTATCTATCTAATTCTGTTCATTTCTATCTATCTATCTATCTAATTCTGTTCATTTCTATCTATCTATCTATCTATCTAATTCTGTTCATTTCTATCTATCTATCTAATTCTGTTCATTTCTATCTATCTAATTCTGTTCATTTCTATCTATCTATCTATCTAATTCTGTTCATTTCTATCTATCTATCTATCTAATTCTGTTCATTTCTATCTATCTATCTATCTAATTCTGTTCATTTCTATCTATCTATCTATCTAATTCTGTTCATTTCTATCTATCTATCTATCTAATTCTGTTCATTTCTATCTATCTATCTAATTCTGTTCATTTCTATCTATCTATCTATCTAATTCTGTTCATTTCTATCTATCTATCTAATTCTGTTCATTTCTATCTATCTATCTATCTATCTATCTATCTATCTAATTCTGTTCATTTCTATCTATCTATCTATCTATCTAATTCTGTTCATTTCTATCTATCTATCTATCTAATTCTGTTCATTTCTATCTATCTATCTATCTAATTCTGTTCATTTCTATCTATCTATCTATCTATCTATCTATCTATCTATCTACTCGTGATTTGTTGGCAACTGAATAAAATCTGTGAATTTTTATATAATTAGAAATAGAAACAATAGATGAAAGCGAATACTGAACATAAATGATAAGCAAAGTCAGTATCAGAAATAGCGCACACACAAAGGCACACACGCGTGCACATGTACATGCACACTCTCGCACACACATGCACATAGTCTGTTTATTTATGAGGCATTGCTTTTATTTATGTTAACTGAAGCTGACGTACAGCAAGGCAAAGACTTGAGCCAAGCTTAGTTTTGCAGAAGGCCACAATAGCGAGTTACTCATTGAAAAGAGACTATCGAGCTAATCCCCGCTCAACGGTCGATAACCCCCAAATGCATCGGGGTGTCTGAATTTGCCACTACTTCGGGCTCCGATAATCTTCTTTTAATCATGTTAAAGTATAAATTAGGCACAAGAGAATGAAACAACTTTGTATGAAAACAGATAAATATTCAATTATTATTAATCTTTTAAATATACGAAGGATGCTCTGAAAGTAATGCCTCCTTTTTTCCTACAGAAAGTAAAACATATAGGCAGTACTATCGCATAGAGAAGTTTTTAGCTACAAAACATTATTTTTTCACATAGTTCCCACTATTAGGTGTACATTTTCACTAGCGGTGAATATTTTATGGATTGCCAGTTGTGTATTGTCAACAGAAACATGGTTTGTCATCAACAAATCACTGTTATCAGCAGTGAGATGCATTACCCACTGCCTAACTGTACTCACATCCACTGTTTTATATTCATAAATACACAGCAAACAATATTCTATATCCGTTAACCCACGGGACCATGGCTCTTCACATCTTCCTATCCTTTGTAGTTAATAGAAAGGTTCGTCTTTTCACCATCCCTCTCTCCCTGTTCTGCCACCAATTTATACAAGCTTCTTAGCTAGATTATTAACTGTTTCCCTCTGTCTTTCTTGCCTTCGATGTGTCTTGTGAGTGTCAAACTCCCCACTGCCTCTTTTCTCAGTAGGTGTCCTAGTAATTTCATGTCTTTGTATTTTTCTGATTCTAAATATATGCATCTTTTTGGTTTCCATTTTGCTTAAAACATCCTCATTACTCACATGTTCAATCCATAGGATTCTCAGCATAAAATACAAGGCAAAATAAGTCTGCCTATATATTTGCTTATAGTCAGTGTGTCGTGACAAGGAGGAAATAGCATGAATAAATTCTATACATTTATGAAACATTTTATATATGTTTATGTATATATATATATATATATATATATATATATATATATATATATATATATATATATATAAAATGTTTCATTCATGAAACATTTTATATATGTTTATATATATACACACACATATATATATATATATATATATATATATATATATATATATATATATATATATATATATATATAAATGTTTCATTAAATGTATAGAATTTATTCATGTTATTTGCTCCTTGTCACGACACACTGACTTCAAGCAAATATATAGGCAGCTATTATTTTGTTAGTCTCTCACTCAACTGCACCCGACACTTAATAATCAAAGTGGTTGTAGTCTGGGGTGTTAGGTGACCAGATGTAAGGGCTGATATTGTCGCAGAAATTGTCTGTCAGTCATGACTGGGTTCCCCTGTTGAAGGATCCTGTTGTCAGACATAGGGTTTTCCAGCAGCCACTCTATTCACCCAGGACAGCACGCCGTCCTCAAGGCACTTGATATAGATCTGCGTGTTGAATCTGAGGCCGTGTGGGAATATGAATGGAGGAATAACTTTGTTATCGCTAGTGATCACTCCAAACATCATGATGTTGACCAGATATATCATCCAACTCTTTCTGAATCCTATGCACTGTCAAACACTCTGAAATGTTTGTATTGGAGCTTCCGGCGCGAATGCCAAGCAGTACAGTATATTGTTTCCAAATTTCCGGCGAAGTGAATTGCGTCATGAATTGCGTCATGTGATCTATTTCTCACAGACGGTGCCCAACTGACCCTACTATACTGTGCAGTCGGCAAAATCAAAAACAAACAATGTGCATGCGCGAAATTACAAATATAAAATGGCGACAATTTACTCATCGCACTCTGTATTTACATTGCTTAAAATTTGCTGTATTTATGGGGGATGATTTTTTAAAAATCATCTCACCTCAAGGAATGTTTTCACTAGGACGCAAGGGCTTACTGGGTGTGAAAGAGAATGAGAAGATTTTAGTGAGGAGAAAGGACATTCAAAGATAATGTTCCGAGAGACTGAAGATGGCGATTGGCGTTGCAGTTAAATCGTTGAAGCTAGTATATGGCAGGGAAGCAAGAAATTGGAAGGGAGTTCTATAAGCCAGAAGTTCGAGAAAAGAATCTCTTAGAATCCATGTGAATGCTTCCAATTAAATGTTAGTAAAACATCATATAATACTGCTCCTTTCCCAGTTAGTTTGTTCGTACGTGCGTTATACCTTGTGGTTACCGCAGATAAATAATGAACCATTCCATTTTGACTGTAATGAAGGATGGCAGAAAAAACATATCCGTGATACTGTTTGCATACAGTTGCACCTAGCTAGATAAACAGTAAAATGGCGCGACTTAGATGCCAATCTAGTAGCACGCTTAAATTTATTCAGTCGAGCTAATCAGAACGATTACCATGAAAATATTTATAGAAAAGAGAGAGGGAAGTCACATCACGGCGTTGGGAAAGTGATGTAACCTAGAGAGGGTTACTGAATAGAATAATCAAACGAAGGTTGGTAATGAAGGATAATACTTAGGAAAGAACAACACATATAAGATTCACTAGCGCTGCGTAGTAGAAGTCAACAGTTAGAAGTGAGTCAAATGAATTCCACAATGAATCTCTAACTGCAGACCAACATACAGTATTTACTACTGTATTTATGTGAATGGGGACAAGCCCATTATCGTCCGTGGGTATGCTACAACAGAAAGTGATGCCAGGTCAGGATCGATTACATTACAGACCCTTCTTTGGATTTTGTCGAGAATCTCGAGATATATAGAAGGAGCATCAGATCAGTGTTGCAGCAATATTCAATGAACGGTTGAATGGTAGATTTATAAATGTGAAACACAGTGAACCAATTTTCGTAGCAGTAGTCGTAACAATTGATTCAGTATAATCAGTTCTCAGTATCGGAGATAGATGTCACCTATAGACATAAGAATCAACACAGTGTAGTGACTGTCAGTTTCACGCCATGAGATAATCGCTTATCGTGTGAAACTGGCAGTGATCATGCAATGTTACACTAGGAGATCCAGAAAAGCTCCCGGGCAAATCCAGTATACTCATTGGAATATTGTTATTTTATGGGAAGGGAATCGGGCCGAGAATTATTCAGCATTCCCTCGTACACACACACACACACACACACACACACACACACACACACACACACACACACACACATAAGCAATGAATGACTGGTAGCGTTTGAAGTCAATGATATGTGCTTTGGTGATAATATACGGTTGAGGTCATTTTAGCACCGGTACCGGAAAATTACTGCGGACAGAAAAAAAAAAGAATGAGAAAAATAAACAAAACAGGAATTATGATGGTAAACAAGAAACAGAAAGATGAAAAAAAAGTTTCCGGTAAAAATGGCGGAAAAAATAAAAATAAAATCTCCCATTTTTTTTCTGTGGTTGAAGTGAATTCAAAAAGTGAGGGCTAATCAAATGAAAGAAGTGGAGATGTGGGAAGAAAGGAAGGAACGTTAAAGAAGAAAAGAAGGAGAATGAAGAAAATGTGGATGAAGAATGCTGTAATGATAAAGAAATCGAGTACCACCACCACCACCACCACAATTACTACTACTACTGCTACTACTACTATGAAGAGACTTTTTGTTCCGAAATCATTGTCCAAAAATCCATGAATGGCGGGATTCTTTACTATTTTGAGAATCCAATTTCATCGAGTTGTCCGCCGTGAACATTTCATTTTATGCTCTTCAGTCCTGCGCTTTTGTGCATACATCGGTGCCTGAGCCGCCATTACACATCCGGGTAGGTGAATGAAATAGAAAAAAAAAGCAAGCATAAAAAGTTTAAAAACTAGTGTAAGGTCAGTTAATGCCCTGGGGATGGTATCTATCTATCTATCTATCTATCTATCTATGATAGCTTCTTAATCTTTTGTTCTTTGTTTCATTTCTTGTAATCGTCTTTTTATGTAACATTTTTAAAATAAATAATAAATGTGATATCTGTTAATGAATTCAATAGATTTATCTTATAAGCAGAATGGTGTCTCTGTAAAGCTTGAAATTGGAAGGTAAGTCATTTGAATATATATATATATATATATATATATATATATATATATATATATATATATATATATGTCATTTGTATATATATATATATATATATATATATATATATATATATAGTGATGTGTAGATAGATACAATTATACTTATTTTTTATAAATGTAATATATGCATGTATGTATACATATATATATATATATATATATATATATATATATATATATGTGTGTGTGTGTGTGTGTGTGTGTGTGTGTTTTGAACAATAAAAATATTAAAACATTAAAATCTTCAGAGTCACTGGGTTGTATATTGATATTCTTTCGTTTTTATTATTTCAGTTAGATTCCTCGTCTAGTTTCGTCCAACATGTCCATCATCAGGAGAAAAATATTCTGTGTGTTAGTAGCAGTGAATGACAGAAATGAATGAGTTGATGTGATGGAGAAAATGAAATTTTGTCTGTAGATTTCATTTGTTTTTTTAATTTTTTTAACATGAATTTTGGTCAGTCCTTGTGTTGGTCAAACAGTCTCTCTTAAGTTGTCATTTAAGATAAGAGCTGGATGGATTCATGCTGCCCTGAATTCCCTTGATCATTTTGGCACTTTTATTGGCTCCTGGAAAGGTGATGTGTCTCTGTTAAGTGTGTCTTTTATTTGGTTCTTAGGAAGTGAGTGAGTATGATGTGTGAAAGTGTGTATATTAGTATGCGTGTTTGTTATCATTTGGCTCATTAGGGATGTTTATAAGTGTGAGGCCTCAACACCTCCCCAAGCATGTCTGTCTTGTGTGGTGAGAAATGTGGTTATATATATATATAATTGCATATGTTGATATGAAATGACATTTGGCGTACATACGGGTTATTTTTATAATTACTTTGATGTATATAATTGTATTTGAATTATAATTCTATTTTTGTAGTTGGAAGTATATGGATTGTGCGAATGTGTATTTTTGTCCATTTTTTTTCATGTATTTATACTTATTTTTATTTTTATAAATAATATGGACTGCTGAACTATTACTACAATCCGGGATATATATCAATATTTCAATTATGTAACCATTAGTTTTCAATCAGCATGTGAAGATTACGTTGTGCATGAAACTCATTTGTGCTACAGGTTAATTTGCTGGACTCATATCAGTAAATGATTGTCTCCAAAAATTTCTTACTCTCTAAGAATATTTTCTTGCTTTAAATAAGATCTGCCATAAAAAAACAAATCGATCACTCAAATCTAAATATATCTACCTGTCCACTGTGGCGTCTATACATTTTTGGTTTAGTATTTTAAACTATTTCAAACGTCTTCGAAAATTAGAATCTTAAATCCTGGGATATTTCCAAAGTATGCAAAGTCAATGCACATGAAGCAAAGCAAATGAGAATATCGGTTCCTTCTTAATAATAACGATTGCTAACACTGCGAAATAATAACACGTTAGCAGGAAGTGACGTGTAATTAATATTAGACATTGGTCGTTTCGAAGACTTGTGAATTCGTACGATCTGGTGTTTATCAGTGATTACAATGTTAAGGACAATGATATTGATGAAGAAACGGAGAGTTTAATGATAGTGATTAAAATGATAATGAAGACGGCGGATACTTTCAAATATGATATCTTACTTCGTGAAAATGACCACGATCGTCAACTCGACGTCAGGGAGACAATTTTAATCGATAAGCGTTACGCAAATCATAATCAATAGAGCCGCCATGTTGACGGTGTCGATACAGCCGAGAAATATGGCGGCAAAGAAGAGGAATTACGTGAAATGTTCAAACAGATAATAAGCGGCGATTTCTCCATGAAAGATAATGGTGGAGAGGTCAACTGAAGGGTTAATATGGAGATTAAGGACCTATTACTTCTCCTTCACACACACACACACAAACACACACACACACACACACACACACACACACACACACACACACACACACACATATATATATATATGATTGACATTTGCAGAAGGGCAAAGTGTGTAAAAAACGAAGAAAAGAAATAATCTTCAAACACAGCTTTACAAATTCAACTAATTCTATTACTGAGTGTAAAGTAATTTTTGTTTTCTTTTAAGTTGAAAAAATAAGCTACAAAGTTCCTCGTTCAGTTGATTCTGAGCCTTTCGTTTAAGAAAATAAACGCAAAGACATTTCATACGGAAATGTTTGTTTTTTTACAAACCAAAAGAAGAAATGAATTGTGCTAGTATAGAGAGGAGCGTGTATGCGTGTATTTTCACTCGAAAAACTAAAATCTACGCTCTGTTGTGTGTGTATAGCGTAAATATAGCAGCACGAGAAGCTGTCGGTCAATCAGCTAAATATCAGCACAATTACGGCTCGAAATATGTTGTTTTTTGTTTTTCGCTGCTTTGTGTTTTCGTAATATAAACCGTGCAAATTGGTTTCAGAAAATATTATTAAAGCGAGTTATAATTTTACAAAAGGAACTTTAGCACTCAATAAGTTTTGGGGAGTCGAGAGTGAAGAAATCGCTATTATTTACAAGCCGGTTGAAGTATACAAAAGACTAGTCTATTTATTTAAGTTATGTTATTTATAGGAAAATTCCAGATCACAGAAAGTTAAAAGATACATTCATTAAATTTAGAACTTTTATTGGTTAATAAATATATTTCTAAATTTTTAATGTTGACTTTTAGGTGGGAAAATATTGTTAACCATTTTCTTGGGTGTGAGCTTCCATTTTCCTTGACACAGAAATTGTTGTCTACATTTTCAAAGCTTTTGAATAGCATCTCAAGCAACGTCGCTGATTGGTCAATAAATGCTAATGTGGAAATTGGAATTTAATATTCGTGTGATCCTATTTTTGCACAGAATTGAGATCTTAGTTATACTACTGAAATC
>OZ038486.1:78932669-79012669 GCA_964036315.1 Acanthosepion esculentum
AGATAAATTCAACGAGAAATCCCAAGGACTAATATTTGCAAACCACTTTTGACACCTCCGATTATATGCAGTACCTTCTACATAAACTATATAGATATTTCTTTTTTGTGTCGCAGTTCGTTATTTTTCTTTGTTTTGATAAAGAAAACCACGTCGAATGAAAACATCCAGCAGCTAAAATGCAAGTAGAAGGGAAAATAATAATGAAATTAAAATGTTGACTTTCCACGCTACATTAAATAAAAGCTTAGGAAGGAAAATCACATCAATACAAGAAAGAGCGACAAGAGTTACTGAACTTGAGAAAACTATTTTCCTAAAAGAAATGATTTCACAGAAAGTTATAAATTTCAATCCGCTGTAACAGTAACTGTTTCAATCATGCATATTGAATGTTATCTCTTTTTTTTAATCATTTCATCTGAAGCAAGGCGGGAATACCACTAGTACGCAGGGTGTTACAGAGAGTGAAGGTGAAAGAAAAGACTGGGTATAGGTGGAACAAGGAAAGGATAAAAGCTGAACGGGGTTCAAGAAGATAGAAGATGGCGATTGATGTTGCATTTAATTTTCTAAAGATTGTAGTTATCAGGGAAACAAGTAATCGGAAGGGAGTTCCACAGGTGAGAAGTGCGAGAAAAGGAACTGTTGGAATAGAAGTGGCGGTTATATTTACCTAATTCAACAGTAAAAGGCTGGGACCTAGATGCCAATCTAGTAGCACGCTTAAACACACGTAGTCCGGGCACCAGTGAAAAAAAAAACTCGTCAGAGCAGTTGCCATAGAAATATTTGTAGAAAGACAGATTATATATATATATATATATATATATATATATATATATATATATATATATATATATATATATATATATATATATAAACGATGCGTCAAAGGTAGGGCCGATATTTGCTTTTACGGCGTTCAGTTCATTGCCTGTCATTTGTATTACAAACGACAAAACGTTAGAAAACAATGAAAGACATATTTATTTAACCGTTTATTTAAAGAGAATTTATCGAAGAACCTGCCTCTCTTCAAAAAAAAAAAAAAAAAATCTAAAAAGAATTAATTAAGGAAATGAATATTCTCCAAGACGGCTAAAATAACAACATGATTTTACAGAATTTGGACGTTATTTTTGATGCAACTATATATATATATATATATATATATATATATATATATATATATATATATATATATATATATATATATATGTAACGTAAATCATTCATACGAAAAACAAATACTGAAGCTAAATATTTACGTTACATAAATTGAATACGCACTACATAATATATATATATATATATATATAAAAAAAAAAAAAAAATACAAGTAAAAGGTTTGTCATTTAGCTGATTGATATTAACTTCAGCATCCCAACTACAGATTCGTAGATAGACCCGTACGTCCACTCGTCAGGGTCTATCAGGAAGTGACGGTTTATACTTCTGATATATATATATATATATATATATATATATATATATATATATATATATATATATATATATATATATAAGTAATAATTAGGAGGATTTGATAAATGTAATGAAGTAATTCATCGAGTCTGAAACCTCAACAGAATGCTGAAAGCACTGTCACAGAATGCAGAAAGCACTGGACGGCCGTTTCGTCCTATATTTCGTCCTCATCAGCAGTGCGCATCCACTACCGAGAATTGAAACCCTGACAGTTAGGTGACGAAGAGGTAGCAAATCAGACTCAATATAGCGCCGCTCACTCACATTATTCCGTGGTGGAACCCAACTGAGATTCTCTGTAACCATGAGGCCCGTAGAACAGTTGGTAGGGTGTTCGCTTGACAACCTAACTGTCAGGGTTTCAATTCTCGGTAGTGGATGCGCACTGCTGATGAGTCCCAAATATAGGACGAAACGGCCGTCCAGTGCTTTCTGCATTCTGTGACAGTGCTTTCAGCATTCTGTTGAGGTATCAGACTCGATGAATTACTTCATTACATATATATATATGTGTGTGTGTGCGTGTGTGTATCTTAAGAGACAAGTAAGAAAAGAAATAAATAGCAATTAATATCAAACCTGCTTGAAAATAGATAAAGAAGTGGCTTAAATCGTTTGGGACAATAAAGACTACGGATAATTTTTACAACTCCCTCAACCCAACCAAACGAAAAAAATTTAAAATGCTAGAAAACTCAATAAATAAATCCATGAAATTCTCATTGTCTGGCATATTCAATAAAACATGTTTGAAAGTAATATTGCTGACAAAAAAAAGCCAAATTTTAAATATTATCTGATGGATTCACTTACTTTTGCGCAGCACCACACACACACACACACACATATATATATATGTGTGTGTGTGTGTTTGTGTGTGTGCTGTTATGTGTGTGTGTGAGACAAGAGCGATAGAAGACAAAAAAGTTAGTGATGTTTGGGACACTGCTAGAAAAATTACAATTTTCAAATGCAAAACAATTGACAAAAACAAACTTAAAAAGATAAGAAAAGAAAAAGACAAAAATTTCGTAAAATATCAAAGCAGAGGCAAAACCAGAGATGGGAAAGAAGACGCATAAGCAAAAATGGGTGTAAGACAATGCAATGAAGGTGTCAGACAATCAAAAAATAAAAATCGGAGTGAGAGAGAGAGAGAGAGAGAGAGAGAGAGAGAGAGAGAGAGAGAGAGAGAGAGAGAGAGAGAGAGAGAGAGAGATGATGATGATGATGAAATGATAAGGAAATAAAAGAAGCCACCATATTTTTTTCTCAAACTTGACAACAATATTTCAAGACAGGAAAATGAAACCGACCTGAACAACAAGTGACCTCTCAATCAGTGTAACGATTTAGTAAGAATAACTTTATGTTGTAAGAGGGACTGCAGCATTTAATATCGTAGTATATAATTCCCCCCAGGTCCTAGGGTGCAGAAGATGGACAGAAGGGTACGACAGCCATGTTCATCCATAGTGGGAGAGCATACAATCAAAAAGTGAAAAAAAAACTTAGTTTATATTTAAATTGAATAAAGTGTCTATTTCATTATTCCTCTGTTTTTACATATTTAAAATATCTTCTTTTCTCACATTTCTTAATACTAGGCCCTATAGACACCCCTACTTGAGTGTTACGGCTATACAATAAAGGAGTTGGCCCCGGACATCACCAAGTATCACCAAATCTCTGCACGTCACTGACACCAGGAAATAACTGAATCGAATTTACTGTCGATATTTGTCCCAGAAGGGTTGATTTGTGGTGATCCCGATATATACTGGATTCCCCTGTGCCACCAAGCCGTCGGCCCGTGGTCAACTCTCAGTCGCGGCGCGATGTTGTAATGTTTCTTCTAGCGGCGTTTTGGGGTTGACTCTTTGTCGCTGTCACCAGCCTGTGTCCCAGTCGATCGGTGGTCGTCACTACTCGGCAAAATTCCCTGGTCAGGATACCAATATGGGACAATGATCCGTCCAGGGTTGAAGTCTGGTCGTCGATGTTAACGGCTTCACCAGCTGTACCGGTTCAATACCAACTATATCGTTCCCAGCTCACTTGCAACGTCTGGTTACTGGAGTAACTGCTTCGATTTCAAGTCTAATCTACCCACGTTCTGACTTTGATCTTAGGTAGACGAGATCAATCAGGCGTCGAGCCGTAGTGTAAGCTGAGTCCAGATTGAAGGTGGCATCGCACAAGCGCAAAGAAAAAAATAATTAAAAGAAAAACCCAAGAGGTCCAAGTATGTTAAGAAATAACAAATTAACTTTATCCTTCTGTTATATACAGGAATGTGTTTTTCTTCCAGCCCGTTTCCTACGAAATGTGACACTGTTTCAAGCAAGATGATATCGTAAGTCAACTAATTTAGTTTTAGGTGTTGGCTTATCTTCGTTCGTCAGTATAACTTGCTATTGGTAGGACAGGCGAAGTCGGGGGTGGTGGAATCTCTCGGTCAGCTTCTGCGAGGCAACACTCTGGTTAAGTTCTGACTCTAACTCCAAAACCAGCTCAACTGTGTCTCCAACTCGAACTCTAACTGCAACTAACTGCCGAACGACCACATTCGTTTATATGGGTACCGACCAAAACCCGGTGTGGGGCCAGACGCGGCCTGGGGTTCTCGATAAATCTCGATTTCTAACAAGAAATCTCTTTGTTGTCAGGCCAGGAAAATTGACCACTTCCCATTTTTGGAAAATTAATCACTTTCCATTTGGGGGGAGGGTCTCTGTCGTCCGTGAGGGAATGTCGGAGGAGAGCTATCCTCCTAGACCCTTTCTCTCTCACATTGATATCTCATACCAATCCTTTCAGTGGACGTTAACAACTTATCTGCCTTTCTCATCCATTCACCTCCGCCTATCACCCATGCTACCACCCGACCAATGATATCTCGGCCGTGCGGGTGTGGCTAAGCTTAGCTTTATAATGGAATCCTTGGCTTGTTAAGAAATTAAATTCTTTTATCTCGCCAAATCTCAATTCTCCACTATTTTCTGTCTCATGCCAAAATAATCCAGAATTTTTGTTTACAAAATTCTCCTTTTTCCCATTGGCCAAAATCTTTACGAATTCCATATTGCAATTTAAATTCCTATCATATCTTTTTGCCACCCAGAATTCACTTAGTCAGCACTCTCTACCGACCCATCAATTACTGTCAAAGTTTGCCATCTGGTCCTTTCGTTAAGTTAGCTTTATAATGGAATCCTTGGCTTGTTAAGAAAATAAATTCTTTTATCACGCCAAGTCTCAATTCTCCACTCTGTCTCATGCCAAAAGTTTACATACACAATATCGCTATTCAACGTCTCAGCGTCTGAATCGATACGTTGATAAGTTAAATAATAACAAACCCCTCACCTATGTCGAGACAATGCCAAAATTTTACAATTGCCACATTGCTATTTAACGTCTTAGCGTCTGTTGGTAAAGTAAATGATAACAATCTTCTCACCTATTTTGAGACAATGCCAAAATTTTATAACCGCCACATTGCTTCTCTCTCGTGGTAACATAAAAAATATCTTGGAAAGATAATTAACATTGAGTCTCTCTGCCCTGTATCTGCGATCGTCTCAAATTTTTATGACCGGCACGTGGTTTGGCCGAAATCTTAATATTTGCCTTTCTTTCTATCTCCCTCGGCGAGCCATAAATCAACTTGACAAGACCTCACACATGGCTTTTTCCACGGGTTTACTTGTAAATAAAATAAAATCTTTCTTTTAACGTCGATCAGTCTATCTTTCGTGATAGCTCTTTTTGGCCTTAAGTCTTTCCTGTTTTTAAATTCTATGGTTAATTAGTTAGCCAATTCACATAGCTAAATAGTGTCACACTCCTAAAGAGATACCAAAGTACATTTTGTACTCCTAATGAAAACACCGGTGGCTAGAAGGTTACTTCGGATCCATATAATGCAAATTCAGGCCTCAAAGGATGTCGTCGCGTGCACTAATAAAAACAGTAAGTAAATCCAGTTGAACTTAGTTTATACACACACAAGGAAGTTTTATAAAGGAGAATGAAGGAAGCAGAATTCTTCGTATCCTCGAAAGAGCAAGATAGACTGCGCAAAGAAAATCCCGAAACCACATACCCTTTGTTGTCGGCGTTAATTTGATGGAGTTCAGAAGTTAATAAACAATTATTTGACGTATGAAAAATGTAGTTTCGCATACTTATCAGACGTCACTAAAATAACATAGCAACATGTCATTATGAATACCAGGCTTACGATCATATTGCGTTGAGGACACCGGTTCTCGCCCGATCATAGACCTGAGTATGACGATAAACTACATCCGACAGCTAGGCCTCTGATCGGAAGATTGGAGATTTAGAGGAATTGTTGTTCCCAGATCCACCCGGACACTGGGTGGTAGCACCTGTTAGGGTCCTAGCTATGGGCAAATAGTTTATCCCCAAACGAAAATAAAACACTATGAAAGTATAAAAATACATTTTTATAGTAAAATGACCAACAATATATTTTTTCTGTAGTTGAAGGCATACAAATTGCGTTCAAAATATTTAGATTTTGGCATGAAATAACCCATAAAGATTGATATACCGCTAAACAAAATACTGTCAAACAACCAACATGAAAGAACTCTTTTATGACATTAATCCATATAATAACCTACAATTTCTGAAAGAAATCAAACTGTATTCCAAAATATAACTTCAACAAAACAACATAAAAATACAGTGCCTCTAGTAATTACATTAAACACAAACATGTATATGCACACAAGCTGAGTATCATCTACCATGTATTCAATTGTGACAGCAGAATAACATACTATATTTTCATTACTTCAAAGCTTCCAAGAAAATTTAATTTCAGCAAATTAAATGTTGATATACCGTTAAACAAAACAAAAACTCACCCGATAACCAAAGTAAATTAGCGTCGGAGGGAAGACCGCTTAGGAATAGTAGGTAACGTCCGCAGAAACTGGATAAGCGGTAGTCGTTAGCATACGAGAACAGTTCTTTTGAAAGAAGGAAAACTCTGATTTCAACACTCCTCCTCCTTGCGATGGAATATATGGGATAGATAGAGACCCTTAACTGTTGTTCAGGCAATTTGTTTAGGGGAAATAAACTCTCCGATACAAAAAAGAAAAAAATGCTATAGCACAAGGTTCTAAATTCCAGGTTGGTCTCTGGCACGAGTAAACGCATATTATGGCGGAATAATTTAATCCTTCATGCGTATAAATCTTTCCAACCCTGCTATCGAGGAATGAAACCCTCTTTCATGAAAATATTTTCAAAGCAGAAGGTGGTAACCTCCGGCCACCGACTATGCGATCAGGTGAGCTGATCAGCAGCAGCGGTGATCATAGGATCGCTCCAATAGCCTCGAACTGGTGTTTTACATGCGATCAGAAGAAAATAAATATGGCCATTTAAAGCAGAGTTCTTTGGAGAGAATTATTTTATGTTAGTGTGCAATCTGCCGTAGTCGATGATAGCGAATAGACGATATGGGCACTATTTTCGAGTTAAACCTTTCGGCTGGCTCCCGGTTTTCAACACAAGACTGACAATCTAGGTTTTCTGGATGGACTATGGGACTCTTTTCTATGGTGAGTGTAGAAAACCGAGTCTGTAATTAACAGCGAATAAGTTAATAACATGTCGTCCGATCAATGCGCGTGTGCCTTGAGGCCGGAATCAATTACATAGATTTGTAAACGTAAAATGATCAAAACTAGAGAAGAATTCAACGAAGCTTGAAACTCCGGGAGATGCCATGAGGCAGTGAGTGTGCGAGGAGAGAGAAGGCTGAGACCAGGTGGATAAAAAGTGTTGTGGTAATGTCGCCCGCGCTTTCGTTCAAAAGAGGATAATATTCATCGCTTTTATATTACTGGCAATGTCGATTACACAAACTGCGTGTTCTGATGCGTTCACAGAGAGCCTCTCTTCCCTCTTAAATTCTCTTACACCAAGAGAGACAAAAACATAAGGGCACTCAATGCACATATACGTGTGTATGTATGCACATGCATGCTTACATGCACACGTATATTTGCACATTTACGCTAAATCTCTGAGCATATGAAAATATAATTTGATGCATAAACATCACAGGCAAACGCACACGCCATAAACATCATACACATACGCACACACACACATACACACATATACACGCATACACATACACAGATACACACACGCAAACACACACATACATATATTGAGGTAGTAAGAATTAATCAAAGACTTCGTTAAAATTTTGTTTCAATTAACGAGTAATATATATTTTGATTGAAGAATCGGAGAGCCGAGTTCGAATTCCAGTCGAATCCATTACATTCACTTACGTGCTAATACCCTTGGGAAAGGTATGAATCCTCTTCTTCTCTCTCCACTATAGGTAAATAGCAGGTTAAACTGGGTTCTATAGCTTTGGATGGCAAATGGTCTAGGAGAAAGAAAACTCTGAATTTAAAACCCGTGGAGGGTCGTTTGGGGACCTTGTGGCACGTAGAGCACCAGGTCTCTGTATTCGGCCCTTCAAAAAGTGTGGTTGGTTCTGCACAAAGCCTTCACCACTATAATCAAATCATATGTGCTGGTGTCTGGCTGTTGGTTCCTAGGAACTGGGTTGCTTGATTCTTATACCTCGAATACGACGTGAGAGTCCACCATATATATATTGATTGATGTGTGTGTGTGTGTGTGTGTGTGTGTGTGTGTGTGTGTGTGTGTGTGTGTGTGTGTGTGTGTGTGTGTGTGTGTGTGTGTGTGTACAGGTTGGCAATAAAGTCACAATACAGTTACTTACAAAAGCAATTAAGACAAAGACAAAGCAATTAATCAACAGTCCAGAAATTTATTATTAAAATGGTTCTGGTTAATAAAAGTAAAATGCTATGTTAAACAATAGTAAATTAATTATCGATCCTGTTCGAAATGCAAGCCATCTTTGCTTTTTTATTATAAGTAACTGTATAGTGACTTTATTGTCACCATGATGTGTGTGTGTATCCGTTTGTGTATGTGTGTGTGTGTGCATGTGTAAGATGTGTGTGTGTGTGTTTGTGTGTGTGTGTGTGTGCGTGTAATACGATGAATACGATGTATCTCTTTCAGAATCTATATGCCTGCGCCTCTCTCACACGAGAGGTTCCGTCGTAGGTTTTCAGACTTTCGACTCCACAGAGATATCGCCGAGAAATCCACATTGTTTTATTTCACGTAGAGCACTATATTATCTAAATATGTATACATATATATGTTTCACTCTTTCTGTGCATTCTGATGTCTTCCCCCCCCCGCTCTCTCTTTTTCTGTGTGTGTGTGTGTGTGTGTGTGTGCGCGTGTGTGCATCCACATTAGTTTCCACTCTTGATGTATATGTTGTATACCTTCGCCTGATCGTATTTTCTCCTTCAATAAATACTTTTGGAGCGGACATTAATGAGAGCCTTGCATTTTTAAGGCTTACAATTTACCTTCAGTCTGAAGATTCTTTTTTTTTACTTCTTCGATCGGATCTTCCAAGTGATGTTTCCTCCCCACCATCATCACCATCATCACCATCATCACCATCATCAACGCTGTCTCTTTACTACGAACCACTCCCCGAACTTAGAAGTTTTGTTTTTTTCCTGATCGATATTTCAAACTTTGGGTTTCTGGGTCGACATTAATAATCTTATAATCTTAGGCGAAGAACGAGATCTGTTTTTCTGGTTTATATTTTTGCTGAGTTGGTTTGAAATCAAGTCTGGCGTACGGCCGTTATTGAAATTGGGGAAGATTAAAATTTGAACGTCTGCTAATGGGAAAGAAACTCGACCAACTAGATAAATGATTTAATATATATACAATATATATTTTTTAAATCATTTCATCTCAAGCAAGGCAACAAAGCCACTAAGACACATGTGGTTACTGAGTATGAAAGAATAAGAAAAGATTATTAAGGAGCGAGAGCAATAGAAGAAGAGGAATCAAGAAAAGAATAGATAGCGATTGACACTGAATTAAAATTTTTGAAGATCAATGTTCTTTAGTAAGAAGCAGAGAAAGAGAGAGAGAGAGAGAGAGAGAGAGAGAGCGAGAGAGAGAGAGATGCACAGATGAGAAAATAAACTGTTAGCAAAGACCTTACGGTTACATCTAGCCAAATCAATTGTAGAACGATATGACCTTGTTGCCAATTTCTTACTGCCTTTAAATTCATAAGTCCAATTCCCAGAGATCAAAGCCCATCAGAACAATTATAATGGAAGTATTTATAAAAAGGCGCAGTAAAGCTACATTACGGCGGGGGGAAAGTGACTGAAGTCGTGATACCTGGTCAGGACCAATAATATTGCAGATTATCCTTTGAATTTCATCAAGAATCTCTAAATATAGAGCAGAAGCACTAGACCATACTAAGATCCACATGCCTATTATATACTCAAGTTAATATAAATAAGCAAACCACTTTTTATCATAATATCTAGAACAAGACTAATATTTGATTTTCTTATATATTAGTGTGAATGTAAAAATATTATTATTATGTAAATTATTATATAATAAATATATATTGTTTTTAATAATCCCCCCCCCCAAAGCAAGGCAATAAAGTCACTAAAATACTAAGATGTATTGGGTGTGAAAGAACAAGAAAAAAAGAAGAAATATTATTAAGGAGTGAGAACGATTGGCATGGATGGCATTTAAATTTTTGAAGATCAAAATTGGATGGAAAGCAAGAAGCCGGAATTGAATTCCTCAAGTGAGCAGTGCAGAAGAAACCGTTAGCATAGAACTTACGGTTTACATCTAACCAAATCGTGGATTAAAGCGTTGGTTCGTGAATTTGATGGCATAGTCATTGTGTATTCAATCTGAAGGCCAGGCAGTGTGTACTTGAACTCAGTCTAAATGAGCAAGCAATAACTGAGCAGTACTCAAAATAAGAACAGGATGAGATATCTCTAGACATGAGCAGTGGAACAGTTTATCCTCGTAGATTAAATAAAAGATTCAGTTCGGAATTCCCCGTAGGTTACCCAGATCGATATATATCTGATGAAGGCCAAAAGGCACAACAAGTGAAACATTGTGATAACAACAACAAAGATGAGGACAATAGCCCGAATATAAATAGCGTAATAAGGATAATACCTCACTCCCAAAATTAAGACAGAAATTATGTATATATTAGTATGTCTGGCTCCTCGTATCCAATTATGCCTGTCTGCTCGGACAGCTAGCTAATTCTTGTTGCAGATACCTGCTCAGGCACGTTTTTTACTTTTCCAACCCACATACTACAACTAGGCTGAATAGACGTTGCTAATAGTCGAGTTCATTACATTCACTTACGCAGAAATACCCTTGGGAAAGGCATGAATCCATCTCCTTTTGCTTCAGTTATGTTTGAATAGCAGGGAAGACTGGATTCTTTGGTTGACAACCAGTCTACAGTAGAAAGAAATGGCAACCTGCAACTGTAAAAGGTCCGTAGGCCGCTCGAGGTAGAGGATTACGTTAGGAAAAAGTTTGTACGGTTAGGTGGGAGAGTTAACTCTAGACTTGAACATGTTAAGATTGTAGTGATCAGGGAAACATCCTCTTGGGAGTCTGTTCCACAGAGCAGTGGTTCGGGAATGAAACTGTTCGAGTGGAACTTAATGTCGGTGGATTGCTACACTGTAAGTGGTATGGCGGGTCGGATGCTAGAAGGTTAGAACTGGAAGAACCAAAGAATGTAGTTTGTCGGAGGACTTTCTGTGAAAGTTACGATATATGATAATCAAATATGATAACAGTACTCCATTTTTGGCCTGCTCTGGCTCTTGTAAAGTTGAGAGAATAGCGCACGTGGATAATCGGGTAATGACTAGAAGGGTACAAGGAGCTGACCTTTTTACCTGCATCTTTAGCGATGGCTCGTATGTAGTTCCACTTTAGGTCAGAAGTGTATTTTAGGCCCAAGCAGAATCAGCCCAGAGATAGGACAAAAACAGTGCGGGTTCGTTAAAGACACCGGAAAAAGGAACGCGATATTCATGCTCAGAATGTTATCAGAAAGAGCGATACAGATGCAAAAGGACATGTACCTATGTTTCATAGACTACGCAAAGGCCTTCGACAAAGTACGCCACAAGGATCTGATGGAACTGCTCAGCAACCTCGATATATTCGTGAAAGATATCAGAATATTCAATAACCTATACTGGCAACAAACAGCATGCATGCGCATAGGGAACGAGTTCAGTCAATATAGAAAAATAGAAAAGGGCATAAGACAAGGATGCGTCTTCTCACCCGACCTGTTCAACCTATACAGCGAGGCAATCCTGAGAGAATTGGAAACCCTACCGCGATTTAGAATTGGCGACCACAGTCTTAACATAATGGATGAGATTAAATTACAAAATCTCCTACAGAAGGTAGCGACGGGAACACGGAGTGCATCGTCATCAGTAAGAGGATGAGCCCGAAATGCGATCTGAAGGTCGGGAACACTAGAATCAAGCAGACGCGGAAGGTTAAATACCTGGGAAGCGTCTTGACAGAGGACGGACGGTAAGTGCGACGCTATGATCCGTAGGTGTATTAGGATGGCCAAGGACACATTCCAAAAGCTGGGCAGAGTACTGCGAGACATGAGGATATCTTTGGTAAAAAAGAAAAGAATACTGAACTGTTACGTGACATCTCTCCTTCTTTACGGCAGCGAATGCTGGACGATTTCCTCAAAGATGAAGAAGAGACTTGAGGCGACGGAGATGTAGTTCTACAGAAGGATGCTAAGGATATCATGGGCCGATCGTGTGAGCAACGATGAGATCTTAGCGAGGTTGCAAACAAGGAGGAGGCTTATACTTAATATCAGGAAGAGGCAGCTGAAGTTTCTGGGACACATAACGAGGAAGGAGAATCTGATGCTCACGGGTCGAACAGAGGGAAAGAGAGGACAAAGGAAAACAGCGCGTGACATACCTGGCGGACTTGGGCAGGTGGATGACAGAACGTGTCTGGGGGGGGGTAAGCAGAGGGAAGGAACTTGGAGCTGCAAGAGATAGAAGGAAGTGGAGTGCCATGATCGCCTACGTCCTGAAAGGGCATGCCACATAAAAATAACAAGCCTCTTAAGGCACGGCACCTCATTCATCGTGACTGGCGGTAATTCGGAGTCCGATCAGCGATGATTTTTTATAACTTGTAACAGATAAATGTTACATAAGTTTAACATTTTTGTTCAACATTTTATCCAGTTAATATCGAGTAAAAATAAGAATTGGTATAGTTTATATTCCATTTTGAAATATAAAATTTACAAGGTATTTAGAGCAAATACAGAGACACACGTTCTCTCGTGACGAAAATAAGCTCGCATTAAACATTTTAATGGTCAGTGGTTATTTGTCTCGAGAGGCATAAAGTAGAAGCGGACATTACTAATATTTTTGAGTAAGAAAAAGGTGACTCTATATACTATGACGATGACATCGAAGATGACAAAAACATCTCGTAGGCTGACAACATAGAGGACTTGTTTTGATTTCTTTTAGGGCTTATCACTCCTTTGTGGACTGTTTAAAGCTGAAACATATTTCGGAGTGTAAGAGATTGCTTACATTACCCGGGGTCCACAAAGCAGTTCCCCATCTAAGTATTGACCGGACAAGACGATGCTTAACCACCAAATCCGCATCAGTCAGTTAAATGGCATACACGATACACGCTTGGGCAATGATGTTTCTTTCCATTCATGCCTGACGAAACAAAATTTTCCCGCAGTAGTTTGTCATTTCTTTTTGCCGTAAACTGGTCACCAACCATGGCTAAATAATCCAATCTGTCCTGGTATTCAACCCATAACTGGGGTGGGGAGAAGAGATGGATTCACACCTTTTCCAAGGGTAATTGCGCGTAAGGTACACATACGCTTTTGAATTCTGAGTTGTCCTTCTCCTAGACTGGTTGCAAACTACGGCTAAAGATTTCAGTTTTCCATGCTATTTAATCTATAGCTGAGGGGTAGAAAACATGGATTCACATATTTCTGAAGGGTATTTGTATGCGAAAGTGAATGTAACGATCTCGAACGAAATACGAACTCGGCTTGCCGATTTCTCATTCGGTGCCTCTAACCACTGCACCGCCTTCACATCCAAAATGTGTATCGACACGCATTATTCATTGTTTGTTAATAACACAAAAAAATAACGCCGACACCATTTCTTTGGTGGGATGAGAAAAAAAATCGCATTATTTAGCATTTGTCATATTTACGAGGATTTGTTCGTCACAAAGCGAAAGGATGAGGAAAATAGGGTAAAGAGATTATACTGGGTCAGTCGTTGCAAGTGACGTCTTTGTGTTTGTATTGAAAAGAAGCAGTCGAAATCATGGCTTTTGTCTGGCCTCAACCTCAAACAGCAACCAATGGTGCTGGCAGAAAATCTGTGACTCTCTGACTCACAATACTGGCTTATTATTTTGCATTTTTCTGTTGATAATGATTACAGACTTTTACTTTATTTTGGGCTTACTGCAGTTCTCGTACGATCACCGAAATTAAGCAACGTCGAGCCTCGTCAAAGCCTAGATGGGTAACCGCTTAGGGCTACCCGTTGCTGTAAGCTTGGATGTGCGGGTTGTCTAACGGATAACGGCTCAGAGTTGGAAATCGGAGAGCCGAGTTTCAATCCCAGTCGGTTTCGTTATATTCACTTACACGCAAGAAAGGCATGAATCCACCTCTTCTCTTCTCAGCTATGGGTTAATTAGTAGGATTTATAAATCATTATTATCTCAAAGAAATCTTAAGTTTTTGTTCTTCTTGTCTTATCTCACTTGCCCCCTCTCTTTCTCTCTCTTACACCATCTCTCTTTCTTTCTCTCTCTCTTACCTTCCCGGATTTTTTTGTTTCTCCGCTTTGTTTTTGCCTTAAATAGATATTTCCGATTTTGCTAGTGAAGTTAGTTGCATTCAGGTAACATGGGATGGGGTTTTAGCCCTAGTAACGAACGCAAACAAGCCCTCCTCAAGGAGGATGGCTGGCACAGCACAATCTTCCTGTCATCAATTGTACTCTACTAAGCTACGCCTCAATAAATATTAAATACTTAGGCAGAACATATATGGAATTATTTGCTCTCTTTTTCATCTTAATGCACGTAAACATAAAATGATCTACCTAACGAGTTTATGAAAATGAAATTGCAGGGATTGGGGGGATGGTAAAGCGACAATGTTTCTCAAAGCTACAAATATCAGGAAGCTGTGAAGAGTCATGATCGCCCACGTTCTGAAGTGACATGGCACATAAAAAAACATGGAGAAAGCAACGGTAAACCGCTTCACTATATTTCCCAAGAAGTTAGCAATTCACAGATATTTAAAAAGGGTAACTGTAAAGAGACTTGCTCAACTTCATTCTGAAAGGGAATTGTATTTTCTTTAATACAAACAGTAACGTATCCTCATTTTCTCTACGTAGACACGTCAACCTACATACGGACCATTCATCACTAAATTCCGTTCCTTCAGAGCACTAAAGCCCAAATTAAGCCTCGTACCAACACCATCCTCGTAAAATCTGTTGCGCATCTCGTGCTGTTGTTCGTGCCAACTGTCAGCTGTCATTGGGCATCGAACAGTCTCAAACATCCAATGGCTAACTACTTTGTGGTCGACGCCATTACGTACAGCTATCAGTGACACGAGCAAAGTTTCATGATTCGATTTTGGCGCGCTCACCGCGACACGCAATGAATATCGAATTGGGTTAGAATGTACAACAGTCTGAAGATCTCGGTCGTCTGATAAGACGGAGTCCGTCGATTCCTCACATTTGGAAGACGAGAACCAGACAAGATTGTTGTCAAGAGAGAAGTGGGTTTGGAAGAAAGAGTTAAGATGGGGAAGTGAGAAGACAGAAGGAAAGAGAGATGGCAGGAAAGAGATAATCTATGACGAAGAATGAGAGGGGAAAAAGACCCCATTAAAAAAACAAAAAAAAACAAAAACGTGTCAATGGGAGAAAAAGAAAAAGTAAATAGATCGGTAGCCAGAGGGACATTTAAGAAAAAAAATCGAAGCAGAAGTGTCATATATTTAATGCTTAGTATGAAAGTTTCGACGTAATTGTTTATTTACTCCTACCTTCGTGATCATCTTCTATATACCGTGTCCATTCAGGACATGGACGATGATAGCTCTTTACAACCTCCTATCCATTGTAGCTCGTAGCAACGTTTTTTCTTTTGCCAAGCCTCTACCCCTGTTCAACCATCTATTTAAATAGGTAAGCCAGGTAGGTGTCCGCTGCCTACCGCTTCGATATATCCCGTGAATGTCAAATTATTCAAGACCCGCTTCCGCATTATGTGTCTCTGATTTTGTGTATAAGTGTAATTTTCTTTCCATTTTCCTTAAGACTTCGTTGCTTACGTGCTCCGTCCATGGTATTCTCAGCATCCTTCTGTAGAACCAGATTTACCTCCAGTCTTTTCATCTGTGAAGAAATTGGTCAGTATTCACTGCTATATACGAAGATCGATATTAGATAATAGTTCAGCATATTTCTTTTATGTTTGTAACTAAATTTTCCTGTTCCTGAAGTACTTTGCTTAACCTTTGGAATCTCCACTTGAGATTTCGGTGTCATATTTTACATCCACTGTTAAAGCACTTCCTAGATATTTAAACGTCTACTTTTGAAATCACTGGTAAAAAAAAAAAAATAGATCATAAAAATTATGGACGGAGACGTATTTTCAAATTTGTAGGAAAAAGCGTTTCATTTTTTTCTCTTGTGTTTAAAAAAAAATTGGAGAGTTGTGTTAAAGGTAGTTAACTGAGACATCTGAAGAGGCATGGCACGTGGAGCTAGACTAATCAACCACGGTGGACGAATTAAAGGTTTCAGTACGAAATTCCAATCTCCTGAAGAAGGCTGGAGCGTACAACGACCGAAACATCGTGAATATACCAATAAAGATGAGGACAACAGTCAGAACAATGTAAATAATGTAAATAATTATAATACCTCATCTCAGAAATATAAACAGTTATTTTGTTTTGTTTACTACTTTTATTATTGGTTCAGAATAGTCAATTTATTCTATTATTTATCTTTCAAATACTTTTAACAAAAAATTCTCATATATTTGATGATAATTTTATTCTTTTCTCTTTTATTTATTGAGTTCCAACATCATCATCATTTAAAATATATAAAAATAATTCTTAAAGTGGTACATTTGATGACGAAGTGTTTACTCCGATATCCAGTGTAAAATATAAATATATGATTATGCGAGTATATATACAGATATATATATATATATATATATATATATATATATATATATATATATATACTTCGGGTAGATGAAACTCGTCATCTCGGGAGGGTAGTCCATCTAAGAGAAGAATAACTATGATTTTAAACCTCCGCTGCTTTGTGGCCTTACCTAATCATGGGAAAGACTTCGGGAGTAAACCCTGAGGACAAACCCGGAAACGGAGTCTCTAAGACAGTCCGATGTTATGTTCAACTTCATTCTGGTACTTCTGCGATGACGCCAGTGCTAAACTGTATTGGACTCTACCTTTCCATTGGAAAACATTGGTAGCGTGGAGAGGGGAGAAGTGCTGCATGGACAACCGTCGATCTCTCATAAATCTCTGCCCAGGCCTGCGCCCTGGAGAGGATACTCCAGAGTCGCCTCAGCGTGACGGCAAAACACGAGAAGCAACAGTCTACTGATAGAAGGATTCCGAAGTTCCTTCTGTATGTGGAACCGGTCACCGATAAGAGGGAACGAGGTTCAACCTGGTCTTCGCTTGAAGGATGTTTGCAAAAACGCTATGAGAGCGATTGAGACATGGACATTGAGAGGTAGGAAAATGTTGTCAACTATCGCTCACGCTGGAGACGCGATTTACACAAAAGAGAAGAAACGGAGGTGAAGCATCCTCAAAGGAAAGGAAACAACACAGCGAAATTGGGGGAGAGCGTACATTGGTTGTAATGGAAACTGCACCTCGTGTGGGTCTGTACAGCCATAATAGATTCTGCCATCAGCAGTTGAGACAACTAAATGGGTGAAAATCTATGGTCTTTCGAGACCGACGGATGCCACATAGAGATTAATCAGAGAAATAGCATGTCTTTTTCAAAAGAGAATCAACGTGAATCGGGTATGTTCGGAGGTTGTAAATGTTTATTCCATAACAGTTAACCAGTATCATAAAACATGTTATTATTCAAGTAATTCTGGTTTGTACGAAGTCTGATCAAAATGAATCGGTACTGGTGCTATACAAAGAAAACTATAACACATATCAGTTACGCAATTAATCTCCTTCGAAGTAGTCCACTTTTGAAGAAACACACTTTATCCAGCGCTGTTTTCATTGATGGAAACATTCCTGGAACTTCTTTTTGGAACAGCAAACTGCTGCCTCATTTCATTCTCTTGGATTTATTCAACGTCTTGGAATCATGTTCTTTTCAAGAGGGATTTGATTTTTGGAAAGAGTAAACACTTGCAAAAGATGAGATCTGGGGAATATGGCGATTGTCGGACTCGGGAAATATTGTTCTTGGCCAAAAACTGCCGCAAAAACCATGGTCACTGACAGAACCACACTCTACACACTTTCCTTCCAAGTACTGCTATAAACAACGGAAGTGAGTGAGAACTTAGTGTGCATACGCGACAGAGTTTAAGGTCAGTATGTGCCAAGCGCCTTCATTCTGCGTACCTTAGCTCTGTTATTGTAGTCATAATCTGGATACATTTTGATCAGATCACGTACTTATAAGCTATCAAAAACTTTGTTGTTTTGCATTTTCTTTTTTTTTATTCCGTAGTTCTTGATCTTTAAATTAAACATATAATATTCTATTCACGATTTACTTTATTTACATTCGATTAGAAAGACTTAGTGGAAATAGGACGAGAAATAATACTAAAAAGAACAAGACAAGACAACTCTAAACAGGGACAGCAGAAAGAGAACAGTTTACTCTATGAGATTCAATAAAAGTTTCAGTTTGAAATGCCTTGAGGGTTTATCCGGATCGACAGACACTTGCAGAAGGCCGAAGGACACAACAGTCAAAATGTTTCGATAATAACACCAAAAATGAAGACATTAGTCCGAATGTAAATAATAACTCCCCATTTAAGAAATTCGAACAAAAATTCTTTTCACCATTTTATAATTATGGAGATTTATTCAGCCAAAGATGCATCAGACGGTTTGTGTATGGGTTCGAGACGGGGACATTAGTTGTATTGATGAGTTGAGCCCTGGAGCATCGGTGGTCTGAAATTCTTTCAAGTAACTCAAGGAAGCAAGAGAGAGAGAGAGAGAGAGAGAGAGAGAGAGAGAGATTTATATGAATACGGTAATCTGAATGCTAAAGAAAGAAAGAATGTCAGTAAGAAAGCGTGATATGAAATACGGTTTTGTGAATGCTAGAGAGTGGGAGAGGAAAAGAAAGTGAAAATATAAGAGAAAGAGAGAGAGAGAGAGAGAGAGAGTAATGAAGCATCGATAGTCTGAAATTGTTTCAAGTATCTCAAGTTAATAAAAGAAAGAAAGTAAAAAGAGTGAGAGGGGGAAAAGAAAGTGAAAAGTGATATATATATATATATATATATATATATATATATATATAGAGAGAGAGAGAGAGAGAGAGAGAGAAAGAGAGAGAAATGAAGTCGTGTCGTTTACTTAGTTATTGTCCATGAAATAAATCACAGATATACAGGGTGTTTCAGAAAAATTGATATCAGATCGTAATCTAAAAACTTGACCAATTCTCGTTCAAATGATCTCAAATTTTAACAACATATGTAGAAACAATTCAAAATTCTATGTTTTATGTCTTTTTTCTTTTCGGGTATACAAGTGTCATTCACTGGAAAGGAAAAGGCGTTTTGTGTGTTAGAGTATGCTCAAACACAGTCAGTGCAGCATACATTTGTAAGAGAATTCGCTAAAAATGCACCAACTGCAATGCAGATTTTGACATGACACAGAAAGTTTAAAGAGGAAGGCTTCCTGTGCAGGGCAAAAGGATCTGAACGACTCGAGTTACAGGTGCTGCACATTGAAAACTGGTAAAAACTCATATAATCGTTCATGAAATCCATATACCTTTGAATTTCTCATTCAAATTTTGATCTTATTTTGCTCAGCAATAAGTCTATTTAATTTCAATAGTTCCTCAGATATTGACATATCAAATAATAACAAAATTAAAAAAACAACCCAACCTGTATTTGATTTTCTATCGGGCACTTTTTTAATAAAAGAAACTAAATAACACACATTCACACATACTACCCGCGCAGGCGTACACGCACAAATGCGCACACACAGGCGCCTACATACACACGTATATGAAGATACGCACACGCTTACATACGCCAGCACACACACGCGCACACAGTTGTTTGCTGTAGGATTTCTTTAATTTTATAATTTTTAATAATTTATAATTTTAAACATTGTTTTAAATCAATAAATAAAATTTACCTTAAAATAAAATAAAATCTCCCGTTGTACTAAATTTTCATCAAATTCTCATTTTATTAATTTTTGCTATAATTCTGCATGAATTTTAATTATAGGGTCTCCTAATGTATAGCGTAATGGATAGCGGTTCAGCTTGAGGAATCAGAGAGCCGAGTTCGAATTCCAGTCCAGTTTGTTACATTCACTTACGTGCAAGAATTAAACTTTACAAAATATTAAAATCCCCAAATCTATTTTCAATCAATTTGGTAATAAGATATTCTGTTGTTATAATAACACGAAGCATGTTCGCTTCGAACGGTTAAGTTCCCAAATATTATTTTCAGAAACTAATTAAATGACCAAATATCAGATATTTCTTGGACAAGCGTTTCAACAACACCTTATATATATATGGAGGACTCACTCGTCGTTTAACGACGTATGAACGTCCAGTAGCTGAATTCTTTGAACCCAACAGCCAGATTATTGCGCATAGGATTTGATTATAGTAGCTTATCCAGAGTCGAATACTGGTGAACAGCGTGCCACAAGGTCATAAAACGACTTTTTTCAGGTTTTGAATTTTGAGTTGTCTGTCTCCCAAACCGGTTGTTATCCAAGGCTAAAGAACCCATTCTATCGTACTGTTTACGCATAGCTGTGGGTGGAAGAGATGGATTCATACTATTCCCAAGATTATTAGCACGTTAGTGAATGTAATGAACTTGTCTCACTGATTCCTCAAACCGAGGCCTACAGAGTGCCTATATATATATATATATATATATATATATATATATATATATATATATGGAGGCACGGTGTAGTAATATATATATATATATATATATATATATATATATATATATATGGAGGCACGGTGTAGTAATATATATATATATATATATATATATATATATATATATATGGAGGCACGGTGTAGTAATATATATATATATATATATATATATATATATATGTGTGTGTGTGTGTGTGTGCATCAATCACGTAATATCTTTATAAAGAAGACAGTTACTTTATTTGTTTAGAACAACAGAATAACCGATTACTATGAAACGAAACCAAATTGCGTAACGGATAAATATGTAAATGTAATTTATATTATAAAATAGATGTGCTCTATGAAGTTATAGGACGAGGTATTTTTATTAATTATTCCAACTATTATCTTCATCATTGTTGTCTTGGTCACTTTAATATCACCCAATAAGAAAATCTCAAATGCAGCAGGAATCTGTGTCGATCGGTTTTGTAAAACGTTTTAAAAGAATTAACAAAACTTTGTCGTGCTCCTTCAAAATTTCTGTATACGACACAGCTGAGGAAGCCTGGAGAATGTGTCTGGCGAAATATATTAATTGCTTCTCGATGTGAATCTATACTGGATTTCACGGGAAAGTGGAAATATCTATTTTAATATCGGATTTTTCTAATGATCGTAGAATGATGATTTGGAATTTGCGATAAAAAGCGACTGAAATTAAGATAAAGCAATTAAGGGAGAACTCCACGTTCAAATTACAAATTGGCGATACCAAAATCAAACAAGGGCAACAATTTGAATATCTGGGAAGTGTTTTAACATGGGACGGAAAGTGAGACGCTGATATCCGGAGGCGCATTGGGAAAGCGAAAGATGCCTTCCAAAAACTAAGCAAAAACAAGAAAATTTCGTAGTAACATTATAAATTTCGTTAGAAACAAAGAAAAAGTGGACTGAAATTTAACGTAATATCATTCTTCCTATATGGCAGTGAATTCTGGACAATCTTCTCACAGATGAAGAAGAGACGTGAAGCAACAGAAATGTGGTTCTACAGAAGGATGCCAAGAATACCTTGGAATGAACATGTGAGCAACGAAGAAGTTCTAGACATAATGGAAACAAAAATGGTACTTATACTTAACATCAGGAAAAGACATTTGAAATTTCTATAATGAGGAAAGAGGGCTTGGAAAATTTAATACTCAGAGGACAGATTGAAGGAAAGAGCGACAGAGGAAAAAACGTATAACCAACCTACCGACGAGCAATGTCAGAACAAAGTTCAGGAGAGATAAAAAAATATTAAGACCTACAAAGTGGAAAGCCATGATCGCCAACGTTCTGAAGGGACACGGTACACAGAAGATGAATTAATCGCGGAAATTTGATAGTAATAATTAATTCGTAATGATTTGGGGGTAACTTATATTTATTGCAAAAATAAAAAAAAATGGAAATTAATTAACTATGATTAATGATTAAATTAATTAAATTAACGATGGATTTTATAAAATGACATATATAATTTTTATCGAAGTGCAGTCGCTTTGCATCCTGGTGCACGACACGCCCAATTATTTAAGGAGCCAAATGTACAACGTTACGTTGAGCGCATATTCGACACCAAGCCAGTAACGATACTGTTGTCACTTGGAACTCATTTTCAGGATTTGCCGAATCCGTCTTTTTATTTTCAAACCCGTGATATGCCAGGCGAGGTTGTATTGAAAATCTTTTAATTCAAAGACAACTTCTCGAGCGATGCAAAGATAGTTATGAGAACTTCGATGCTAACAGCTCTTCATTCTCTACAAATAGAAAGAATTTAAAACCAAAAAGACAAAGGGGGGGGGGAAAACCCCACACGCATATTGGTTCGCATTGAAAGAGTAATCAAGCACAAAAGGAGAAATGCAACGGTTAACACCACAAATCCAGCCTACCCTCTTCATCAAACGTTTCATGAAGCCAGCCTGTTAAACTGAGGATTGTCAGTGACAACCTGGAGCGGATGAGAGCTCTTCAGTTCCATCGCCAGTGACAAGCGACGTAACTGCTGAATGTATGTTACAGTTGCGCTGTTCTGTTTTTGAAGACTTCCTTTTTGGATAAACTTTTGTCAGTGTGAGTTCTTCATTTTGGGACATTCACCGCGAGACATAACGACAGAATTATTGTATTTCGTCGCATCTTTAATTGTCGTAACCCTGACAAAGGTCATACAAACAGATTTAAAAATAAATTAAACAAGTATATATTTGTCTTCCAAAGAGAGTAAATACAACACAAGATCGGATTTAAGTTGAGAACACACAAAATTACGTACAAGTAAAAACAAAAAAGCAAAACAAAAACAGTAAAAAACATTTACATTAATTACATAGTTATCCTCTTCTTTATTGCCTTATTCATGACGTTTCAGACGTTCTCTTCTTCAGGTGATACAAAATATGGAATTTTTAACCGAACCCTTTATTTAATCGATGGGGGTAGATTGCTCTAATTACACGTTCCACACCTTTGGGCACCGAGGCGTGGTGTAATGGTTAGCAAGCTAATCTCGCTAAAATAGTTACAACAGAATAGTGAGTTCGATCCTCACTGGATGCCCCATACTTTACGCCATGTGCCACATCTAATCCACGCTTAGAAAATAAATACACGTTCCATGCCGTTTTTGGATATCTCAATTTCAGTTATTTCCCTTTAGCATCTCAACTCTCCAAGTTTTTGTTCACCTCTGCTGTGGCCAGGTATTGAACTCACAACTCTTTGGGTCAAGTCACTTTTTGAATCACTCAGCTAACGCTTTTTATCCACTGGGCCATGTGTCCTTGGGGACAAAAAACAAACAAACTTCTCAATCCTTCTGACCCCATCTCATTTGTGGACGCGGATCACCAAAGAAGAGGCTGCAGTCGGAACACGGTATTTATTTGCCCCCGCTACCAGGGTAAATATGATAAACGGTTGACTCAATCTTCCATCGGCGTTTCCCGCACTGGTTTAGTCCTAATCGTGACCCCAGACAGTTAGTAATGGGGATGTGCTACTTGGGAGAAGAGAGATGTTTCATTTTGCCATCTCGCCAGAATATGAGTCAAAAGGTCAAAAAGCTATTTGTTTATTATTAACAAACGAGTTAATCATTCGGTTGAAAAAAAATTGAGTAATTTGGATTGAACTTGAAAATTATTACAAATAGAAAGAGAGAGAGAGTAAGAGAGAGAGAGAGAGAGAGAGAAAATGAGAGAGAGGAAAAATAGTAAATAGGATTTATTCGAAGAAAGGGGAAGAGAGAAAAAGAATGAAAGGTAGATATTCAAGTAAAAGTCATTGGGAGAGAGAAAGGAAGAGAGAGAGAGAGGGGGAGATAGAGAGAAAACTGATAAAGAGAGAAAGAGAGAGAAAGAAAGAGAGGAAGAGAGGGAAAGAAGTAGAGAGAAAAAGAGAGAGGGGATAGAGAGAGAGAGTGGAAGAGAGAAAGAGGAAGAGAGAGGGGAATAGAAGAAAAGAGAGAGAGAGAGAGAGGTGTCACTGAAAAGAAAGAGAAGAAAATGTTGAGATGGTGCGTTTGAAGAAAGAGGAAGATAGATAGATAAAGCGAGAAGCAGATGTTCGATATCTATATCTATATATATCTATATATATATATATATATCTATATATATATATATATATATATATATATATATATATATATATATATAAAAAAAAAGAAAGTGAGAGAAAAAGATAAACAGAAAGAGGGGAACTATATATAGATATTGATATAGATATAGTAATTGCAAACGATCAAGAGAAAGACTCGAATAAACAGCCAGAGATACATTTTAAAAAGGAGTCAAATTATATAGGGAGAGAAATGAAGAGAAAGGGCGTCAGGATTAACATTCGAATTGTAAGTTTACACATGAACAGCAGTGATTTATTGACTATCAAGTAATTCTCACAAATGTTATTCACAGAAAAGAAATTTTTGTATATAAAACATTAAGTCGCTCTCGACTGAGAAGTTTTCCTTCACATCTACAATGTTTATGACTACCTTGCTACTATCTCGCTACTGTCCGTTATTTTCTCGTTACGATCTCGCCAATATCTCGTTATTTTCTCTCTACTATTTCACTATTCCGTTATTTTCTCGCTACTGTCTCGCTACTATCTCGTTATTTTCTTGTTACTATCTCGCTACTGTCCCGTTATTTTCTCGTCACTATTTCGCTATTAACCTGTTATATTCTCACCACTATCTCGCTACTACCCTGTTATTTTCTTGCTACTCTCCTGTTATTTTCTTGCTACTATCCTGTTATTTTCACGCTACTATCTCGCTATTTTATGTTAGTATCTCGCTCCTATCTAATTATTTTCTCGCTGCTTTCTCGCTACAATCTCGTTATCTATCTCGCTACGATCACGTTACTATCTGGTTATTTTCTCGCTACTGTCTATCTCATTACTATCACTTTACTATCTCGTTACTATCTCGCTACCATCTCGTTATTTTCTCGCTACTATCTCGTTACTATCTCGCTACTACTTCGTTATTTTTCCTTTACTATCATGTTACTATTTCGTTATCTTGCTACTATCCGGTTATTTTCTCGCCACTATCCGTTATTTTCTCGCTATTATCTTGCTAATGGGGGAAAAGTATTGCTTAGATCAAAGTGTCTTCAGTCAGTTAAGTGATCTCCCCTTCTAAGTATATAAAGAATTTTGAATAAATTTAATCCTGAATATTGAATAATTGAAAAACTTGACTCTTTCGTGCTCGCACCCCCCAAAAAAACAGTGTCAAAGGGACGTTTCCCCCTTGACACCGCTATTATTTTAACTATCTTCACTCCTCAGCAATGTTTAGTTTTTTAAAAAGCGATGATTAGAATTGTAATAAAACCTAAACATATGATGAAAGTGAATTTATACTTTTTCTTGTTCTTGAGAATTTGCAACAAAAATATTAAACAAAATTTATTTATTAAATTATTTATTTGCAATAATAATTTTATATTTACAACATTCTAAAAAGTAATACATTTGTACTAAAACTAATGTAATGCAATATTTATCATTTAATAATTTATAAAGAAATAAATATCAAAACAAATTTTTATTCATAGATGTATAAACATTTACTAAATTATTAAAATATGTGACCAACTATAGTGAAATCCTTATTATTTAACATTTTATAAAGTTTGAATCGATTAGTAATTAGCCGATTTGTTGCCAACCATTCCAATAAAAAATATAAATAAATAAATAAACAAATAATGTGTTTATTATTTTTGTTGTCAATTCTCAAGAACAAAGCAAATGTATAAATTCACTTTCATATGTTTAGGTTTAATTAAAATGGTAATCATCGCTTTTTAAAAAAAAATAAACATTGTCGAAAGAGTGAAGTTAATGAAAATAACAGTGATGTCAAGGAAAAAAAACATTAGTTTTTTGTGGGCATGACGGTCCAAGTTTGCCGAACATTCGAACGGGAAAAAGATCACTTGATAATATAAAAAAAAAAGAAATCGTTATTCGGTGAATGAGATTTATAGAGAAATAACATATAGGCAACATTTTCTTGTACTTACTTGCATTACATCTTTCTTCTTCTATGTGCCGTGCCCCTTCAAAACGTGTGTAGTAACTCTTCACAATTTCCTATCCTTTGTAGCTCTTATCTATGTCTGCTTTTTTGCTTATCTCTTCCACTGCCTGTTCAACCATCCATTTACACAAGCCTTTTAGGTAAGGTTAGTCGTTGTTTCCCTCTATCCCTCTAGTCATCAGTAATGTGAATGTCAAATTATCCTCCATTTTATTTCAAGCTTCTTTGCTTTTTCACATGTTCTACCTATAGTATTCTCAGCATCCGGTTGAACCTCATATTTGTGGCTTCAAGTCTCTTCTTTATCCGTGAAGAAATTGTCCAGGATACATTCCCATACATAGTAGTTCAGTACTCTTTTTTGTTCATTAATACTTTTCTTAGCTTTTGGGAAGCATAATTCATTTCGAATAAAAGTTTTAGAGGAACGCATTGTTCTATATAGCAAATACTGAACGCGTATTTAACCTAAAGCGAGAGAATAGCATCCAGATCGATTGTAAATAGAACTCTCCGTCGGAAGTATATTCGGGCTGATAAACGGCTACAAAAGAATACATTATCTGATATTAGATCATTTTTAGATGTTATCTGAGATCAGTTTAGAAGTAAAAGAAGTAAATTGTTACAACGTTCGCTTCTCGTGTTCTAAGCAATATTAACAATTATGCGAATCAACCTACGTACGATTTCAGATATCTAATCCAGAGTAAAATTAAAACATAACGGCGAAATTCTACACAGGCTACCGAAGACAAGTTTACTAACTCGGATGAAGATGTGTAGAGAAGATACACAGTTGGAGCAGGCAGGACTCTAGTCGCAACTACAGTTGATGGCACATTAAAAAAAAAAAAACAACAAAAAAACATGCATTCAAATATAAACTCTCTTGTCTTTTTTCCATTTCCTGAAGGGTAATTGAACCTAATGAAAAACGTTCTTCTGCAATCATGTAAATAGTACTTTTTTTGTTTCCAAAATGTAGACATTCGGACTCTGCTGTCAAGAAAAGACCTAACTTTCAACAGCCAAACTTTATTATTTGATTCCTATTTTATGGAATAACTATTTCATAAAATTTCCGCCTATCGTGTATTTGCTTTTCATTCTGTATCGCTTTGATACCACCTTGGAAGATAGACATGTCACTTTACATAAAATACACACGAAGTTAGTTTCAGTGGTTATTAAAAAATTAAAGTTTCTTTCCATTCCATTCTATTCGTTGCCGGAATCATAGGAAGAAAATTTGTCTATTCAAACGAAACTGTTTTAAAACTTGTACAGATTTTTTAATTGTTTTATCAGTCATTCTTCCACATAGAAGTTTTTTTCTCCTTTTTATGACATCGTTCACTAATTATTCATAACAATATCAATTTATCTTTGGAATTAATATAATGCTTCTATCCAACAATCTCTGTAAAGATCGGTATTTCTTTGGTTATGAGTTATTAATATATCCTGGAAATTTAGAGCAGCGTAGTAATTAACCATAGTCACAATTAATAGAATAAATAAATTTAAATTGTAAGTTGTTTTTGTCGAGAGGATGTGTGGGTTGTGTAATAGATGGCGGCTCATAATTGGAGTGGTCTTAATAAGTTCGGGAAGGAGTCAAAATGTTCCATAAAAAAAGAGTCCCATCTTTTATTGGACAGATAAAAGTATGTACCTAATTCAGCCGCTATCTATCTATCTATCTATCTATCTATCTATCTATCTATTTCATACCCGTCTATTCATATCTATCTATCTATCTATCTATTTCATACCCGTCTATTCATATCTATCTATCTATCTATCTATTTCATACCCGTCTATTCATATCTATCTATCTATCTATTTCATACCCGTCTATTCATATCTATCTATCTATCAATCTATTTCATACCCGTCTATTCATATCTATCTATCAATCTATTTCATACCCGTCTATTCATATCTATCTATCTATCTATCTATTTCATACCCGTCTATTCATATCTATCTATCTATCTATCTATTTCATACCCGTCTATTCATATATATCTATCTATCTATTTCATACCCGTCGATTCATATCTATCTATCTATCTATCTATTTCATACCCGTCTATTCATATCTATCTATCTATCTATCTATCTATCTGTCTATTTCATACCCGTCTATTCATATTTATCTATCTATCTATCTATTTCATACCCGTCTATTCATATCTATCTATCTATCTATTTCATACCCGTCTATTCATATCTATCTATCTATCTATTTCATACCCGTCTATTCATATCTATCTATCTATCTATTTCATACCCGTCTATTCATATCTATCTATCTATCTATTTCATACCCGTCTATTCATATCTATCTATCTATCTATTTCATACCCGTCTATTCATATCTATCTATCTATCTATTTCATACCCGTCTATTCATATCTATCTATCTAATTCATACCCGTGTATTCATATCTATCTATCTATCTATTTCATGCCCGTCTATTCATATCTATCTATCTATCTATCTATTTCATACCCGTCTATTCATATCTTTCTATCTATCTATCTATCTATCTATCTATCTATCTATCTATCTATCTATTTCATGCCCGTCTATTCATATCTATCTATCTATCTATCTATTTCATACCCGTCTATTCATATCTATCTATCTATCTATCTATTTCATACCCGTCTATTCATATCTATCTATCTATCTATCTATCTATCTATCTATCTATCTATCTATCTATCTATCTATCTATTTCATACCCGTCTATTCATATCTATCTATCTATCTATCTATCTATCTATCTATCTATCTATCTATCTATCTATCTATCTATCTATCTATCTATTTCATACCCGTCTATTCATATCTATCTATCTATCTATCTATCTATCTATCTATCTATCTATCTATTTCATACCCGTCTATTCATATCTATCTATCTATCTATTTCATACCCGTCTATTCATATCTATATATCTATCTATCTATCTATTTCATACCCGTCTATTCATATCTTTCTATCTATCTATCTATTTCATACCCGTCTATTCATATCTATCTATCTATTTCATACCCGTCTATTCATATCTATCTATCTATCTATCTATTTCATACCCGTCTATTCATATCTATCTATCTATCTATTTCATACCCGTCTATTCATATCTATCTATCTATTTCATACCCGTCTATTCATATCTATCTATCTATCTATCTATTTCATACCCGTCTATTCATATCTATCTATTTCAACCTGTCTATTCTTATCTATCTATCTATCTATCTATCTATCTATTTCATACCGTCTATTCATATCTATCTATCTATTTCATACCCGTCTATTCATATCTATCTATCTATTTCATACCCGTCTATTCATATCTATCTATCTATCTATCTATCTATTTCATACCCGTCTATTCATATCTATCTATCTATCTATCTATTTCATACCCGTCTATTCATATCTATCTATCTATCTATCTATCTATCTATCTATCTATCTATCTATTTCATACCCGTCTATTCATATCTATCTATCTATCTATCTATCTATCTATCTATCTATCTATCTATCTATCTATCTAGTTCATACCCGTCTATTCATATCTATCTATCTATCTATTTCATACCCGTCTATTCATATCTATCTATCTATCTATCTATCTATCTATCTATCTATCTATCTATCTATCTATCTATCTATTTCATACCCGTCTATTCATATCTATCTATTTCATACCCGTCTATTCATATCTATCTATCTATCTATTTCATACCCGTCTATTCATATCTATCTATCTATCTATTTCATACCCGTCTATTCATATCTATCTATCTATCTATTTCATACCCGTCTATTCATATCTATCTATCTATTTCATACCCGTCTATTCATATCTATCTATCTATCTATCTATCTATCTATCTATTTATCTATCTATCTATCTATTTCATACCCGTCTATTCATATCTATCTATCTATCTATTTCATACCCGTCTATTCATATCTATCTATCTATCTATTTCATACCCGTCTATTCATATCTATCTATCTATCTATTTCATACCCGTCTATTCATATCTATCTATCTATCTATTTCATACCCGTCTATTCATATCTATCTATCTATTTCATACCCGTCTATTCATATCTATCTATCTATTTCATACCCGTCTATTCATATCTATCTATCTATCTATCTATCTATTTCATACCCGTCTATTCATATCTATCTATATATCTATTTCATACCCGTCTATTCATATCTATCTATTTCATACCTGTCTATTCATATCTATCTATCTATCTATCTATCTATCTACTTCATACCCGTCTATTCATATCTATCTATCTACTTCATACCCGTCTATTCGTATCTATCTATCTATCTATCTATCTATTTCATACCCGTCTATTCATATCTATCTAATTCCTACCCTAGTCTATTCATATCTATCTATCTAATTCCTACCCTAGTCTATTCATATCTATCTATCTATCTATCTAATTCCTACCCTAGTCTATTCATATATATCTATCTATCTAATTCATACCCTAGTCTATTCATATCTATCTATCTATCTAATTCATACCCTAGTCTATTCATATCTATCTATCTATCTAATTCATACCCTAGTCTATTCATATCTATCTATCTAATTCATACCCTAGTCTATTCATATCTATCTATCTATCTATCTAATTCATACCCAAGTCTATTCATATCTATCTATCTAATTCATACCCTAGTCTATTCATATCTATCTATTTCATACCCGTCTATTCATATCTATCTATCTATCTATCTAATACCCGTCTATTCATATCTATCTATCTATCTATCTAATACCCGTCTATTCATATCTATCTATCTATTTCATACCCGTCTATTCATATCTATCTATCTATTTCATACCTGTCTATTCATATCTATCTATCTATTTCATACCTGTCTATTCATATCTATCTATCTATTTCATACCTGTCTATTCATATCTATTCATCTATCTATCTATTTCATACCCGTCTATTCATATCTATCTCTCTATCTATTTCGTACCCGTCTATTCATATCTATCTATTTCATACCCGTCTATTCATATCTATCTATCTATCTATTTCATACCCGTCTATTCATATCTATCTAATTCCTACCCTAGTCTATTCATATCTATCTAATTCCTACCCTAGTCTATTCATATCTATCTATCTAATTCATACCCTAGTCTATTCATATCTATCTAATTCATACCCTAGTCTATTCATATCTATCTATCTATCTATCTATCTATCTATCTATCTATCTATCTATCTATCTATCATTCCTTTGAGCTCAATGGCTTTTGCGAATTGCATTATGAAGATTGAGATTTAAAATTGTCCAAGGATTGAAATAGTTACACTTTATTAAAGCACTGCTGTGTTTTCTCGCTAAATTTCAATATTATGCCTGATCACATTTTGTTTTCAGTCATTTCACTTTGTATTTAGACACCTACACTCATATATACACCTACATACACAAAGGCGCACACGTACACGTATATTTGCGAATGTGCGTTGGCAGATATTCACTCAGCTGGTATTTTGCGCGGTTCATACTGACAGCTGATAACAAAAAGAAGTTCTGCAAGAGGACACGTATATAAAACGTGTGCTTGTGCAATAGCCAACATGAATATTTTTTTCTTCAGATTATCCTAATTATATTAAACAACACATTTTTTCTTTTTGTTCGCTTAAGTTCGAAACACGCTGAAAGCCAGTCAGAAGATTTAATACTTAAGGGAAAGAAATAAAAAAAGTCCCACCTCATAAAATTTTGTTTTCAACTTTTTCAAAACAAGCAAGCAAACTTGAAATATCTCCACACAAAAAAAGAAATCACTGAAAACAAACCTCTGTTTAACAAGTCAAGAAGATTTTTAAATAGTTTAGCACAAATGCTTAAAACAGACGATTTTTCGTCTTCCTTTTTCTCTCTCCCAAAGTTTTATAGCCAACTATAATTTCCAATTACGGTCGTTTTTAGGGGATATTTATTTAAAATAAGAGAAAGTTAAATAAATTTTAAACTAGAAATAAAGAAAATAAAACTGTGTAGAACAATATTAGAAAGAAGAAGCCTTGCAGTAATTTCATTTTTTTTTTTAAATTTAAATAGATTTTCTTTCAACCCCGCAGTAGTTATTGCCCAGATGAATGTTGGATACGAAAAGAAAGAAACAAAGAAATTTTAAGTGAATTTTCTTAAAAAAAAAATGATTAGAGAAACGAAAATATCTAAAGAAAGGAAAAGACGAAGAAAACAGCAAATAAAAAAAGTTGAACTCAAAAAGCACAAAAAAGAAGTTGATTTAAAATGCACACACACATGCATCTACACGAGAAAAAAAAAGAAGGAACAATGAAAAGTCTTGCTTGTTTTATGGTTGAGTTAATTACAATAACGTTGACTGTTTTACGCTCTCCTATCCCGAGAGATAAACTTATGTGAGTATGACGTCAAGAAGAACGTCAGATTTACGTCACGCGCGCGCCCACGTCTCATTTTTCACGCAAGACAGCCTTGCTGTCGTCCATCCTCTTCGTTACGTGTACACCCACCCCTCCGCGCTCATTTGTATCTATGGTCATTTGTGCACATACATATCAGTGAGTGCGTATATCTGTCCATACACCATGTTGCAAACTGACTCGCATTTGCCTCTCGAAATCTCTTTTCGTTTGATTCTTGTGACCCGGATCGATAAAATGTTAGCTTTCGTAATAAAATCACCATTTTTTTTTTCTTTTCATTTTTTTAAAAAACCAGGATTCCCGTTAATGAAAAATATAGGATACAGTAAGAGGCACGCAATATTTGTACATAAAGGTATTTACATAGCTACATAAGTTTGACTATGTCTATATCATTCGCCAATGTATTTGCACATTGAACGAAAGTGCGTGGGTTCTGAATTTAAACGATGTATTTGGTGTCGGCGATGAGGTTTCGCATCAAGCCTGAAGTGCCATTTAATACCACAGAGAAAAGGCATGTGGTAATATACCCCTAGTACTAGAGTAAAAACTATGAAATGAATTCTTCTATATGTTGTGTCCCTTTAGGACGTTGGCGATCATGGCACTCCACAATTTCCTGTCCTTTGTAGCTTTTTATAACTTTGGTCTTTTTGTTATCTCTCTCTTAAACCTTGTTCCGCCATCCATTTACTCAAGCTCTCTAGGTAGGTTATGCGTTGTTTTCTCATGTCCCTCTTGCTTTCAATCTGTCTTGTGAGTGTCAAATGTTCCAAGCCGCGTTTCTTCATTATGTACCTTAGAAATGTTAACTGTAACTTCCTGATGTTAAGTATAAGTGTCCATTTTGTTTCCATTGTCTCTAGAAATTCGTCGTTGCTCACATGTTCGTTTCATGGCATTCTCATAATTCTTTTGTAGAACCACATTTATGTTGGTCTAGCATTCACTGACATATAGGAGAACTAATATTACATCGTGAGTGAAAGAGTGTGGTGTCTTTCGAAGCTTGCCAAAAAATAAGACGATATCGTTTCAGATATATACTTATTTTTTAATCAATTATAATAACACATTGAAGTAAAGTTTGTTGGTGATTTGAACCAAGGTAAAATGTTCCCACTGTTTAAGCATTCGCTTATTTACGAATAAATAAACGTTTTATGTATATAGCCTGGTGTTAAAAATTACAGAGAAAACATCTCTTTTGAACAACAGATATTTAAAAAAATAATTTCCTTCCTTGTCAATGCACTTAATTCACTGATGAATATTAATCACACTGATCGAACATTATACCTTGGAAATTTCGGACCTAAATCCAACTATTAAGAATGTATCAAGCTACAGTCTAATTGACTAAACCCCGATATAAAGCTTAAAAAAAGAATAAAGGAATTGATATCAAATTCTAATAGGCATGAAACCATTTTTACTCTACCGTTATTCCACCGCCAGTCATTTTGTCTGTAGCTAAACTAATAGCACAAGACAATGGTAGGCAGAATGTGCGAGTTAGTACATAGGCAATTGCTTTTTCTAAGATTAAGTTTTGTCCAACATTGCAAGTTCAACATTGTTACAGAACCAGAACTTTAACCTAAGAACTAGAGTCATGTTCATAAATAGCCACGTCATGGATGTCATGACTGGCGTTGATCTCGTTCAGAAATGTCTAAACTATTAGCTATATATAACCGTTCTCGCAGATCAATGATTTTAAAATGGCTTCTATCAACTGAACCAGACGGGTCTTTTAGAGGACTTTCCTTCATTGGATCGCTACAGAATCACAAAGAACTTTACCAACTAACGGAAATAACCCCACTTGAAGACTTCCAAAAGTAGCAACAACTAAAATGGATAGCACATGTAACTCGAAGAGAAAATAATAAAGATGTTTACTTTTCAGACTATAAAAGGTTAAGTAGGAAGCTATCAATACTGAAAAAAGCGATAACAGGACCCGAGAAAACTATTTTCCTCAAAATTGTTTTAATAGAAAGAGTTTATAAATTTCAACCGACAGTAACGCTGTTCGCACGATGAATAACAAATGTGTTTTTTTATAAGGGTCTTAATTGGTTGAGTGATTTTTTTTAGCTTATCAACCATTTACGCAGAAACATTAGCTTATCAACCATTTAAGCCGAAACATTTTCTTGAGTGAATATTACATTAACATTTCTTATAAGAATAACAATGCTTTTTCTAGATACAAGTCATACTATTTAAACCAGGAGGGCGCGGGGATGGATCCATAACTTTCTCAAAGCTATTTGAGTGTAAGTGAAGGTAATGAACCCGACTTGAACTCATTTGAACTCATTTCTCATTCTAAGCCGCTATCCATTACGCCACTCACATATCCACTCTTATAAGGGAACGGCTAATCTCAGTATTAGCTTTGTTATTAAATCAACCTTGAAAAAGCTAAAGAGTATGTACAGATCTTCTTGAAGATTGTGCATTTGTATAGAAAAACTAGAGAGACTAGGATAGTAACCATTGTTCGACCACAGACCGTAAATGGAAATTATTTACACAATGCAGATTTATCATATCGGCATGGCTGCCCACGATAACGGGTAGCCATATTGATCTCTCATTACCCCACGTGACTTTGCTCGGTTCTCTTTCAAACCGATAATTATACACTCCGCTTTCAGTTGTAAAGTATCAGTTACTCCTAGCAATTCTATTTTCTTTTCAATTTACTGTTAATAACAAAATTACGTTTACAGTCATTTTGTCCGAGTTAAATAAACCCTCAAAGTTACAAGTGAGCTCTTAATTTGGAAGGCTTTGATTGATTTCTTTTATGTCAGATGGATTCATAACTTGCCCAAGGGTATTTGCTCCTAAGTGAATATAACGAACCCGAATCAGAATTCGGCTTGCCGAGTTCCAATTCCCAGTCGTTAGCCATTACACCACATGCACACCCAAGTTTAATGCACTTGGTATTCACAAGTGTTAACTGATCCAGCTATTAACCAGGCTCAACGTTGCTTAACTTCATTGATCGTACGAGAACCGGTATTTTAATGTAAGCCGGAAGTCTACTTGACACTGATTTGTAGATGGAGACGGGATTTCTTTCTTCTTTTACATTACTCTAGAATAGAATCGAGTATTTGTTGAACTATATTGTATTTTCATTTTAAAAAAGATTTTGCATGTGAACACACCTTGAAAGATGAACGAAAGCCAAACTATATAAAGTAATTACTCCTGTATAATTAGGCTTGCCAACTCTGTCAAGTTATAATAAAGGACACAAAGAAAAATATATAAATAGTAATTTTTAATTTAATCCCTGTAGATACACAATATAATTGAAAATGGCACCGTGTTTTATTTTTCAAAGGACAAAGACAGAAAACGTTAAATAAAAGGTAATTTTTATCTCCCAACTTCAACAATGGACAAAGCTTGAAAGAGCTAAATAAAGAATGTTTTTTTTTGTTTTCTAAATTAAACAAAAGACAAATACAAGAGGTAAATAAAGAAAGGTTTTTTAAAATTTTTTTCAACAAAAGATAAAACTTGAAAAAAATGAAATAAAGAATGTTTTTATCTTTCAAATTCAACAAAGGACGAATACAGATAAAGCGAAATTGAGGATGGTTTTTACCTTCCAAAATCAACAAAGGACAATGACAGAAAGAACTACATGAATGTTTTTTATCTTCTAAATTTAACAAAAGACAAAGACAGAAAGAGGCAAATAAGGAGTGTATTTATTTTTCAAATTCAATAAAGGACAAAGCTTGAAAAAGTGAAATAAAGTGTTTCATCTTTCAAATTCAACAAAAGACAAAGACAGAAAGAGTTTTAAATAAGGAATTTTTTTTATTTTTTAAATTCGACAAAGGACAATGACAGATAGATATAAATAAAGAATGTTTTTTATCTTCCAAATTCAACAAAGGACAAAGCTTGGAAGTACTAAATATAGAATGATTTTATCTTCTAAATTCAACGACGGACAAAGGCAGAAATAGCTAAATAAAGAATTGTCCTGTAAAGGACGGTTTGCAATCCTATATATAAGACAAACTGTTATATAAGTGCGACACCGCTAAATTTGGGCTTCGAAATTCTGTCAGAATCATCTCTCTTTAATATTCAACTTTTTTTATCAGGTTCGTATAGATTAAAAATAATTTTTGTTACAGTTTCCGTGATATTTTGAAGCATAAAATATATGTAGTATATAGAGCAAAAGAATGGACATGTTTACCACAACAATATTTGTTATGTTTTTGCACATTCGAGATTTTGGTTAAAATCTTGTTTTTCTTGCGGTAGCAGATCAAAGATTAGTATATAAAATTTTAGCGTCTTTTTGTGGTAAAAAATTGTTTCAGAAATTCTTGTAAAGTTAAATTAATTGTCGAATTTTAATGAAAATATTAGAACTTATTCACAAATGAATGAAGTTATTTGATAATTTGTTTTAGAAAATCTTGGTAGAAATATATATATATTTTAAATCTGTTATCATCCCTTAATGAATGAAATTTCCAGAAATTAATTTTGTGCCTCTTCATATTTATATTAGTTAAAAGCAGGGCTACTTGGAAAATGTAAATCACATTTTTTTTTGAAACAGTTACTCATTTACTGAAAATCTGCTCTGAATCGTAAAATAAAAATGCAATCAAACTAAGACATTATTTAATTAGAAATTAACTTGCTTTCATAAATAAGATATATTAAGAACACTATTGTCTTAAGAAAAAATATTTTCGATGAATAATGAATTTTTATAAGATTGGTTTCATTTTTATTTTAATTACAAGTCTTAAATATGTTTCAATCTGTTAAAATGATGTATTAATTTTTACCTTTTAGATATTATTATTAAGTGAAAACTATATTTATTAACCATAAATTGAAAAAGCTTACTGCAATTCATCACACACCAATATTTTAAAAATAATTTTGAATGTGCATACACGTACCGATTTTCTATATACGGTCGATTATGTACGACAATATCAGAAAATAAGAGCAATAACTATAATAAATTCAAAAATATTTGAAATTCAAAACATTAGAGAAAATTAAAAAAAATATTAAAGATTATATAAAAAAGGCGCTCACGTAAATTCAATTACGTTTTTTAACGCCTAAAGCCAATATAGAACAACATTAGATAAATATCAATCTCCTATCAACCTGTCAAACGCTTTAAATAAACAGTTTCTTTCTGGTCAAAAATGCATTTCTGCGATAGTTTAAACTTAAAATAAATAATAGTTGTTTCAAATCAGATCAATTATACTTTAAATCAGCTAACATTCCTCAAAGTTTCAGAAAAGTATATTTTATTTTTGAAAGATGTTTTAATAAAGAGAGTTACCTTGCGATGAAAGACGACAAAAAACGGGGCTAATCAGCTGTTTTAGCAACCCCCACCAAAATTCTTTCAGTCAATTTAAATTAGTTTTTGAAATGCAGTAAAGTATTTTGCTTACTGTAAATATTAAGTTTAATCTATTTGCTTGAAATTAAAACTAAAATAAAAGCTTCAAGAAATATTTTTCATTTTTAAAAATTCATTTTATCCTTAGGTATCTTATTTTTTTTAGCTACGTACATTATATGCAAGTATGTATGTATTTAAATTTTGTAGACCTCACCCCGCTGGTGACTGCCTCAGCACACTCGATGTTACTGCCGCTGTTTTTACAGCAAGTAGGTTTTTTTCCGGGATAAAAATGCCCAACTGGTTTTGAATTCAGAGTTGACCTTCTCCTAAACTGTCACCTAATTTAAGATAGAAGAGAGATTTCTACCTTTCGCTTTATTTGTACAAAGACACCTCAGTCCCACTTTCACCGCTGATATCAGATACGCCACTCACACGGGAATCAGAAAGTTGGGATATCAAAGTCTTCCAGCAGACAAGTAGCACGTTCTATCTTCACATTTGTTCTGCTTTTGTGGTTGTTGCAATGTGTCTGTTACTTAGTTGAGTTCAGTCACTCTTAGAGTAAGTCCAGCTGTATATTACGATTGTATTTTCTCAGACGACTGCTAAGTCCTGTTTTTGCTGTCTCAGTATTTACCCAAGACCTCCCCACAAGGTGGGAGTTGGCACAAGGCCGTTTTTTAACGTGGGTCGATTCCGAGCCCGTAGGCTCTGGCAAAAATTGCCTGTCGACCCCGTATACACGGGGGTCGAGTAACTGGCTGCCTCCCCAGACGAGACTCTACCTTTCGGCAAAAACTCGTCTGGGTTCCTCTCCGTCCGGAGGCAGAGAGGTCGACAAGCAGTCACCAGCAAACAGAGATTTTGCTGTCTCCCCTAGTCCCACGTTCTCACATTTATACGCGTGCGGGCGACTTCACCACGTCGCTCGGGGTATAATAGTGGTCTTGTACTTGGTTAATACAAGTTTAATAAATCACGTAACGAATCCCGTAACCTCTTGTGACCTGCAGGACCAAATAGAAAGGAGCACATCTTTGAATTCAGAGTTTTCCTTCTCTAGACTAGTAGCTACCTCAAAAGGGAACGGTCAGTCTTGCCATTTATTTGTCGTTGGGAGAAGAAGTAGATTCATACACTAGGACTAATATCCTCATTTTTGGCGTTATTAATCACAACATTTCGACCGTTGTTTACCCGGTCTTCTGGTGTCTTTTTCAGGGAATATTGAATGAAACCTTTACTAGAAAGACCATTGAAAATTTCACGATTTTCCTATTTAAATTTTTTGAGGAATATTAATTCTTAAGTTAATAACGGAATAAGCTCCACGAGAGTTTGACAGTAAAATATCCGTAAAAATTCCCCCATCACATCGTTTAGATATTTGTGCTTATCAGCTTTAACAAAATATTGCAAAAACAATCATAATATGAATGCTGGGCGTTATTTTAAGAAGTAAGGAGCTACAAATGAAACGATTTGAAATTTACATTTTCCACTTCACTGAAAAAGAGGTTAAACAATTCTATCTTCTTTATTTCATTCATTTTCTCACCAATTAGCGTCTCAGATACGTCATTTATCTTTCTATGCAACAAAAACGGAATAGTCCATTATTTATTAGGCATTGGCAGGAGATATTGAACACTTTTATCTTTCATTCTTTCTTTTCTTTCTTTCTTTTCTCACTGAAATCAAGTATAGCGTCTCTGATATGTCTTTTCTGACTTTTCACGTGATCGAAACGGAATAGACCTTTATTTCTGAGCTATCGACAGGGCGTAACGGTCGTACGTACTAAAGAACTACGGAAGGGAGGGATAAGCTAAATTATTATACGACTTAATTTACATGGATAGCTTAATGGATTAAGCGCTGTTTCGCGAATTTGGATGTAAACTAATCGTGAGTTCAACCCAAAGGTATTTGTGGGAAAATGAACCTAACGCACTTAACCGGAATTCGAACTTGACTCGTCAATTTCTCTTTCCGTGTGGAGTGGCTAACCGTTACACTATCCGTACATTCAATTTCAATAATCACCTACAGTAAAAGTTTCATTCATCTTGTGTGTTAATATAATTTTTCTGCGGATTTTATTGTATCGATAATTTGGAAAAGAAGCTTTTCTTCAGATGACAGTGTCAAATTTCAATGCTTCGGCCATGGATCTTAACTCTGGTTGGAAAAAGAATAAACCCCAAAAACAATGAGATAAAGAAAGAAAGAATATAATTGTTTACATAAAATCATTTTATGAAATCCTGTGTGATTCGAACAAACTTAAGCCATGGTGAGCAAATGCAGAACGAAAAAAAATAATAAAATGAAATAAAAAACGTTTAAAAACTTTCTTTAAAAAACTCAGAAAAAATATATTGAATTCAAAATATCGACAACCCGGCAAGTATAAAAAAGAAAGCTTGCTTAATATTGGTATTAGTCACGGACTAGTTGAATGGATTTATACACAGTACCTTTCATTTCGTTAAATCTCGTACAGATCTTGCCATATTTTTGACAAACGATTTTCAAATAAACCCGACCTTTTTCCACGAATAAATACTTTAAAGCTGGATCGAAGAAAAGGCGCATAACAGTGAAAAAGTATGTGTGTACAGTGGTCCTCAGTATAAGGCAAAATTAATGCTTTTTGATTAAACTTGAAGGCTTACAAAAAATAACAATATTGGAATAATATTAATATATGGCGGATCCTAACCTCAAGGAGAATGACTCATTGCGTCTTTTCGGGCTAATGTTTCCTGCTGACAAGAAGTGAAAAGATTATATTGAATCAATTGCTGAGTCTGCTGCTAGGAAAGTTGGTTCATTGTATCGTAATAAACAATTTTTCTCGCCAGAATATATCTTACATATTTATAAGTCTAACATTTATTCTTACTTTGAATATGACTGCCACATCTGGTCTGGCGCCCTTGCTATATATTTAGTGATTCTTGCTAAGTTTTTTTTTTTTTTAGAAATCTGCAGAGTTATTGGTCCTGACCTGGCATCTTGGCTTTAGTCACTTTCCCAACACCGTAATGTAGCTTTCCTGTGTTTTTTTCTGTAAATACTTTCGTGGTAATTGTCCTGATGAACATTACTCTATGGTACCTAGATTAGCAGTAAGGTCTCATCCTTTTACAGTTGAAATGGCTAGCTGTAACCGTAAGTTCTATTCTAACAAATTCTTCTGTCGCACTAATCGTTTTTGGAAACTCTCTTCTGGCTGTTTGCTTTCCAGTTTACTTTGATTTTTAAAAATGTCAGCGCGATGTCAATTGTTATCTTCTGTCTTCTTAATTCTTGTTCTGTTATTGTTCTCTCCCCTTAATAGTATTTTCTTCATATTCTCTAACGCCTTGTAACCCCTAGCGTCTTAGTGGCGTGATTGCATTGCTTGGGGTGAATTGATTAAAAAAAAGAGGACTCAAGGAGGCAGAAGCTGAAGATTGATGTTGCATTTATTTTTTTTGTAAATCATAGTCGACAGGAAAGTAAGAAGCTGGAACCCTCGTTCCACAGGTAAGAGGCGCAAGAGAAGAAACTATTAGAATATAATTTAGTTACACTTAGTAATTTAAACGAGCTGCGAATCTAGTACTGTGCCTAATTTCGTGAAGTCAAAATACCAAAGAGGAAAGTGTTATTGCCTTGCTTGGGTTGAAATGTTAAACTGTAACTGAAATGTAAATAATAGTTGTTTCAAATCAGATCAATTATACTTTAAATCAGCTAAAATTCCTTAAATAAAGTTTCAGAAAAGTATATTTTATTTTTGAAAGATGTTTTAATAAAGAGAATTACCTTGCGATGAAAGACGACAAAAAAACGGCGCTAAATCAGCTGTTTTAGCAACTCCCACCAAAACTCTTTTCAGTCAATTTAAATTAGTTTTTGAAATGCAGCAAAGCATTTTGCTTACTGTAAATATTAAGTTTAATCTATTTGCTTGAAATTAAAACTAAAATAAAAGCTTCAAGAAAGATTTTTTATTTTTTAAAATTTTATTTTATCCTTAGGTTTTTTTTTTGAGCTACCTACATTGTATGCAAATATGTATGTATTTAAGTTTTTTAGACCTTACCCCGCTGGTGACTGCCTCAGCACACTCGATATTATTTTCCGCTGTTTTTACAGCAAATAGGTTTTTACGGGATGAAAATGCCCAACTGGTTTTGAATTCAAAAGTATATATTCCCTTTTTTAAGGCGTTTCTCGATCGACTTTAATTTTATTGTCTTCATAAAAAAAAATAGTTCAATAGCGGAAACTACTTTTATTTCAAATCGAAGCAAAGCAAAAAATGTGGAATTAATATCTGGCCGGGATAACTGTTGTACTAGTGTGATAGTGATGCAAGTAGTTATTTACAGAGTAAATCTTTGATGTTATTATCACAAGGTTTCGGCCGTTGTGCTTACCGGCCTTCCTTCGATGTCTGTCGGTAATCTTCAGGGAATCTCAAATTAAAACATTATTTAATTTACAGGGGTAGCCTAGTTGTTTCGCGAATTTGGAGGTAAAGTAATTGTGAGTTCAATCCATGGGTTGTGTATTCCTTAGACTCAGACTCAGTGGAAAGCACTGAACATTACGAAAATGAACAAAACGGGATATTCCATGACACCGACAGTTTAGCAAGAACAACCTACCCCCGGAGGTTAAATAAAGGACAGTTCGAAATTTCCTGAAGACAGACGATTGAAGAAGGCTGGAGGACACAACAGCCAAAACATTGTGATGGTAACAACGATGAAGACGTTAGTCCAAATGTAAATTATAATAAGTCCTCATCCTAAAAATTCAGACAGCAATTATACAAGTGCATTCAACTTCTTTGTAAAATGTATATTTCCAATAACAAAAAAACAAAAACAAACAAACAAAAAAAACAAGAACAAAACAAGTTATGTTAAAATATGTATTCTCTAGTTTGGAGAGATATTGTTACTTGTTCGAATTGTTTTTACGATGCTGTGTAAAAATGTGACATAAATAGTCCACGGTGGTGAGCAGAACAAACACGAAGTCAAGTGGGACCAAAAGAATTTTATCGAGGACGGAAGGGTCTGCTGTTTTATGGCCAGAAGTAAAGTCTAATAAGTAAGACTACGAACTGTCCAGAAGTAGGAAAAATCAAATAGAATAATTAAATAACTATTCTGGATTAAGTGCCAGCTGACTTGAAAGTTTGGAATTCCAATCGTAAGATTAATTCAGTTACGACCCGCCTTTGGTGGGTGATAGGCCGATGGTGGAGAGGAAGAGAGACAGAAATGGAAAATCGAGATCTAGAGACAGTCGCATTCAGAGATGAGCAGCGAATTCTCGTTGGTCGAAGGGAACATCTGGTCCTTTAGTCTGTCGTGAGAAAATATCAACAAAGATGTACCAAATTCCACCTACGTATCCACTATCAAACGGTGCCAGGTGAATCCGTGAATAAATAACGAAATATATTGGAAACCCTGCACCTGTCTTCCTTTATAGTCTGTAGTGATATCAAGTCTGGCATGATTCGGAGTGACACAAACATTACATATGGCTAGAGAGTACCTAACTATGAAACTCCTCAAAATAGATGTTTTCCGTTAATTTGGCACAAAACTTCTTGAAGTGCCTGGAATTAGTGGTGGCCATCTTTTGAAATACTGATTGAATTCATTGCTGCTTAACTTCGGTAGCCACTTTGCCACAATGAGTCATAGATCCAGATCACGAAACACAAACGAAATCAAGTGGGCTCCCAATGAGTTTATTTAAGACTGAAGAGTTTGGTATTTTATGGCTAGCAGTAAGTACTAACAGTGAGATCTTCAAAGTAATCACACATTGTCCACAAATAAGAGGATATAGAGTAATTAAATAATTAAATACAAGAGCCATTTGATCGGTAGGTAGGGAATTCTGGTCGTAGGCTTATATATGCCGAGTCATAGAGTATGTCAGTTATGAACCGCTCGTTGATAGGTGACGAACCGCCGCTCGTTGATAGGTGATGAACAAGTTTAAGCAACATAGAGCCTGATCGGTATCTAGATGAGCGACCGTTTGGGGATATCAGGTGCTGTAAACTTAGATGTCCAATGTGCGGGTGGTGCAATGGATGACGGCTCAGAATGAGAAATCGGAGAGCCGAGTTCAAATTCCGGACGGTGTAATTACTCTCGGGTGATCATGAAACGAAAAGATGTATGATCGCCCAAATGTGTCACATCCGCCTGTCCCAACACGCATTGGGCCAGCGCGATAGGGTAAAGGCCCATTCCTTTTCATGAGTCTTCACAGCTGAGATAGATAGATAGATAGATAGATAGATAGAAAGCAAGTTTACATGAGTGAAGCATAAAAAGAATTCTGTAAATAACGTGATTTTATAAGATTTAGGTCCAAATTGACATTTTTAAAATAACGAAACCCTACAAGGTCAGGCTGAGCTTTTTTTTTGTCCAGTTGACAGTATCAATTCAGAAAAAATTACAATGACTTGATAGATTTCCGATTAGTACATTCATACAAGAAGTGAAAATGTCAAATTTACAAAATGGAAAGAACCACATGGGTTCTTTTGATATTTTCTTTTTATTTACTTCGTCTTATATCTTTTCTTCACGCATTTTGTTGATTTTTTTTTTAGCCAATACAGCGCATTTGAATTCGGTTTAACATTTTGCTTGTAATCGAAAGAAACCTTTTAAAACACTGAAAACCGTCCATTGAAATATTAAATTCACAAGAATTAAAAATAAATTTCTAAACAGAACATTCTTCAGTTAAATACAGTAATTTGATATTTTAAATAAAAAAAATTACAATATCGAGATCCAAGTGGCTAAAAAGCTTGGTTTGTTTATTAAGCAAATATAAAGATTTTTTTTATGTTTGTCGTCATATTTAAAATTTTTGTTTTAATATTAATGTCAGGTAAGTTATTTCATAGAAAAGATATCGAAGAACAGCCTGATAAGTGGTAGCAAGTCTGTGCAAATAATGGATAATATATAATTGAATAAAATATAACTGTACTTTATCATCAGTAAAAGGATGAGCCCGAAATGCGATTTGCAAGTCGGAAACATTAGAATCAAGCAGACGCGGAAGTTTAAATATCTGGGAAGCGTTTTGACAGAGGACGGCAAGTGCGACACTGAGAGCCGTAGACGTATTGCGATGGCCAAGGGCGCTTTTCAAAAGCTGGGCATAGTATTGCGAGACAGGAGGATTTCTTTGGTAATAAAGAAAAGAATGCTGAGCTCTACGTGACATCTGTCCTTTACAGCAGTGAATGTTGGAAGATTTCCTTAAAGATTTCATCGAGGCTCGAGGCGACGGAGATGTGGTTCTACAAAAGGATGCTAAGGATATCATGGACCGTGCGTGTGAGCAACGATGAGGTCGTAGAGAGGATGCAAACAAGGCTTATACTTAATATCAGGAAGAGGTAGCTGAAATTTCTGGGACATTATGAGGAAGGAGGGCCTGGAGAATCTGATACTCATGGGTCGAATAGAAGGAAAGAGAGAAAAGGGTAAACAACGTGTGACATACCTGGCGGACTTAAGCAAGTTGATGACAGAACATCGTCTGGGGAAGGAAGCAGAGGGAAGGAACTTGTTGAGGGATAGAGGGAGGTGGAGCACCATGATCGCCTACGTCCTGAAAGGACATGGCACATAAAAAGAAAAGAAATTTCAGAAACAAAAACGGAAATTATTTACGACTCTACCTAATACAGTGTAACCCGGATATAAGAGACCCGGATATAAGATAAACCCGGATATAAGAGATACTTTCTCTGGTCCCGAATTAGAGCCCGTGTTAATAAAACAAAATAGACCAAAACCGGATATAAGAGAAACCCGGATATAAGATACTTTTTCTCCGGTCCCGACAACTCTCTTATATCCGGGTTACACTGTATAACAAGCACGAGAGGATCAAAAGATCTACCCGGATTCATTATTGACAGCTACAAACTAAACATTAAATATGCAGATGTTATAGTGTTGATAGCAGATACATAGAAAAAACTACAGGAACTCTTAACATCAACTGTAAGAAGACAAAATGTATGGTTGTCAGAAAAAGAAACAGACCAACATGCGAATTACAAAAACAAGTGCCAAAATTTAAATCTAGAAAGTGTTTTAACAGAGAATGGATAATCAGTTATGCGCCATGCGTGATACACGCTTAGGCGATCATATATCTTTCGATAAATGACTGACGAGGCAGATATTTTTTCGCAGTAGGTTGACATTTCTTTCTGCGGTAGACCAGTTGCCATCCAAGTCCATAGAACCCGGTCTGTTATAGCTGGAGGGAGAAGAAGAGGATTCATATCTTTCCCAAGAGTATTAGCACGTAAGTGAATGGATTCGGTTCTCAGATTCCCCAGTCCGAGCCGCTATCCATTACTCCACCGTGCCTCCTGAATGGATAATGTGACACCGAAATCCGAAGGCGCATTGGGATCCTGAAAGATGACTTCCGATTAGAGAATTAAGAAACAGGAAAGTTTAATTGGAAAGAAAGAAAAGAGTAATGAACTGTTATGTAATATCGGTACTCCTATATGGAAGTGAATACTGTATTATCTCACCACAGGTTGAGATGTGGAAGAGACTTGAGACAACAAAAATTGGATCCTACAGAAGGATGCTGAGAATACCATGATCTAAACATGTGAGCAACAACGAATGTTTAGAGAAAATATAAGCAAAAAGCAGACATACCTAGCACTAGAAGGAGACATTTGAAATTTCTAAAGCAGATGATGAGGAAAGAGGGCTTGGAAAATTTGACACTCATAGGACATATTGAAGTCAAGGGTGACAGAGGAAAGCAGCGCATAGCCTACTTAAAGTGCTTGTGTAAATGGTTGGCAGAACAGGGATTAGGAGAGATAGCAAAAAGATAAGCTATACTCAGAACTATAAAGTACAAGAAGTTGTGGAGAGCCATGATCGTTGAAGCCAAAAAGAAGATGCATTTTATTTTCAACTCTTGATTTCAATATTTTTCGTATGTTGGCTATCTTTAGCGTTATTCCAAATTAATTTTTTAATTTGCCTGTTATCAACTGGTTTACTAATGGAGTTCAGCGGAAACTTCCAATTTATTACAAAATATCCACTTATCCAGGAATCCACGTGTCAATTCGTATTCAATACAAAATCTTAGATCAATAATTTCAACGTTTTCTTTCTTTGTTATTTCCAATTGCACAAATATCATGTATGTCCCTCCGCATACAAACACATACACAAGAGTCGTTTTTTCCCCCCTAATATTTCAATATGAATCGACATGAACCGGTGTTCGTCCTTAAACTCCATTGTGAATCTTTTTCAGAAAATATTTATAAGACTTATTCTTCTATTATGTGCCCTGTCCCTTCAGGACATGGTCGATAACAGCTCTTCACAGCTTCCTATCCATTTTCATTTTACTATCGCGCCCAGTCCTTGTTCTGCCATCCATTTATACAAGGTTGCAAGGTAGGTTACTTGATGTTTCCCTTTGCCTCTTGTCTTAAGTATGTCATGTGAATGTTAAATTCTCCAAACCCGCTTTCCTAATCATGTGTTGGGAGATCACCAGCGACATCAATATATGCCATGTCATTTACTGTGGGAATGAGAGATTTTCTAGTGTTTTATTGTAATTTCTTTGGGGGCTAAAATAGTAACGAATCAACAGAAGCAGTCAAAAAGTTTAAGGCTCTAAATTTATTACAGCAAATTGTCCTACGGGACAGTGACCTAGTGTCCCGTAAAAGCGTTGGTTTGTGAATTTGGTGACAGTGGATGCGAGTTCAGTCCCTGGTTGGACAGTGTGTACTTTCACTCAGTGGAAACGGGTGAGCAGTAACTGAACAGTATTAAGAGAACTAGACGAGATATTCCTAGACATGAGCAGTAGAACTAGAACAGTCTACCCGCGTAAATTAAATAAAGGGTTAAGTTCTGAATTCTCTGTAGGCTTCCCAGATCGATATACACCTAGGAAGGACGGAGGGCACAACGGTGGAAATGTTGTGGCAACTACAAAAAAGATTATGAAAATAGTCCGAATAAAAATAGTGTAAATAATGAAACAACAGTTCCCAGAGTGACATGGCTCTATCTTCATAAAGTAAAATAGAACTTTTCGATCAACTCCCAAAACATTTTTAGTTAATAATACGATAACAAGAGAAATTAAAATATCAAAAGGTTTTAGATTAAACTTGTTCTTTTATTGCCTTTTCTCCTCACTAAAGTCTTCTCACTCTCTTTAACGCCCAGTAAACCCTTGAGCCGTAGTGACATTATCGCATTACTTGAGGTGAAATAATAAAAAAAAATACTTTTTTCCTTTTATGTGTCATGTCTGTCACGGTTTACCTTTTGTTTCTCTAAGTAAATAATGACTCTACTATATATCTTTATTCTTATTTTGATATACGTTTACTTACATCCAACTATATCGTTTGTTGTTTCTCAATGCTTCTGCTGCCTTCAATGTCCTCTGAGTGTTAGTCCTGGGTATGACGACAAACTACATCTGGCAGCAAAGTTTCTGATCAGATTGGAGCGTGGAACCACCTCTTAATTGATATTGTTCCCAGGCCCGCGCTGATCCGGGGTGGTAGCACCTTTTAGGGTCCCAGCTATGAAAAATAGTTAATCCCCAAACAAAATCAACAGTATATATTTTTATAATAAAACGAACAATGCATTTTATGCCAAATTGACAATCAATGAAACACTAAAAAATATAAAAATACATTTTTATAGTAAAATTACTAACACTACATTTTATGATTTATAAACTATATATCTAAAAAGCATAAATTTCATTACCTGAAAGGTATAAAATTATGTACAAAAACAAAACACTTTGAAAGTATAAAAATATATATTTATAGTAAAAAGTACCAGCGATACATTTTATCTGTAGCTAAAGGCATGCAATTGCGTTCAAAATATTTAGATTTCAGCATTAAATAACCCATAGAGGTTGATATGCCGCTAAACAAAATCAGCCAATCAACATGAAAGAACTTTTTCCTGACATTAATCTATATAATATCCTACAAGTTTTTAAAGAAACCAAATTGTATTCCAAAATAAAACTTCAACAAAATTACAACATAAAACACACATATCACCGCCGCTAGTAATTATGACCACACAAGCATATACATGCACAAAAGTTGAGTATCATCTACCATGTATTAAGTTGTGAAGGCAGAATAACATATATTTTTATTACTTCAAAGCTCCCAAGAAAATTAAATTTCGGAATTAAATGACCCATAATGAGTCTATATGCCGTTAAACAAACAAAACAAAATCTTCTGAGTGTGAATTTAACCATGCTCTCTTTTCACATTATGAGTTCAGTAATTTCCGTTGTCTATTTAATTTTTTTTATAATTTCACCCCAAGCAAAGAAATAATGCCACTGGCATCTCAGTCCCACTCTTTCAGTGTCGAAACGGTTAAACGTAGCGGCCTCATCATGTGTTGGGAGATCACCAGCGACATTAGTATATGCCATGTCATTTAGTGTGGGAATGAGAGATTGTCTAGTGTTTTATTGTAGCTTCATGTCTCGCACTTCCCGTTTGTGGAACTCCCTTCCTCTTACTTGCTTCCCTGATAGCTATAATCTCCAACTATTCAAATGTGTAATATCAATCGACATCTCCAGATGTTTTGATCTATTCCCCGATCTTATCTTCATCCTTTCCTCTATCCCGCCTCTTTACTCTTTCTCCCACTCTCTGTAACCCCTTACGTGCTAGTGGCACTCCCGCATTGCTTGGGGGTGAAATGCTTAAAATAGGAGGGGGTTACAGGGAGTGAAAAGAATGAGAAGACTTTAGTGAGGAGAAGTGACGAACGAACAATAAAGGAACAGGGCGTGAAAGAAGGAAACACACACACACATACACACACACACACACACACACACACATATATATATATATATGATGAACATACATATATATATATATATATGATGAACTCTCCCGTCCAATCAATCTGTATAGGAGTGTCTGGAAATTGATAAACTAGTGGAGGCTGTCTAACAATCCAAATCAGCTTTTGGAATCTTTGCATATATATTCGGTGGGATCATATTATTCAATCTTTCTTCTCGAAGAATATTTGACTTGAAAATGAAGGAAGTTCGTTTGCATATGTACCAATTCATTATTAGAAGTCTCGCTACGGTTCCGTGATTTAAAGAAATATTGAAGGAGAAATAAGCAAACCTTGTTACATGTCAGACAAAATTTACTCAAAACTAATTTTCAACTCGATAAATTATTACTACGGTAAGATTTCCGATAAGACATTTCGCTTATTGTAATTTGTCAGGTGGTAATGGAACTGCAGACCTGTTTAGATATCTCGACGCAAATGCATCCACGTTGCCTTTATGCTCTTTCCGTGACAGAGTAAGGTGGTTGACAAGATTACGTTTTCGTTATTTTAATGAGAAGAAGCTTTAGAAATTCCACAGCACACCCATGTAATTAAGAAATACAACACAAAGTAATTAATGCAGCAAAAAAGTAGTCACAAAGCCATGCAGAAAAAGAAAAGAAAAATATAAGCTTAATAATACGCTTAGACAATTATATATGTTTGATGAAAAGCAAAATGATTATAACACATCAATTCATTGAGACTATTTACCTTGTCAGGGGATCACGCTAACAACGTCAAGTTTCAGACGATCAGAGGAAAATGTTATTATTTTAAATGATTTTATTTGGCACAGTTTTTAATACTAATAATGCATTTGTCTATATTTCTGGAATGAGGTATTCGAACCGTTAACACTATTTACATTGTTCGGATTGTTGTCCTCATCCTTATTGTCATATTCCCAAAGTTTCGGCCGTTGTAAGCTCCGGCCTTCTTCAGTTGGTATACATTGGAATTTCGAACTGAACCGTTTATTTCGTCCACCGGTGTACACTGTTCTAGTTCCACGTGCCATGGCTTTTCTAGATATCGCAGTTTCAGTTATTTCCCTTTAGTAACTCAACTCTCCAAGTTTTTGTTCAGCTCTGCTGTGGCCAGGTATTGAACTCATAACTCTTTGGGTCAAGTCACTGGATTACTTCAGCCAACGCTTTTATCCACTGGGCCGTGTGTATATCACTCGAAGGTCGGAACGTACAACGGCCAAAACGTCATGAATATGTTAATAAAGATGAGGTCAACAGTCCGAACTATGTAACTAGTGTAAATAATAATGTATAAAAATAGAATTACTTTACCAACTATAATTCGAAATAATATCGCACTCAGATTATAATCAAAACAACGCTTCGAAGTTGAAATTCAGACAATAATATCAGAATAATGAAAATAAGAGACTAAAATTCTCGTACGTAGATTTATTGTTTATTTAATTCCGGGTTTCATCATTTATCGTCGACCATTGCGTGTATGCGTAGCTCCGAACGTAAACTGTACATTCTCATGTATGATGTGGGTATACGTATATGTGTGCGTGTGCGCGATATATATATATATATATATATATATATATATATATATATATATATATATATATAATTTATTCAAAAATTATAACGTAAATATGTTATAAGATCACTACAAAAATAGCCATTTCGTTTCAACACTTCTGGTGTCTTTTCAAGTGATGGTGTTGAATGTATAATTTTAAAGGGTTCAAATCAACCAAACACCTCGCAATAGGGGAAACGTTGTTACATAAGCTACAATGACCAATAGCTTTTGATTGGTCATTGTAGCTTATGTAACAATGATTCCCATATTGAGAGGTGTTTGGTTGATTTGAAGACACCAGAAGTTTTGGAAAAAATGGCTATTTTTGTAGTGATGTTATAACATTTATGTTATAATTTTTGAATAAATTATATTTGCTCTACTCTGTAATAAGCACTCTTTTAAGAATAGTGTATTTGGTTATTGGAATTTTATTCCGTCTACACCAATCCTATACTTGTATATATATATATATATATATATATATATATATACATATATATACATATATATATATATATATATATATATATATATAATAACAGAATGATGAGAGAGTGAGAGAGAGAGAGAGAGAGAGAGAGAGAGAGAGAGCGCACAAGTTTTTCTCTTGTGGGGTAATATATGTGCCGAAATATATATTTTTCTATGCACACATCTCAGAGTCGCTGGGCTCATCACGTGTTCACATGTGGGGCATGCAGTGGTCTTGGGTGAATTATGGATTACCACCTCCGGCTTCGAGGTCATCCCTTAAGTCAACCTTGTGCCTGGCTTCTCTGAAGGACGGTCATTGGAAAGTTTATTCTGGCATGATCTGAGGTGAGCCTAGTACACGCTACACATGCATTCATTCGGACTAGGTTCCACATCTGTGTTTAATAGAATCAACATCAGGTCACAGAAATTAAAAAAACATCCTCATTATATTATCTGTTAGGCTAATCAGCACGTAAATCAGGCATGGTAAATCATATATAGAGGGAAAAGTGTAGTTATCAATCTATGTGGAATGAAGTCAAGATAACAGATAACATTTGAAGATAAAATGAGTGAATGAAAATCTCAGAAAACTCAATATAGAGATAGCATATGGAAACCTCTGATTAAGAATGGCGTTAAGGAACGAGGGCAATCATGGCTCTCCACAATTTCCTATAATCTGTAACACTTAGTAACGTTTGTCGCTTTACCATCCCTTCTACGCTACTGTTCCTCACTACCTCTTAATTGCTGTTTTTCTCAGATCCACCCTGACCCGGAGTGGTGGCACCTGTTAGGGTCCGACCTATGGGCAAATAGTGAACCCACTAACAAAAAGAAAACACTATGATAGAATAAAAATACTTTTTTATGGTAAAAATACCAGCAATACATCCTTATATAAAAATTCCCAACAATACATATTTATCGTAGAATTCCCAACAATATATATTTATAGTAAAATTACCAACAATGCATATTTAAAGCAACAATATATTTTATTTGTCGTTACAGTTGCGTTCAAAATATATCTAAATATTTTGAACGTAAATTAAATACTTACATGGTAATTGTTCGGATGAGCTCTTCACAATGGTGCACACACCTAGGGGTTTAGATTTTTTAAAATGGTTTTATTCCCCTTCCCCAACAGACAAAAATTGTACATATGGGGACTAGATAGGACTTTCATAGAGACAATGAGGTATTATGGTGAATGAAGTGAGAATGGTAAGTAAGAATGTGTTGTTTTGGTGTAAGGAATATTGCGGTATTTTTGGGTCAGTGATAGTGACTAGCTAAGTTTAATTATAAGACAGAAGAAGACCAACATTTTCCTCATCCCCTTTTGGCGTTGTGCCGCATTTTCGTGTAATTGTATATCGCTCTTTTTCATGGCGCCTAGACTGTTCGAAATTAAGCGCAGTACAAACTGGCGACGAGATCTCACCAAATTACAGTTGAGCTGGTTAGATGTAACCGTAAATTCTGTGCTAGTAGTTTCTTTTCTCACACTTCTCCCTTGTGGAACTCTTTTCCGGCTTCATGCTTTCCAGCCAACTTTCATCTTCAAAAACTTAAATGCAATGTCAATCGATATCTACTGTCTTCTTGATTACTCTCCCTCTGTTCTCGCTCGTTACTAACGTTTCTGTTTCCTAACTCTTGCACACCCAGGAAGCCCTTGCGACTAGATGGCTTTACTGCCTTGCTTAGGGTAAACTGGATTAAAAAATTATTATTCGCCTCTTCATAAACATTATTTTCTTTATAAAATTAAACTCTATCTCTCTTTCCATTTCGCTTTCTCTCTCTCTCTTTCTCTCTTTTACTTTCTCTCTCTCTCTCTTTCTCTCTTTCTCTCTCACACACGCACGCGCACAATAAACAGTGCATAAGCGAATGTTTATTTTCAGAGTACTCGTATAAATTAAATCGTCTTACACTGCACACACTAAATTTCTTTTATTAATTAAATAAAAGAAATTTAGTATGTGCTGTGTAAGTGTTCTCGGCGCAAAATGGAATCGGAAAGTTGAATCAACGAACCTTGGTGAAATTACATTCAATTGCATGCACTAATACCCTTGGAAAAGGCATGGATCTATCTTGTCTAGACAAGCTATGGCTTAAATAACCAGGTAAGGTTGGATTTCTGGCTTTGGCTGGCGGCTAGTTTAGAAGAATGACTACTAATTCAAAACCGATAACAGTAAAAAAATAAAAGCAAAAATGCCATACCCTGTTTCCCAAAATGTCCTTGCAATTCATAAATAATAATGAAGCTGTGGAGAGCTTTTACCCTTATTTTCTGAGGAGAAGTGGCATTAAAAAGAAAAAAATAACAAAGCAATTGCAATATACAAATAATAATGAAAAATAAGATGTGGAGAGATCTCATTCTACATGTCCTGAAGAGAAATAGCATTCAGTTATGTGCCGTGCGGGATACACGCTTAGGCAATCATGTATTTTTCGGTACATGACTGACGAGGCAGATTTTTCCCGCAGTTGGTTACCATTTCTTTCTGCTATAGAACACGGTCTATCTTGCTATTTACCCATAGCTGGGAGAAGAAGAGGATTCATACCTTGCCCAAGTAAGTGAATGCAATGGATTCGACTGGTATTCGAACTCGGCTCTCCGATTCCTCAATCCGTGCCGCTATCTATTACTCCACCGTGCCTCCAAGAAATAGCGCTAAGAAAGCAAAAAGCAAAACAAAAAGCCACCCAAATCAAAAAAACAAAAAACAAACAAAAAACAAAACAAAACAAAAAAACAAAAACAAAAACAAAACCGGGGCATATTAACGTTCAAAACAAAAGCATTTACATAATTTATATTACCCACCCAACAGTCTCTCCTTGGCTGGTAACCAGTCGAGGAATAAGAATGCTTTCAATTTAAAAGAATACAAAAAGCAATGGTAAACCATACGACTTTCTTTCATGCTAATTCACTGATAATAAAAAGAAAAGGAATGGGGAGCCATGATGGTCTATGTTCTGAAGGGAAATAACATTTAAAAAGATATCATCATCAACTCATATAGCAAAAGGAAGAAATAAGTTGTTTTCTAGCAAAAATAAAAAAAAGGCCCCAAAACAGAAACCAGACCGTTTTTTCGATGTAATAAAATCCGCGAAACCTAATTATAACTATGTAAATGTAAATGCAGAATCACGCGTTTTCAAACTTACATACATTTAATCATCACTCCAGCTCACAAGGCATTTCACATGTGAGTACCGTTGTCATAGCGACAGGCAACAGGAAGCTGCGACGTCATCGGACAGGATGTAGGCATCTCCAAAGGGAAACGTCGTTGTGTGCAGCACTAATGGCTGAACTGTACCCTGTAGTGACAGCTCTCGGCGGAAACCATCAGGCACTCAACAGCAAGGACGTGGAAGAAATCCAGGAGAAAATTGACGATATCCGTCCAAGAAAATAGCCATGAGTCGGCTTAATTTTGCAAATAAACACCGAAAAAGCCCAGCGTTGAGCGCAGAAGGTGCAGAAGTAATCATAAATGTATGGCTTCACGTGAGTTCATGAACACGGAGACAGGAAAATTATGAACATGGGCACAGAAAGCTAAAATCACACACACACACACACACACACACACACACACACACACACACACACACACACACGCACGCACCCACACGCACGCACACACGCACACAAGCATTAGAGCGCGTAGTCTATCATAAACATGATTTTAAAAATAAAACGACTCAGTAAACTAGCAATAAATATAGATATAGTATAAAGGGACATTAATGCAAATACTTACATATTTACGATATATACATATATATTTCAAATGAATATATATATATATATATATATATATATAAATATATATGTATATGCACTATATATATAACCTATATATAGTGCATATATATATATATATATATATATATATATATATATATATATATATATATATATATATTCCAGGTAGCGTATTTATTTCGTAACCTGACAAAGTTATTAACTAAATTCTGATGTGAAATTTTGACTGTATAATATTTGTCCATTGTGTTTATTGAAAAAGTATTTGGTGAATTATTTTCACAAATAAGTAGATTATGTCGAAAAATATTTGCAGTGCAAAATAAATTTATTTTCAGACCGAGAATCCTACAGTTCTTTCTTTTATTCGAATAGAAAAATTAGCAGTTCATATGACGCGATAGCTAGTTTAGCAGATAGGCTTGCATAAAATACTAAAAAGTAAATTTATGTTAAAATTTTTCGTTGTTGTTTTCAATAATGAATAAAGAAAATTTCGACTTAGGGTCAGTGTACTGTATTCAATTCGAGCGCACATGTTTTTCTTTATTTACATTTTCATAAATTCTTTCCAAAATTAGATTCGTTTCTTATTTTATGAGCCTGGATTACATAAAAATGCAAATTTTAGCGAAAAAGATCGATGGAGGAACACGTGGAAGGGAGGAAAAACCAAAAAAAGTGAAGACCAAATTGAGGGATAAGAAAAGTAAATATATGAAACAAGAAAACGAGAGTAGGATGAAGTGGTGGTGGTGGTGGTGGTGGTGGCGAGGGAGCTGGAAGAAAAGGAGATTAAGATGAAGAGTAGAACATGAAGTAGGGGAGACGAGGAAGACACGATAAACGTGAAAGAAAGGAGAGCGGGAAATAAAGATGAGCATGTAGTAAAAGAGAGTATAACAGGATGAAGGGGAGAACATAGGGGTACAAAGAAGAGAACAACAAAATGAGGGGGAGAACCAAATATAGAGGAGAGCAAGAGGAAGATGAGAAGTGAACGAAAGAGAGGGCAGGAGGAAACAAAGAACAGGTGGGAGAAGAAAAAGGTAGCAGAAGATTGTAGGAAGTAGAGTAAAACTTTATATGGAGGAGTGTAGTAGGAAGAAGAGCAGAGGAAGAAAGAGAGAACAAGGGTAACGGGAGAAGAGGAAAAAGGAGAAAAAAGTAGAAGATAGTAGGTAGTAGGGGGAAATCAAATATAGAGGAGATAAGTACGATAAAGAGAAGGGGAGGAAAAAGGAGAACACGAGGAAAGGGAGAACAGGATGAAGAAGAAAGTAGAAGGTAGGAGGGCCAGATATAAGGGAGAGTAGTAAGAAGTAGAGAGGAGGGAGAAAGAGAGAACAAGGGTAACGGGAGAAGAGGAAAAAGGAGAAAAAAGTAGAAGATAGTAGGTAGTAGGGGGAAATCAAATATAGAGGAGATAAGTACGATAAAGAGAAGGGGAGGAAAAAGGAGAACCCGAGGAAAGGGAGAACAGGATGAAGAAGAAAGTAGAAGGTAGGAGGGCCAGATATAAGGGAGAGTAGTAAGAAGTAGAGAGGAGGGAGAAAGAGAGAACAAGGGTAACGGGAGAAGAGGAAAAAGGAGAAAAAAGTAGAAGATAGTAGGTAGTAGGGGGAAATCAAATATAGAGGAGATAAGTACGATAAAGAGAAGGGGAGGAAAAAGGAGAACACGAGGAAAGGGAGAACAGGATGAAGAAGAAAGTAGAAGGTAGGAGGGCCAGATATAAGGGAGAGTAGTAAGAAGTAGAGAGGAGGGAGAAAGAGAGAACAAGGGTAACGGGAGAAGAGGAAAAAGGAGAAAAAAGTAGAAGATAGTAGGTAGTAGGGGGAAATCAAATATAGAGGAGATAAGTACGATAAAGAGAAGGGGAGGAAAAAGGAGAACACGAGGAAAGGGAGAACAGGATGAAGAAGAAAGTAGAAGGTAGGAGGGCCAGATATAAGGGAGAGTAGTAAGAAGTAGAGAGGAGGGAGAAAGAGAGAACAAGGGTAACGGGAGAAGAGGAAAAAGGAGAAAAAAGTAGAAGATAGTAGGTAGTAGGGGGAAATCAAATATAGAGGAGATAAGTACGATAAAGAGAAGGGGAGGAAAAAGGAGAACACGAGGAAAGGGAGAACAGGATGAAGAAGAAAGTAGAAGGTAGGAGGGCCAGATATAAGGGAGAGTAGTAAGAAGTAGAGAGGAGGGAGAAAGAGAGAACAAGAGAACAATGGATAAGCGGATAAAGGAGAATAAACTGAAATACTAGTAGGAAGTTGGGAAGGACGAATTATAGAGGGGAAGAAAAGAAGAACGAGAGAAAAAGAAAGGGAGAATAGAATGAAGAAGGAGAAAAAAGACAAGGAGAAAAAGGCTGGAGGAGGAAGAAAAGAAGACGAAAGAGAGAACAGTAGGAAGCGGAGTAGAGGATGGAGAAGAAAATGAGGTAGAAGGTAGCAGGAAGTAGGAGATTATAGAGGAGAGTAATTGGAAGTAGAGAAGAGGAAGAAAGGGGAAAATAGGATAGAGAAGAAAAGGAAGCAGAAGGTCATAGGAATTAGGGGAGAACCAGATGTAGAGGAGAGCAGGAGGAAGAAGAGATGAGGAAGAATGGGAGAACAGGATAAAGGTGAAGAAAAGGATGAACTGGAACATCAGCAAGCAGAGGAGATCCGGAAGAAGGGAGCAAGAGAAGAGCGTGGATGTTTTAAAGAAAACAATCAAAGAATGATAAACACTGAACGAAAACTAATGGACGACAATGGGTAAGCTGATAGTATATATGAGAAGTGGAGGGAAATGAACTGATAGGTTTGGAAGAAATGACCAGAATGTATGATGAAAACACTGAAAAAAATGTGAAATCGTAATAGTTCTCTAGACTTGCTTACCTGCCATTGTTTTACATAAGACATCCTAGATCTCTATTAAGTCTACTATAAGACCACGATATACATTATCAGGTCGATGCACTTGTAATGTCATCGTCAAAGGAAAACCCGTGTCCCAGTCTCACATTTTTAAAAATCATTTCATCCCAAGCAAGAGGAGAATGTCACTAGTGCGAAGGAATGAAAGTGAAAGACAAGACTGAGAATAGAGTGGATTGAAGAAAAGGCAAAAGATGAACGGGCTTCAAGAAGAGGGAAGATGGTGATTGATGTTGCATTTAAATTTTTGAATATTGTAGTTCTCAGGGGAGCAAGTAAACGGAAGTGCTGTGACCAAGTAATGGTTAAAAAATAACAAAACAAGAGGTTGCAGATACATAGTGTATTGAACAGTAAATACAACAGAAGTGTGTTACACGAGTTGGGAGAGTGTGTCAGTTCACCAGCATTCAGTCTATATCACTGTTAATATTTAACAGGCCCCTCACGAGGTATATATTTGGCACATGGCCGAGTTTAACGTGGGTCATCCGAGCCCGTAGACTCGACCAAAAAATCACCGTAGAACCCTCATAAACGGGTTCAGGTCTGTCTACCTCTCTGGACGAGACTCTGCCCTTCGTCACAGTTTTGTCCGTGTTCCTCTCTGCTCAAGGCAGAGAGTTCGACAGGAGCTGCGAACAGTCACAGTCTAGGTAGAACATTCTATATTCTTGTTCCCCGGAGGCTTACATTCCTACTACTTTATAGTAAGTGGAAGAGTTCACAATAGCCTCATTAGAGGGAAGACACCACAGGAAGGGAGTTCCACAGGTGGGAACTGCTAGAAAAGAAACTGTTGGAATAGAAGTGGCAGTTGCATTTAATTATTTTAACAGTAAAAGGGTGAGACCTATATGCCAATGTAGTAGCGCACTTAAATTCATGCATTCGGGGCACACAACATTACATTTTATTGAACTCTGGATTGCGGCAATCGCCGTCGGCCAGTCCGTATATGGTTTTGGGACCCTTTCTCTAAAGTAAACTTTGCATTCTTTTTAGGATATATGAGAGACTGTCTTCACTCCGGGGGTGATCTTTATATATTGAACTATCACAGGGTTGTTTCTCACGCGTGCAAGTCACATGTCGTGTCAACTACTGCGATCGGGTGACGTACATTTCTTAACTACTGTTTAGGAGGTCATCCTACAGGTAAATCCTGCACTTGGTCACTAAGTGCAAAGTCTATTCTGGCAACTAGTGGGTGATGAATGATGCATGCTTTACAACAACTGTAATGGAGTGGCTATGAAGATTAATTGATAACACGAGACTTGAATCTTCGTTACCATTTTATTCACTCCATTATTTAGTCCCTTACTATCAGTCAGTCTATGGTAAGCAACCCCTGTCACCCCCTCCCCAGTTTAACACACGGACCCTATATTTCCGTCCGCAGTATGTGTGAGACTGTTCCAAGACTTCATTTTTTTTAAATCAGTTCACTCCAAGCAAGGCGATACTGTAACTAAGACGTAAGGGGCTGCTGGGAGTGAAAGAGAATGAGTAGTCTTTAGAAGGAACTAGAAACCCAATCCTAAATAGGGAAAAGCGATGAACCTATACTACTGCCAGGGAGGAGTGTGAACTGGACAATAGGTGTGGGGCAGTGATATTTTTATATTCATCTGCATAATATTTCGTATTGCAGCTTACAATAACAGATAGAGGTGTAGTAAACTTTCTTGATGTATGGTGACAGCAATGTCTATTCCGGCACCAGATAACACAGTAGCTATACAGAAAGCAAACAGCGTAAGACCGGTTGTAAGAGGGAAGAAGAAAGAAGAGAAAGAGAAGTGGGATTTAAATAGCTGTCGGAAGAGCGAGAGAGAGAGAGAGCGAGAGAGAGAGGAAGTGAGAGAGAAAGAAAAAAATACAAAACTGTAAAAGAAAACATGATAAAATAAAAAGATTGAGAAATAAAGCAAAAAATATTAATAGAATAATTATGAGGTTCCATGTGTCGACATGCCTGTCCCTGAACTAACGTGCCTGTGTACTTTCATATGAACATCTGGCGTAACTCTTTTATTGATAGGTGTCATTGTACATGCAAAATCTATAAATTATATATATATATATATATATATATATATATATATATATATATATATATATATATATATATATATATAATGTATATAAAATGAATGTATAAACATAATAAAGTCTTAATATATATATATATATATATATATATATATATATATATATATATATGTAATACTGAAAAGAAAAATATAATGCTAAAAAGAAAAATAGTAGGCAAGACTAGAGTCAGGCCAATGCTTGGATAGTGCGTTGCGCGGGGATTTTTTCCTACTCTTATATATATATATATATATATATATATATATATATATATATATATATACATATATCGAATTATATCATAATTTGTAAACATTTATATATACATATTACACGTGCCTGTTGCTGCGATGTGAGATAATTTAAAAAAAATATGTGTTGTCAGAATGGAAGACGTGTAAAAAATCTGAAATGTTACAAGGTGCTAAATACATCACGAAAATGTCCAAGGACATTTGTCAGGATTTGATATTTAGCAAGAGTAAGCGAATGAGAGATTGAAATTAATTGAGAGCCAAGAAACTATGAGGAATAAACAAGTATGTGTGGTTGAACGTAGATATATAATTCCTCCCAGTCTGGCAAAAGGCCATATTTACAAGGGCACCGGCAAAGATCGAACCTATAAACATAATTTGCGAGAATAAGTACCGAACCACTAATATCAGCTTACCACTGATAGTTTTGGCAGATGTACAAGGCTTTATTAAAAGGTTATACCTGCTCCAAAGTAATTTTAAAAGTATATTTTTGAACTATAAATCATAAAATATCTAGAAATCCAAGGAAAGAATTATCATATTATAGTCTCTTTTTCTACCCAATAATTCTATTTGAAAAATGTCAGCCACATTCATGTAAAAAGCGAAAAGGTTTCACAAGGTTTCTGTTTTTGCAAAAAGGAAATCAAACATTCAAAATAAGTTACTGATTCCTTTAGGTAACACTGCACGTGATGTAAACACAGTAAGGATATAGGTTAGTAGAGTTAATGGCTATCTTAGAGAGAAAGGTGATACTGACCTTGGTGAAACTAGGTTCCACAAGGGCAGGTTAGCTGTTGCTAGGAATGAGTATAAGACCGAAAAGGCTTATGCTCTTATTACAGTGAACATAAAAATCCCTGTTACGAAATTAGCGAAAATCTTCAGGCGAGCGATGGTAGTACCCACAGTCAAATGCAGTCTTTTGGGCACTCGAAGGAATCTGCTAAGTATGTTCTGAAAAATTCTGAAAAACTCCATGAAGAAGTAGAGGATAGTTGCAACTTCTGGAGTAGCACAACACAGATAGTACTCATAGGGCTACGGGTCTCCAATGATTCTGTGAAAGAAGCAACACGCATATCGTAGCTAAGAAAGCATCCAGGAAGTTTATACAAGACAAATATACATACCGTCATTCAAAGATGGAATATTACACGAGGACAAGAACTGGATTCTGAATATGGCGTTCATTTTTTGTATGCTTTGTATGCTTCTATTGTCTAATCTGTTGTATTTAAAGGATTTGTGTTACTATTTGTTAGAACAACCCTAAAATATACATGTATACGCCTTTTATTCTTTATATATTCCAATTTTTAAAAATCGCTTTTATGTTCAAAAACAGTTTAAAACTCGACCTTTTTAAGCCCTTCGGTATTATTGTTAGTTCCATGATATATTCGATCTTCATATTGTTTGAACTTTGCCATATTTATGGAAGAGCGTCGTCGTCGTCGTCGTCGTCGTCGTCTCCTTCTTCTTCTTCTTCTTCTTCTTCTTCTTCTTCTTCTTCTTCTTCTTCTTCTTCTTCTTCTTCTTCTATGAGCCGTGACACTTCAAGACGTAGGCGATCTTTGCTCTCCAGGATTCCTTGTCCTTTGTCGCTGTTAGTAAATTTTGTCATTTTGCTAAACCCTGTTCTAACCATTTATCCAATACCAATAGGTAGTTTATACGCTAATCTCTACTGTATCACTTACTTTGAATATGCCCTTTGAGTATCAGAGTTTCTAAGCCCTCTTTCCTCATTATGTGCACTAGAAGTTTCAACTGTCTCTTTCTGATGTTAATTATTAGTGTCCTTTTTGTTTCCATTTTTCTAAAACTTCGTCGTTGCACACATGTTCAGTCCATGGTATTCCCAGCAGAGTACGAGGTACATCTATATAAATTCTGGATAGATAGATAGATAGATAGATACGGACAGACAGAGATAGATAGATAGATAGATAGAGAGAGAGAGATAGATAAAAACAGTGTCAGTTTTATGTCTAAAGCAAACATCACTGGTCAGATGATTCCTTAAGGAGTGAAAGTGCACTGTCGATTTCAGTTTCTATCTACCTATCTATGTCTGTCCGTATCTATCTATCTATCTATCTATCTATCTATCTATCTATCTATCTATCTATCTACTGTAAACTGTTCATTATCTATCTATCTATCTATCTATCTATCTATCTATCTATCTATCTATCTATCTATCTATTCAGATTTGAGACATATGTATGTTTAAACCCACCAAACCGCCACACACTTTATTTTAGGAATAGTTTCAGGACGAGAACATTTCAGCGCTCACATATATAGGCACAAATATATGTTTGTATTCATGTATGTATGTATGTATTTGTCTACGTTGGTATGTACATATATAATCATTTATGAACACACAAACACACATAAATGCATATGAAATACGTTCATATATATATATATATATATATATATATATATATATATATATATATATATATATATATATATATATATATAGTAAGGTAATGAAGGTTTTGGTAATCTGTGTGGATAATTCCAAGGAGGATGTAATCCAGAGAGATCAATATATATATATATATATATATATATATATATATATATATATATATATATACTTTATGCATTCTGTTGAGGTTTCAGACTCCGTGAATTACTTAAATATAATTATCAAATCCTCCTATTTATAGAAAATGAACTTTTCTTTTTTCATTTATTGTATATAAGCACACACACACACACATACACACACACAAACATGCGCGCGCACACACATATATTTATATATATATATACGTTTTGTTCCCGTCTGTATAAACTTTATAAATAAAAATGTTTACCCCCTGACGTACATGGTTGAAAAATATCTATCAGCTTCTTTTTAGTATTTCTTGGTGGATTGACCTATTCGCAATTCGTATCTGGTTAGTCCTTAGAGGCAAAGGCTGAGATTAGGCAAAACAGGAACATACTGACCATTCTCCACCCAGGAACCACTGATAGCCATCGCATTACTTGAGCAATTGAAGAGCACAGCAGAGACTCGCTCCAGAGAGTTTGTGACAAATCAATAAATGAATAAAATGAAAACAAAAATGAAGCCTTATTATAATTCTGCTTGTCCCTCCATTAGTTAGCACGGTCGTTGTGTCCTGCCTATACCTAATAAATAATGGACATTTCCGTTTTGATCGTGTGAATGACGGAAAATACATATGAGAAACGCCACTTAGTTTCATTGAGAAAATGAACGACTGAAAGAAAAAAGAAAAATGAAAGCAAGAAAGAAAGAAAGAAGAGAAGATAGAGAATTATTTAACGTCTCCTGTCAATACCTCATAAATAATGGACTATTCCGTTTTGATAGCGTGGAAGGACAGAAAAAACATATCAGTGTTGGTTTCAACAAGAAGGGAAGATGGAAGTGTTTAACGACTCCTGCCAATAACTCTTAAATAATGGACTATTCCATTTCGATCGCGTGGAAAGATAGAAATGGCGTATCAGGGACGCTACTTGGTTTCAGTGAGAAAATGAATGATAAACATAGAAGACTTTAACGTCTGTTTCAGGGAAATGGAAAAGTTATCAATTTCAAATCTTTTCATTTGTATCCCCTTACTTCTTAAAATAACGCCCAGCATTCATATTTATGATTGTTATTGCAATATTTTGTTGAAGTTGTTAAGCTCAAATATGTAACGATACGATAAGGGAATTTCTACGGATATTTTATTGTCATAAAACTAGCTTATTCAATCATTAAGTTAAGAATTAAAATTCATCATAAAATTCAAATAGTTAAACTGTGAATTTTTCACGTGTATTTCTAGTTTCTGTCTATATTTCTGATATAAGGTATTGTTACTAAAAGGAATTAACTGAAACTGGGATAGCCAGAAAAGGTATGGCACGTGGAACTAGAACAATCTACCCCAGTGGACTAAATAAAGGGTTCGGTTCAAAATTCCAACGTGTATCACGTGACGGATGCTGGAGCTTACAAAGGCCGAAACGTCGTGAATATGACAATAAAGATGAGGACAATAGTCCGAACAATGTAAATAGTGTAAATAATATTTCTAGGTATTGATATTATTGAGACATGGAGTATAAAAGACTTCTATGCAAGACTTAGACAAGATCGGATAGAAAGATATCTAAGTAATTCGGATAAGAATAGATGAAGCAACGATATTTCCATTAAGCCTTTTACGGAACGTGATATTTAAAGTCAGAAGTTTTTTGGTTTCTCACGTTGATTGCTTATAACGGAGACGAAATTCTATCACACAGTTCTTTCTTTCTATTATATTCAACACGTGCCCCCCCCTCTTAATCTACCTTTACGACGGTAAGCCAACAGGTCCGCAACCTGACATTGAGGTTGAGTATCGATCCAAAATATTCACTGTTCGATTTGGTTGAATAATAATTGACAATGAATTAAATACATTTATAAGGTGGAAAATATGTTGCAAAATAGATAATTTTGTGAAAAATAAATGTTTATTTTTTGTTAGGTTGTGAACTTAAAAACACACGGCCTTGTGGTTGATGAATTATTTTCCACGCTACAGCTTCTCTCCAACAGGTGAAGCATTACTAGTTTTTCAATTCTCTGTCGCTGTTTTCGTGACAAATGTTCAGAGAACTTAAATTCCTTAGTGCCACCAGTTCAGACCTTTACATCTAAAAACAGCCACACCACATACACTCAACTCCTTCTCATTCAATTTGTATTCCATTAGCAAGGAAGAAGTTCCGCTCAGCTTCTTCTCTAGAACCGTTTCTTTGTGGAACGGACTTCCAAGAGGATGCTTCCACGCTCACTATGATATTAACCTCTTTAAGCTTAGGGTCCACCTTTGTAGATCCGACATATCCTCATAATATACACGTTTTGCTCCTTAAAACAACGCCACTCAGTCACCCTCCCGCTTTGAGTGTCTTTTCGGCCTTGTACTGGGTGAACAGTAGTATAAAGTCACGTATATTTAGTTACTAAGAGTGCGCCACCTAGTGAGGCTCAAACTTGCATCAATAATCATCAATTTATGGCTTATAGATACAATTTACGTTCACGGCTGAATGCTTTTCATCCAATCGTGAACTTAAACTGTATCTATAAGCCATGAATTATTTTTAAGGAAAACTTTCAGCGCTCTAATTTTTTTTGTATTTAGCTTTCACCTTTAAGTTTACGATGCTTTATGGAAAATATATTATAAAGAAATTAAAATAAGACTGTTAAGAGTGAGATTAAATTTCATAAGAAAGGTATCTAATTAATATATAGATACCTTTCATATGAAATTTTATCAGAAGTGTACATAAAATACGATAATTTTATGTACATTTACTACATTTTACCGTGTTATTTGTATTTCCATTCATTTTATTATTAATTTTGATATTTCATTTATGGAAAAAATGCCATAACTGAGATTAATATAAAAATAAATCATATAAATTTTATAAGATGATACTGATATTTTTACCTACCTTTTTCAGTTGAAATTGAAAAATCAAATAAACTTCTCCACACGTGTTCGCAAAAGTAAAGCCCTTAACAGCAAGGACAATGCTTAACTCAAATAACGCAACTTAATTGTATTCTGGTTGGTCTTCCGTACTTTATCATTAGAGCCCGATTATAAACACAAAATTACATTTTTTAATTACTGCGGGTCTTCGGATTAGTCAAAACGATACAATTTACAACGTGCTAAAAAGATCTATCTCATAAGGAGACTTACGAAAGTGGATGCGGCTTTTAACTAATTTTATAATATTTTAACAACTTAAATGTGGAAATCTATTATAATTAAAAAATAAATAATTGTATTAAAATTCATTTTTCATCGAAAATTTTTTTGCTTTCAGAAAATATTGTCCATATTCATAAAAACAGCTAAAAGCAAATAAAAGCATTTGAAATTAAATAATATATTTGTTTTATTGAGTTTTGTATGTTACAATTCAGAGCTGATTTTCAGGTAGGAGGGTTCAATTAAAAACAAAAAAAACATGATTTGCATTCTTCAAAGCCTTGTGTTTTTAACTATTGTAATTACTAAAGTGGACGCGATAGAATTTCTAGAGTTTTCATAAAATTAGTTATGGGGAGAGGGTAATACATAAAAAAATTTCTGCCATGACTTTAATAAAAGAAAACATATTTATAATAATTTCGATCATCTGTGAATAGTTTCTGAAAGTTTCATTAACACCCGACAAGTATTTTTATTTTTGCAAGATTTTCCAAATTAATGTGTCATACAAAAAAAAAAGTGCTAAAATTGTATATGTTATTTTACTAGTTCCGATGATACAAAGAGAAACAAGGATTTTTAAATGAAAATCCAGATTGTTCTAAAAAGAAGGAAAAATTTTAAAAAATAATTAAAATAAACTTTGATCTTTTCTCTTAATAATAACATAAACATTTAGACGATAAAATTTTGTTTTCGTCAAGTTTGGCGTCTTTTTCATCAGGCTATGCTCTTTTTTTAGCGATCTTGTCGAGGTACCTAAGTATTGCATTTCGAGCTTGTTCCACACGGTCGCGGCATCAACGCTAAACTGTATTGCCAGCAGCTAGACCGCATGTACTACAATCTAAAGAAGGAGTATCCTGCTTCGGTCAGTCGAGGTCGGGCTTTGTTTCAGCAAGACAATTTCGAGTCCACAAACTACAAGTTTGACTAAGGAGAAGTTCTAAATGATGGACGGTGTTGAGATTTTTCCACATCCACCATTCCGTCTTGATGCTGCTCTGAGTGACTATGGCCTATCCAGCTCAACGGCACACTCCCCCCGCAACACTTGTTTTTGATGAAGTGAAGGAAGCTTGTTTACATTTTTTTTTCATTCAAAGCCACAGAACTGGTATCTGGGACAGATTCGGATGCTGGCTGATCGCTGGCAGAAGATCGTCGAGAATGATGGACTCTATTTTGAAGAATAAATGTTGGTTTTGCTCTATAAAATTTTGTTCTTTTCTTTCCACTTCCGAAGTGAGTAAGGACTTTCTGGGCAACCAAATATATATATATATATATATATATATATACATATATATATATATATATATATATATATATATATATATATATATATATATATATATATATATATATATATACATATATATATATATATATATATATATATATATATATATATATATATACATATTTATTTTGTGAATGTTTAAGTTCTTATTTTATTCCTTTACACTTCTGAGTTGACAATGCCAATATAGGTCTTCTTGTTGCTTGAAATATCTATTAGAATGAGGTAAATTTGGATTTCTAATCTAAGTAATATATATATATATATATATATATATATATATATATATATATATATATATATACATATATATATATATATATGTGTGTGTATGTGCGTGTGTGTGTGTGTGTGTGTGTTAATGTGTGACATTAAAAGAGAAAGTAATTGAGACACAAAGTTCTTGAGGTGCCGCTATCGAATCTTATTAAAATGTAAACATAACTATACAAATGTTAAAAAAATCGAAAGAAAATGGTTAAATTTATAACCTCCTATTATTTAAAATATATAATACATAAATTAATTTCTCAAACTAAAATAATATAAATAATGATGTTGAATTTGATTTTATAATATAATTACATTATAAAAACAAATTCAACATCATTTACTCACTTTTGTTTATTAGACATTAAATTACATCACTTAGTATTACCTTGACTTTCAATTAACCTGATATATATTTATGAGTGTTATTTAAATTTTTACTTCCGTGTATAAATACTTGTTGCAAAATAAAATACTTATATTCGCCTTGACAAAGTGCATCAGAGGATGAAACGCATCAGCTAAGATGAATTTTCCTTTTGTCTTTAATCATATTGTCCTCTTACAGATATATATTTTAGTTATATCTGAAATTTTACACACACACACACACACACACACACACACACACACATAGTGATTTTCCAAGCGTAGCTTAGATGTGGTACAAGGCCGAAAGTATGGGGGTACCCAGTGAGAATCGAACTCACTATTCAGTCGTAATTGTTCTAGCGAGACAAGCTTGCTAACCATTACACCGCCTCGAGGTGCCCTTATGATTTTCAAAGCGTAGCACAAGGCCGAAAGTATGGGGCACCCAGTGAGGATCGAGCTAATTACTCAGTCGTAATTGTTCTGGCGAGAAAAGCTTACACCACGCCGAGGTGCTCGACACACACACACACACACACACACACACACACACACACACACACACACACACACACACATATATATACGTATAAAACTTGAAGGTTAAATGTCTCATCAATTTACAGTTAAGATGGCTAGATTTAGCCGTAAGTTCTATGTGTTAACAATTTCTTTTCTCGCACTTCTCGCTTGTGGAACTACCTTCCGGTTCCACGTTTTCCAGCCAACTTTATCTTCAAAAATTTAAATGCATTGTCAATCGATATCTACTGTTATCCTGATTGCTCTTTTCCTATTTCCACCCTTTATTAATGTTTCTCTTCCTAATTCTTCCATACCCTGTAGCTTCTTGTGTCTTAGTGGCTTTACTGCTTTGTATGGGGTGATACCGATCTAAAAAGTATATATAAACAACTGTCCCAGAAATGATAGGGCACAGCAGACGGAGAATGTACGTTACGCGTGTTGAACTTGGGCACGATGGCGGGGTTTGCATCACAGGCTGGCTGAAGTAGTGGAATGAAATGAAATATTATATAGTGAAAATTCAAGTTTTTTTGGCATCCCCCACTTCGTTACACTAGGAAGATTGTGTAGTTTCAGTTTTTCTGTTTTAAAATATTGTACGCAGTATTTAAAAACGTAATCTAACATTGAAAAGCCTGAAATCCATTCGAATAATTTTTGAATAATAACTGAAGCAAATCCACAAAGGACTCACCCACCAAGTACATAGGTTTAATTGATATGAAAAGAAATCCCCCACTAAAGCAAAGCTGTGAAATGTCTATTGTGTATAATTTTTCATTGTTAGCTTTTCTCTAGATCAAATGAATTTTTTAGTCATTTCACACCAGGTAAGGCTATAATGGTAAAAAGACGCAAGGGATAGTTGGAAATGAAAAAGACGTTAGGTGGATCAGGAAAACCAATCTTAAACAGGAAACAAAGGATAAACCATATAAATCAAATCGATATCGTTCTCAATATATATATATATATATATATATATATATATATATATATATATATATATATATATATATATATATTTAGTTTACAAAAAACTAGGTGATCCGTATGGGTAGACCCAAGGAGGATAAAATCCAGAGAGCTCAATGTAAATCAGAGCTAATAATTTAAATGAAAACAGATTGCTTTAAGATTCCATATAATAAATTATTTCACTACAGCCCTTTTAAAGGACAGTGGATATGTAAATTTATTTCATTTTTTTATTTCAACATTTGGAAATAAATCTGATGATCCACTGTCCTTTAAAAGGGCTGTGGTGAAATAATTTATTATATGGAATCTTAAAGTAATCTGTTTTTATTTAAATTATATATATATATATATATATATATATATATATATATATATATATATATATATATAGAGAGAGAGAGAGAGAGAGAGAGAGATAGATAGATAGATAGATAGATAGATAGATAGACGGGGAAGAATTGTGAACCAAGCAATAGGCGAAATTTTCTACTCCAAATCGATACCGTTCTCGATATGTGTATTTGGTTGAATATTTTTGTACTTTGAAAATTAAAAAATGGATTTGCAACGCTTTAATATCGCAGTAAACACTTTCCTTATTTGAATACAAAGAAATCATATTTTACTAAATGTCATTCGTCCCAACCAAATGCAAGATAGCGTTAAAATGATCCAAGCAGGTTACAGATATCAGATTTTTTGACAGCTTTTTCCTTGACAATATTTCCTAGCCCTATAAAACGATGAACGAAATTATCGATGGGCACTGACATAACAAACGCATTGGTTAAATTCATTACCTTTTTTTTTCTCGATAGATTGCAATGTCGTATGACAGCGGCCTTGACTGACAAAACCCCGGACAAAGATGCCATCGAGAACTTAACTTTCTATTCTTTGATAAGCTCGACTCTTGTATCCTGCATTTGCCATTTTGCTAAAGCTTTGCACATTGACCGAACTTATTTTTGTGCATCAGTACCCCAACGAATTGGACCTATTTTTTACAGGGAGCCAGTGATACTGCTCTCTGTCAAAGGCAATTTTTCTACTGGCTCCACCATTTTGTTCAAATCATCTGCGCAGGGTTTCACCTCAGTGAACAAGATGGGCTTTGAAAAATTTCCATCTTTTTTCTATATGCTTTTCAGAAATGTTTTTTTCTTGCTTTAAATTGCTGAAGCTTTTGTTATTCCTCATCCATTTCGGGAATCTATCTATCTATCTATCTATCTATCTATCTATCTATCTATCTATCTATTTATTTCTGTCTGTTCGGATTTATCTCTCTATTCAGATTTATATGTCTTTGTATATTCAGATCTATTAATATATCTATTCAGATTTATATATCTTTGTACATTCAGATCTATCTATCTATCTATCTATCTATCTATCTATCTATCTATCTCAGTCTATTCGGATTTATCTCTCTCTCTCTATCTCTCTATATCTATCTATTCAGATTTATATATTTTTGTCTATTCAAATCAATTATCTTTATATATCTTTGTATATTCAGATCTATCTATCTATCTATCTATCTATCTATCTATCTATCTATCTATCGAGAACGATATCGATTTGATTTAGTTGGTCGAGAGCAAAGGTAAAAATGAGAAGTATTACACAGGAGGTGCTTCATAGGTGCCTTTGTGACAAACGTTTAGCCGCACTAATCGAGGGATTCTCGTATATACAAGGGTAAGTCAAAAATCATCCGCACTTTCGTCATAATATATCTTTTGGTTTGGTATACAGCCTTCTGCCCATGCGTGCTTATAGTTGGTACTATTATGGTCACCTGATCGAAGTTTGAACTTGATCACACTAGATATTTTGCTGCTGTTACAATGTAAACATGGCCGCTCCGCTTGCAGTGTGCACCAAGGTGTACACACTTCCTCTAGAGCTAATGGCCTAGTGGATAAAAGTGGAGGCTTGTGAATTTGGTGACATAGTATCAAATCGATTTACATTTCTGTAGTAAATTCTGCGATGCTAATAGGATACAAGTGTATCGATATTGTGTCGACAAATGATAACACTAGACCTGGTATTTCATATATAACATTACGTCTTATTTCAATCCACTACTACCTTACAGGCAGGAAGTTGTGGAGAGCAATGATCGGACACGTTAAATAAAAGATTTCATACAAGAAAAATCACCCATCTCTTCGATATTTCGATAGTCGTTGTATGAAAAGCTGAGAGCTGATAGTGTAGCAGCCGCACTTTGAGCCAAAATCCTCTTTCGTGAATGGTTGATAAAGAATGAGACCCTCCCCTCGAGTGTGTTAACCATTGCGCTTACTTCTTGTTAAGTGATGTCAGTAACTGTGGCTGAAGACGTAAGAATATATTCAAGTCTTCACTAAATCAGCTACATAAGATGGTTTAAAACTGTACACAAATCTTCACCCCTTTCCTGAGAAAACAAACGAATTTACGAATGATTACAATAAAACTAACCCAGATAAGTTTATTATAAAAAGAACAATTTAAAAATCCACAAAAAGCATAAGATCTTTGCCAATCATGTTCCACTTTATTATTTAAAAAAAAAAAATTTTCTCCTGCCTCTTTTCGAAACCAAACACATCGAGATTCCATTTTCACGGCGTTGTGTACGCTGCCACTTGTAAACCGATTTGACATCACGATCGTTTAAATATTGTCCTGCAATGTCCATAAACGCCTTTTAAGGTTTTAATCTGCGCAGTTGTTGACATAACTTCGTCCATTGCCTCGCTGTCTTAGGGTGTCATAGAACCATTGTAAGGATGGGATGAGAAGATATGACTGGAAATGGTTGGATAGGGTCACGGAGAAAGAGGAAGTAAAGAGAAAAGAAAGAAGAGAAAAAGAAGTCGGTCTATTCGTTTGTCCTTTCCTTGAGCGCTGACGGGTTCGAAAGAGATGAAGGGAGAATATAGAGAGATGGGGTAGGGAGAAGGGCGAAGAGAATAAAAAAAAAAGAAAGGAAACAAAATACGAGAAAGATTGAGAGAAAAGAAGAAGGAAGAAAAGAAAGAAGAGAAAAAGAAGGCGGTCTATTCGTTTGTCCTTTCCTTGAGCGCTGACGGGTTCGAAAGAGATGAAGGGAGAATATAGAGAGATGGGGTAGGGAGAAGGGCGAAGAGAATAAAAAAAAAGAAAGGAAAGAAAATACGAGAAAGATTGAGAGAAAAGAAGAAGGAAGAAAAGAAAGAAGAGAAAAAGAAGGCGGTCTATTCGTTTGTCCTTTCCTTGAGCGCTGACGGGTTCGAAAGAGATGAAGGGAGAATATAGAGAGATGGGGTAGGGAGAAGGGCGAAGAGAATAAAAAAAAAGAAAGGAAAGAAAATACGAGAAAGATTGAGAGAAAAGAAGAAGGAAGAAAAGAAAGAAGAGAAAAAGAAGGCGGTCTATTCGTTTGTCCTTTCCTTGAGCTGACGGGTTCGAAAGAGATGAAGGGTGAATATAGAGAGATGGGGTAGGGAGAAGGGCGAAGAGAATAAAAAAAAAGAAAGGAAAGAAAATACGAGAAAGATTGAGAGAAAAGAAGAAGGAAGAAAAGAAAGAAGAGAAAAAGAAGTCGGTCTATTCGTTTGTCCTTTCCTTGAGCTGACGGGTTCGAAAGAGACGAAGGGAGAATATAGAGAGATGGGGTAGGGAGAAGGGCGAAGAGAATAAAAAAAAAGAAGAGAGAGAGAGAGAGAGAGGGGGGAGGGAGAGAAAGACAAAGAAAAGGAAGAGAAAATGGAGAGAGTGAACGCTAATAAACGGAAAAAAAGAAGTACGCACGCGCGTACACTAGTTCTTCTTCCATGGCTCTCTCTTTTTCTCTCACACACACATAGAAAGAAAGAAAGGGGAAAAGATAGATAGAAATGGAGACTAACGAAGAAATAAAGAAGCAGAGTGATTAAAGGAACGAAGGAGGGAGGTCGTGAAGCAAGTAAGAATACATAAGAGAGGGAAGAAACACGTTGAGGAAGACACGGATGCAAAGAAAGTGGATGGGCGGGAAAGAGGTAGGGCTAAAGAGAAAGCGAAGCAGGGAAGCAGCGAAGAAAAAAGGAGAGTGAAAGTGAGGGAACAAGAAAACAAAAAGAAAGAAAGAAATATATAAAAGGGAGTGAGTGCAAAAGAGATAGATAAAAAGAAAGAAAAGAGCTCTAGTAAAAAAGATGAAACAAGAGAAAAAGAATAAGATATAGACGTAGAGAAAGAGGAGCGGTAGACGAGAAACCAGAAAAAAATAAAGAAAAAAAGAATGTGTAAGAATGAGAATGTGAGAAAGAAAGGAAGGTAGATAGAGAATGAGAGAGGGAGGAAAGAAATCATTTTTGCTCATAGGTATATAGTAGCTGATCACCGCGCTGACAAGGTGTAAATTGTTGCGATGCCACAATTCTTGCCTTGTTTTATTTTCGATGCTACAAGAATGAAATACAACCTACCCACGCCAAGTAACCAGAAATTGTGACTCATTTGGAAAATTACTTCTTTAAGTTGATAATTGTTGAGTTCAAATTTCAGAGAAAACATTCGTCTCATTTAAGAACAATATGGCCGTTCAATGATATACACTTAAATATAATTTAGAGAGACATGAAGTTAAACTTGAAGATTTCACCATGAAAAACAAATTAACCTACCTAGTTCCCAATTTTTCAGATAAGTAATAACCTTGTGAAATAGGGTACCCGCCAAAACCCGTAGTACATTTAAATTACACCCTGTTCAGATTACCGACGCATTTGGGTATAACCTCGTATATATATATATATATATATATATATATATATATATATATATATATATTTGTCATCCACAGACAGACTGTTTCGCTGTTTCACAGCTCATCAATGTGGCTAGACGTTCGGTTGCCTCTAGCTAGGATCGAAACCCGACTGAATTTGCGTCAGTCGGAACCTCTCCCACTAAGCCGTCGGCGCACGGCAGGGATGAAGGTGAATTTTAGCGTGTTTATTTTTAGATTTAGATAAACACACAGCTCGATTAATGCGTCTTCGATTCGTGCGGTAAGATTTTTATATACCAAAATTCAATTAGTACATAAAACTCGATTAGTGCGTTAAAACATTCTTTAGTTTAACCATAGTAATTGAAAATTAAATTTTTTGTGGTTACCGATGCACACGTTAGCCGCACTAATCGAGGGATTCTCGTATATACAAGGGTAAGTCAAAAATCATCCGCACTTTCGTCATAATATATCTTTTGGTTTGTTATACAGCCTTCTGCCCATGCGTGCTTATAGTTGGTACTATTATGGTCACCTGATCGAAGTTTGAACTTGATCACACTAGATTTTTTGCTGCTGTTACAATGTAAACATGGCCGCTCCGCTTGAAGTGTGCACCAAGGTGTACACACTTCCTCTAGAGCTAATGGCCTAGTGGATAAAAGCGGAGGCTTGTGAATTTGATGATATAATGGTCGTGAGTTCAATCCCTGCGTCGGGCAGTGTATACTGTATTCAGTGGAAACAGGCGTGAATAACAAAACAGTACTGAATAAAAATAAGAACTAGACGATATCTTTAGTGGATAGTCCACCCCGTGGATTAAATAATCTAGTAGGTTAACTAGATCGATGTAAGCCTGAGGAAGTCAGTGTTGGTGTTTTTAGGTACCCTGGTATACTAGTGAGCCAGCCAAAATGAGCTGACTCATTTTATAGTTCACCAATAAAAGACTTAACCAATCAGAAGGCTCAAAATATTCCACACGATGTGTATAAAGGCGGCCATGTTTTTCCCGAATATACACTGCCAGCCTTTGATGGCTGAACAGTCGAACACTCTGCTTTCGGGCAGAGAGGAACCCTGACGAGGCTCCGCCGAGGGGCAGAGTCTCGTTCGGGGTGATAGACTGTACCTGAACCCGTTTTTACGGTTTCCAATAGGGAATACTTTTGGCCGATCCTACGGGATCGGAAAACCCACGTTAAACCCGGCCTTGTGCCACATGTAACCCTCGTGGGGTGGTGGCTAAATATTACTGCCAGCCTTTGATATCGAAGACTGAAGAATTACGGAACAGCTGGTGGTGGTATTGGCGATATAGTCTGATTCAGTAGAGTGTCTGACTCGTGAGTGTTAATCTTTAACGTTGTTTCATTGAACAGATTACGTACTGCGCTGTATTCTACATTCGTAGACTATGGTGAACATCGTCAACAGTCAGGAGTGCGCAACGGCCGAAATGATGCGATGATAACAAAAAAGATGTGGAGAATAGTCCAAATAGAAATAGTGCAAATAATGATAACTCACCATCCCAGAAATTCAAACAGAAAAATTACCATTTCTGTATATTGATTTATTCAAACTGCTGACCTCGTTTTGGTTCTTATTTTGGTCGCTGTATTCTCCGGCCTTGCATAATAATCTCTGTGTTTGCTATAAAAATGTGTTGCTATAGGTCTAAAGCAGTTTCCATGTCCCGAACAACCGCAATTTAACTTCAATGCCAAATAATATAACTGCCGAAATGCTAATGGTAATTTTAGCTACTTCCTTATAAGGAAACATTCGGCATTCATTGAGCGAGTAGCCAGTATTGGTCTCGGTTGGAATTTATAAAATCTTTCTATTAAAACATTTTATCAGGCAAATAGATTTCTCAATTCTAGTAGCTGTCATTGCTCTTTCCAGTATTAATTGTGGTCTCTTTCCTACTATTTTATCTGAAGTAGTGTGGAATGTCATTATTTTCTCTTCGAGTTACATGTGGTATCTATTTTAGCTGTTGCTACTGTTTAAAGTCCTCATATGATGTGGTTTCTATTATTTGGTACAGTTCTTTACGATTCTGTCCTCAAGGTTCGAAGAAGTGTGGCCTTCACTTTAACCATTGATCTGAGAATGCAGTTGTATACAGCTGACAGTTTAGATATTTCTGAACGGGGTTGGCGCCACGCATGACATCCATATGAAAGACTCGATCTGTTGAGATAAAAAAGAAAAATGAAAAAGATGAAGGTACGGCAGCGAATGTTGGACGATTTCATCAAAGATGAAGAAGAGACTCGAGGCGACGGAGATGTGGTTCGACAGAAGGATGCTAAGGATATCATGGACCGAGCGTGTGAGCAACGGTGAGGTCTTAGAGAGGTCGAAAACAAGGAGGAGGCTTATACTTAACATCAGTAAGAGGCAGCTGAAGTTTCTGGGACGCATAATGAAGGAGGGCCTGGAGAATCTGATTGAATAGAGGGAAAGAGAGACAAGGGAAAACAACGCGTGACATACCTGGCGGGCTTAATCAAGTGGATGACAGAACGTGATCTGGGGGTGGGGGAGCAGAGGTAAGGAATATGTTGAGAGCTGCAAGGGATGGAGGGAGGTGGAGAGCTATGATCGCCTACGTCCTGAAGGGACATGGCGCATAAAAAGAAAAGAACTGTCGAATTATATGAGAGATCTGTGTATATTGATTACTATCGCTCGCTTTTTTTTTATTTTATTAATGTTTCACCATGTTGTCCCAATAACGAAAATATCGTAAAACCGACCAGCGTTGAAACGAGATTAATAGAAGCCTCGAGACTAAAATCTTTATCGATAACATTTTACGCCTGAGTTTCGCGCTTAAGAAAAGTTAACGTCTCTGAATAATCGGAAATCTGAGTGTCTACGCTCTTGGAAATTTTCTGCGTTCCTTTCGATTTGCTTATGTACATAGGTGTATGTGAATATTTATGCAATCGTTATACACATGTATATCCATACGCACAAGGAGCGCTGATATAGTTTGATGATCACTTGAAACTGACAGTCACCATGCAATATTGATTTCTATGTCCACACTGTCTATAAAAACTATTTTATGGCAGACTGAACGATCGACTATAAATATAGCAAATTATAAATAATTCAATGATGTGAATTCATACATACGAGCAGAGAATACTAAAGTTGTGGCCTGATACATTGTTATTTGTTATTTTCACTGTATAATGTTTTATCTATATGATTGATATGCCCCAATAAATTATGTGATAATGGTGGGGATTATTTTGAAAAAATATATTGGTTGTATAAAATATTTTTTTTATAATTATGCTACCGATTTAAGCACGGCGTCACAAAATAAAAAGTGAAGAAGCGAAATCAGACGTCAAATGTTCGCGGATGGATAATTCTGATGTCAAAAATTTGGGGAGGGCTAATTCAGATGTCAAATGTTCCGGGAGGGCTAATTCTGATGTCAAAAATTCGGGGAGATCTAATTCAGATGTCAAAAATTCGGGGAGATCTAATTGAGATGTCAAATGTTCCGGGAGGGCTAATTCTGATGTCAAAAATTCGGGGAGATCTAATTCAGATGTCAGAAATTTGGGGAGGGCTAATTCAGATGCCAAATGTTCCAGGAGGACTAATTCTGATGTTAAAAGCTAAGAGAACGCTAATTCAGATGTCAAAAGTTCGGGGAGGGCTGATGCAGATGTCAAAAGTTCAGAAATTAAAGACCTACATACATGAAATTGTCTTTAAATTAAGTGGCGGCAGAAGAATTATCGTTGAACTTTCAAAAGCTAAGCTTAAATATTAATGCAATACTTTAATGCAGCGATCAATTTTGAGTTCTGTAGTTTATTGTTGCCTGTCGCATCTACTCTTTCCTACTTATTGTGATGAAGGCCCAATCGAGAGCCGTCCGCAGGAGCTAGCTTAAATGCCGCGATTGCAGATAAATAGTGTATTGAACAGTAAATACAATAGACGAGTGTTACATGACTTTGAAGTGTGTGTCGGTTGACCTGCGTTAGTATATATCACTATTCCCCTGAGGCTTACTTTCATACTACTTTATAGTAAGTGGAAGTCTCCACTATAGCCTCATTAGAGGGAGGACGCCACAAGGACAATAGTCCGAATAATACAAATAATGACTCATCTCAAAAATATAGACAGAGAATGAACACTGAGTTCAACACCGAATAGTGAGGTTTTGTTTCATGTTTCAAGGCAATCTTCAGGCATTCAAGCCCAAAAAAGTAAAAGAAAAAAGAAACTGTCGCCACTCGATATTGACGTGAGTGTCCACTCATATATATATATATATATATATATATATATATATATATATATATATATATATATACCGTATATACTCGTGTATCATGCGACATTTTAAGACCTAATTTTATCGCTAATTTTAACGGGGTCGCATCATACACGAGATATAAAATTACCTTAGTACTGCTGGTACTTCGTTACGCCGTTGACCAAACA
>OZ038486.1:79015169-79065169 GCA_964036315.1 Acanthosepion esculentum
GTTTCATGCGTGAACGCAATCTTTATGGCCTGAAGATTGCGCTTAAGCATGAAGCAGGCTGTCGCCGCTGGGTGTTGACCTCAATATCATATATATATATATATATATATATATATATATATATATATATATATATATATATATATATATATATGGTATATTTATGCAGCATGCATTCATCCAAACAGGTTTTCATTGATTCAATCAACAAGACCTAGTTCTTGAAATTTTTTAATTTTAAAAAAAAAATTTCGAATAAGCACATTCGGATCAAAATTGTGGGTAAACTTTCGAAAGTTCATATTTTGTTCTGTTTTTGGGGAAGTACTTTCGATTGTTCCAACAAAATATTGTCTACTATACTGACAACGTTCAGTTCTTTAACGTCTGTGACGGTTAGTTGAATTTAAGAAAACTTGTTTTATATATATATATATATATATATATATATATATATATATATATATATATATATATATGTAAAAGATAATAGGAAAATAGGATAGGTTGTTCTGTCACGTCCACTATCCAGAACAACCTATCCCATCTAAATAATCTTAAAATAGCCACAAACATTTCCAAAACCATTATGGATATACTCAGATCCTCAAACACTAATAGCAATAATATTTCTGAATCAGGCATTTATAAAATAAATTGCTAAAACTGTTCCTCCCAATATATTGGAGAAACAAGTAGAAGTTAAAAAAAAACATTTATGAGCACAAAATAGACCTCGCAAATAACAACTTAGCTAATGCACTAGTCATACATAGAAATAAATTCAACCACAATGTTAATTTTAAAAATGCTACACTCATAAAAAAAGAAAATAACTCAGAAGGAAAATCTTCGAGAGTGTCGCCATTGAATATTATCTAAATATTAATCTGCGCCCTTGGCATTTTCCCTATTTCACTTTTCTTAACAGAATTACTATTCTCCCATACAAACGTACAGAACAGAATCAAGAAATCAAAAGAAAATGGTTGAATCCATCAACACAACAACAAAAACAATATCTCCACACGTGACTGTACTTGACGTAATTTTCAGTTAACAGTATGAAAATAGTGTTCTCTAATTTCTTTCAGTTGTTAAGAACATTTTCTTTTTTATTATTAGCTACTTTGTTTACTAAATTAATTTCAGTTTTCCTATTGTTTTTTACATTTATAAATATTGTCTTTTTCTACAGGTTAATTCTGAGAGATTTTTCACACACACACACACACACACACACACACACACACAGACATATATATATATATATATATATATATATATATATAGATATATATATTTGTGTATTTAGGCAGCAATCCTTCTTTCAAGCACATTTCATTAAAAACGACTGACAAGGTGCTTTTATTTAGCTTTTTATATAATTTCTCGTGCGATCTAATAAAGTTTTTCTTTTCAGAGGATAAATTCAGAGGATATATATATATATATATATATATATATATATATATATATATATATATATATATATGACAATGTTTTACAATATTAACCAAAGGATATTAGAAAATGATCAGTATATACTCATATTTATATGGCCAGCATAATGCTTGAGTTTCAGCTCATAATATTTTAAGTTTTATTTTATACAAAATACTGATATATTTCTCAAATGTCGAAAACTACTAAAAATATTAATAAATTGTTCCGTGCTTTTAAGGTTCTTCAGTTCCTTGAGGACACCTCTTTTAATACCTCTAACTTTTTTCTAACTTGTTGTAATTATCTTTTCTTTTCAGATATTTGATGAAAATCATGAAGTTAACTCAGCAAATGAAAAGCCACGCTGTAATCGTTGCGTTACTAGCAGAGCATAGTAATTTAGAGATTGCCCGCTTCCTGAAGGTTGAACGCTCGTTTGTCAAAGTTTGGAAGCCACTAACGGTGATTCTGCAGAAGTATCCTAAAGTAAAACGTCTGCTAAGCGCCCTCATAACATCAGAATACCAAAATTAATACTTTTAAATTATATTAATCAGTCTTACATCGATTTTTAACTTTTCTACTGTTTCGACATTAGCATTATTTACCTCCGACATCATTTTTAAATGATGGACCACAAGATTTTCATTAGATTAGTACCTGGAGAGGCTTGGAGCCATTCTATTAACCCACTAATACTCACCGTCCCATTTTTGGGATACTGGTCATTAATTATTGGTAGAAACCTCGCCGAGATTGCGTCTTCGGCTGTTGTCGCGGTGTCCGCTAACGGCCCATCCGATTGGACATCCCTCGTAGGCGGGCATTTGCCGTCGCTGTCTTATTTCGAATTTACCATGTAACGTGAGGCAAGGGATTTTCTTTACACCACTTTTCTTCAGGCTCGCTGTATCGTTTCTTTGAAAGTGCTTACGGCCACATCACATTGAAACACCGGTTCTCGTCCGATCACCGAGGTTATGCAACGCTGATTCCGGCCCATATCTAGATGGGTGACTGTAAGCTTGTATGTGCGGCTAGTGTGATGGATAACGAGATGAGAAATCGGAGAGCTGAGTTCGAATTCCACCCGAGTTCGTTACATTCACTTACGCTCAAGTGTCATTTGGAAAAGTATGGGGCAAAGAAATCGATGAAAACAGAAAGCTCTTATTGTCCGGGCTGTTAAAGTCGTTATGGGACAACGCCTCAGTGACCAAAGTATTTTCTCTGGGACTATAGAGATAAAATATCTATCTATCTATCTATCTATCTATCTATCTATCTATCTATCTATCTATCTATCTTGCTACTCGCTAAAACCTAAGCCTATGAAAGTGAATTGATAAATTTTCTTTGTTCTTGGGAATTGAAAAAATAAAAGCACTATTTATTTATTAGATTGTTTATCTACAGTATTTACTTATAATATTAATTATTGTAATGGTTGGTAAAACATAGTAATTGCCAGTTGATTCGAACTTTATAAAATGGTAAACAATAAAGATTTCCTCGTAGTTGATTCAGATATTTTAATAATTTAGTAAATGTTTATAAAAATTGTTTTCATATTCATTTCTTTATAAATTGGCAAATGATAAATATTGCATTGTATTAGATTTAATACAATTGTATTAGCTTTTAGAATGTTGTAAATATAAAATTATTCTTGTAAATAAAAAAATCTAATAAATAAATAGTGATTAATATTTTTGTTGTAAATTCTCAAGAACAAAAAATATATAAATACACTTTTATTAAATGGTTAGGTTTTATCACAATTCGAATCATTGCTTTTTAAAACAATAAACATTCCTGAAGAGTGAAGGTAGTTAAAATAATAGCGGTGTCAAGGGAAAAACCATCCTTTTGTCACTCCGCTTTTTTGCGGGCACGAATGTACAGGTTTGCCGTAAATTTAATGTAAAATACTCCACATAAATAACTTGTCAAATCCAGAACAGAGATGAGCAATTAATATCATATCGAACTGTAATTTCTTAATAATTTCAAATTTTCCATATATGACAGGAGCCTACTGAAAATAAGAAGATAATTTTAATGGAGGTAAACCGATGTTGAAAATATGTTTCTTCTAAATGTTGATACAATTCTTGAAATATTCTTCTTCTTTTTCTCCAATTCTACACTTTCTTCTTCTTCTTCTTCTTCTTCTTCTTCTTCTTCTTCTTCTTCTTCTTCTTCTCTCTACCTACTTACCCATCTTCTTTTATCTTCTTCCTTTTCTTCTTCATTCTTTTCTCCTCCTCCTCTTCTTCTTCTTCTTCTTCTTCTTCTTCTTCTTCTTCTTCTTCTTCTTCTTCTTCTTCTTCTCTCTACCTACTTACCCATCTTCTTTTATCTTCTTCCTTTTCTTCTTCATTCTTTTCTCCTCCTCCTCCTCCTCTTCTTCTTCTTCTTCTTCTTCTTCTTCTTCTTCTTCTTCTTCTTCTTCTTCTTCTTCTTCTTCTCTCTACCTACTTACCCATCTTCTTTTATCTTCTTCCTTTTCTTCTTCATTCTTTTCTCCTCCTCCTCCTCCTCCTCTTCTTCTTCTTCTTCTTCTTCTTCTTCTTCTTCTTCTTCTTCTCTCTACCTACTTACCCATCTTCTTTTATCTTCTTCCTTTTCTTCTTCATTCTTTTCTCCTCCTCCTCCTCTTCTTCTTCTTCTTCTTCTTCTTCTTCTTCTTCTTCTTCTTCTTCTTCTCTCTACCTACTTCCCCATCTTCTTTTATCTTCTTCCTTTTCTTCGTCATTCTTTTCTCATCTTCTTCTTCTTCTTCTTCTTCTTCTTCTTCTTCTTCTTCTTCTTCTTCTTCTTCTTCTTCTTCTTCTTCTTCTTCTCTTGTTTTTTATTCTTCATCCTCTTCTTCTTCTCCTATTCTTCGCCACGCTACTACCTTCTTCTTTTTTCTTACTCTTCATCATCTTTTTCTCATTTTTCTCCTGTTCCCCTCCCCCTTTTACCTTCTTCTTCTTCTTCTTGCTCTTTTCCGTCTGTTTCTCCAACTTTTTCTTTTTTCTTCTTCCTCTTCTTTTTCATCTTTTTCTCCTTTTCCTTCTTCTTTCTCTTCTTTTTTTCTTCTTCTTATATTTTTCTTCTTCTTTTTGACAAGCCATTCAATTTTTCCTTCAAGCCCCTCCTATCATGATCATATTGGTTCCGCCCTTTACATTCTAATCTCCACCCCGTGCAGTCTCCTCGTCTCCTTTACACCACTTCTTTTCCTTCCTAAATATTTCATCGCGTAAAATACACTATCAACGCCATTTCGTTAATGTGTTTCTTCCACTTCCAAGACCTGTTCATCTCTACTTGTCGCTCGCCTTCCGACTTTCGGAAATAGTATCCCCTCCTATATTCTTATGAGAATTAAAATAAAAAAGAGTGAGGTGGCAAAAAGAAGGCCCCGTGCGCTATATTGTCTTCCTAATCGAAGACTTACTTTCCTGGTTTCTACTATAATCTTATTTAAGGAACAATATTTGTCGAGGTCGATTTTTCTTAGCATTAGTCCGATCGTTTTTTTTCGCATAGTTCCCTTTTGTTTATGCGTACATACATTATATATATATATATATATATATATATATATATATATATATATATATATATATATATATAACAACCTCAAACCGGAAACTGTCTATTAATAGGAAAATAATAAACAATGTTTTATATATATATATATATATATATATATATATATATATATATATATATATATATATATATATAATTTTTTAGATTATTAATGATTTTTACAAGTCATGCTATTTAACCCATAGTTATGGAGAAGAGATGGATTCATACCTTTCTCAAGAGTATTTGCGCATGATTGAATGCAAGGATATCGACTGGAATTCGAACTCCGATTTTTCATACCAAGCCTCTGTCCATTACGCCACCCGCACATCCGGGCAATCACATGTACTGCAGCCATAGTAACAGTAGTGTGTCTAGGGCAAGATAGACTGGTTCAGAATTCAGTAAATTAAAAACCTATGCTACATAATGGCATTCTGTGGTGTTAGGTCGCGGAGTAGCGACTAAAAAGCTCATGTAACAGATCATGACTACAAAAATGGCATTCGACCATATGTCGAATTTTAAAAGTTTTCTGTAAAAAAGTGTATACGAGGACTGATCAAAAAGTATCGGGTCTGGTGCTATAAAAAGAAAACTACAGAACATATCAATTCGGCATTTAATATCCTTCGAAATAGCTCTCTTCTGAAGCCAAACACTCTATCCAGCGTCTTTTTCACTGATTTCAAGCATTCCTGGAACTCCTGTTTTTGGATAGCGAGCAGCTGCCTCGTCGCATTCAATTGGATTTCGTCGGCGTCTTGAAATCTTGTTCCTTTCAATTGGGTTTTGATTTTTTGAAAGAGTTAAAAGTCGCAAGGGGCGATATCTGGGGAATATGATGGTTGTTGAATCTGGGGAATGTTATCCTTGGCCAAAAACTGCTGCCAAAGCCATGATCACTGATGGAATCTTTGCGGTGTTGTGAGACTACCACACTCTACACACTTTCCTTCCGAGCAGTGCTATAAACAATGGAAGAGAGCGAGAACGTTGTTGGAGGTCGATCTGCGACAAGCAACTTAACTCTGCGTATTTTAGCTCCGTTACGATAGCAACAGTATCAATTTTTTTTATCAGACTTTTGTTTTCCATATCTATCTGCGAATATCGGTTTTTCTCCTTATTAATAGACTGAAAAATCGTTAGAAACAACAAAAAAGAGTATTGGACTGTTACGCGATATCTGTCCTCCTGTATGGCAGCGAATGCTGGATAATCTCCTCAAAGATAAGGAAGAGACTTGTTGTTCTACAGAAAGATACTGACAATACCACGGATCGAACATGTGAGAAGCGACAAGGTTTTGGAGAAAATGGAAAGAGAAAGGAAATTCATACTTAACATCAAAAAGAGGCAGTTGAAATTTCTGGGGCACATAATGAGGAAGGAGGGCTTGGAAAATCTGATACTCACAGGACAGATAGAGGGAAAGAGGGACAGAGGAAAACAGCGCGTAACATACTTGATGAGCTTGAGTAGAACAGGGTTTAGGAGAAATAACAAAAAGAATTATTAAGCACTACAAGGGTCGGAAAGATGTGGAGGGCCATGATCACCTACGTCTTGTAGGAACACGGCTCATAAAGGAAGATCTGGCTAGGATACAGTCGGTGAATATTTGATAAATATACATGTAGATGGTTTCCGATTATCTGAGAATAAACGTGTGTGTGTGTGTGTGTGTGTATGTGTGTATGCCGGAGAAGATTCATTAATTAAAAATTAATTAAAAAGAGGTAAAATATTTTTATAATGGGTAGTGTATGGGTTACCAAAAGAGAAATCGGCGCGTCCAGTTCGAATTAGGGTCGGTCTCGTTACGTTCATTTTCTCATAAATAACCTTGTGAAATGTCTGAATCCATCTTTTCCTCAGGGATGAACTAAATGGCAGGGATGACTGGGTTCTCTTGTTTTGAGGAAGTCGTGGACAATTTGATAAATTTACATGTAGATAGTTTCCGATTATATGAAGTTTACTGAAAGTGAAAACGGCGAGTCGAGTTCGAATTCCGGTCGGACTCGTTACGTCCATTTGCTCATAAATAGGAGGAGGACATTTATTTTACCATTTTTTCTTGTGGTTATTATTCTTCATCTTGGCGATTGTCACTAGAGTGCTCTTTTAACAAAGCATTCTTTGTCATGGTTTTTTTTTACCATTCTCATAAATGTACATTTTTCAATCTCTTTCTTTCTTGTAAAGAAGAAGCATAATGAAATCCATTTTTTCCTTCCCAGGAATTCTTGTCGTCATCACTCTAATCTCATTCTTTTTTGCTTCATATCCTTAAACCGTTTTTTCAATGTTCTTTTTGTTATTTGTAACTTTTACTATAGTTCTTCCTTCCATTTTTTTGTTTCACTTCATATCTCACTCTTTTTTTACTCACCACTCAACGAAAAAAATAGCATTGACTGAAAGACAGTCGTTCCACCATTCGAAAGAATTGATTAACGAACAAGAGCAGAATACAATTAACCCGAAGTCGTAACACAATTCCACATCCCTCCTCGAATTCTTTTATCTCCTCACACTATTTCTCCAAGGCGTCGTCTTTTATACTGCTTCTTTTTATTCCATTCTCTACTTTCTTGCGCCTAGCTCATTTCGCTTCGGCCTATACAAGAAAAATTAAACGCAAACAAGCCGAAAGCAGTCAGTAAATACATACGACAGAGAACTGACGTCGAACGTTACAAAGCATTGTAAATTACGCTGGGAAGATCCGTTATATAATCCTGATACTTTTCCCTTTTCGCCCATAAAGTAATCCTAACCTCTTCTCAAGGGATCGATGGCGGCCTTAGGCACTGTTGGTGTTATATTACAAAGAGATATTGACGGGAAAAAGGTGTGGATATTGGCTTCATTTTCAAAATCATTTTCCTTGTTGGTGTTTTTGTCATTGTTGTTACACACACAAACACAGACACACATGCATATATACATACATACACACACGCACACTCACTCACACACACACACACACACATATATATACATATATATATATAGCAACAATGACAAAAACATCAACGAGAAAAATGAATTTGAAAATGAAGCTAATATCAACAACTTACATATATATATATATATATATATATATATATATATATATATATATATATATATATATAACTCAGGAAATACGTGGAAATTACGAGAATTTTACGTGTATTTTCAGGTTAGCAGAACTTCTGCAAGAAAGCGGTCAAAAATAAATATAGTTATATTCAAATGAATTACGAGAACTAAGATATGTTACCTGAACATTTCTCTCTCTCTCTCTCTCTCTCTCTCTCTCTCTCTCTCTCTCTCTCTATATATATATATATATATATATATATATGTATATATGTTTTTAAAATAGAATACAGAATCCCGACAAAGTTTTTAAGAAATTTGACAAATTGAAAACGTTTCATTTAAAATAGATTTAGTTACGTATTTCACCATTCAAGGCTTCATCAGATTCAAAAGATAGAAATGCGTGTGTGTATTTGTGTGCATGCTTAAATAACGAATCATATTAGTTTTTTCCTAAGCTGGCGTTTTTCATGATTAAAGAAGGAAAAGAATGAGTAATCTTTAAAAATAGTGGTTAATATTTATTCTGTATCTTTTCTTTATAATGCTTAGTTCATGTCGAATATGAATATATATATATATATATATATATATATATATATATATATATATATATATATATATATATATATACTAGGGAAAAGATGACAACGTAGAAAAAGCTTTGGTGTGACTTCATTGGGCGAAGTTTATGCATACGTTAAAGCGACTACATATGCGCACGATCGAGAAACGCTGAGAATCTTAAATTTAAAGGTGATTTTTTAAATGTATTTTGTGTAAATAATCTGACCGATTTCCTTCAGATTCTTTTCCTTTTTGTTCGTGCGCATGTGTAGTTGCATCAACATAAACATAAGTATAACGTCCGATGAAGTCCAAAATGACGAAACGCGTCTCACTAAAATTTTTTCCACTTTGTCATACATCTTTCACTTAAAATTGTCTTTGATACGTAAAAATTCATACATCGTTATCCCTATATATATATATATATATATATATATATATATATATATATATATATATATATATATATATATATATATATATATATAAAATAAGTCAAGGAAATCCTTAAAAATCTATCTCGGTTATAATTGATTTCATGAATATATTTAAATATTCATTACTTTAGACCGAAGATTTATTAGAAATTAAATACCTTCGGTCTGAAGAGATGAATATTTAAATATATTGATGAAATAAATTATCACCGAGATGTATTTTTAAGGATTTCCTTAACTTATTATTATTATTATATTACTTTGTTTCTTACATTGAGCTCTCTTTGGATTAATGTCCTCTTGAAATCATCCCTATCAATTCACCTATCGTCCGGTTTACATTCCTCCCCGATCTTTTGAAGAGGAGTAAAGGTTTATACCTTGTTTTTAGTTTAGGATTGGGTTTCTGGTTCCTTCGAAAGTCTTTTCCTTCTCTTTCACTTCCAGTAGCCCCTTGCATCTTAATGACGTTATCACCTTGCTTAGAGTGAATTGATTAAGTTCAATTGATTAAAATTTAATTGATCTTTCATGATTTCAATTCTGTTTTATTTAGAAGATCTCTGTAGAAGGATACTGGGAATATTATGGACGGAACATGTGAACAATGAGGAAGTTTTTAGAGAAAATGGAAACGAAGAAGAAGAAGAGGCAAGATTTATATTTGGAAAATGGCGCTTATCTTAAGCGCCATTTTCCAAATATAAATCAATATAAATATTGTCCAAATAAAGTTTAATTTTTCGCCCAGGTGTAAACTGGAAACGAAAAAGGTAAAGGAAATTTAGATTTTTGCCAACATTTTCTAAGATAAGGTGTTATTATTTACAATATTACAATCGGACTAATGCTCCCATCTTTGTTGTTGTGATCAGAACGTTTCGGACGTTCTGCCTACTGGCATTTTTTTGCAGTGATTTCCTAACTTAAAACTTTATTTTATTTCCGGGTTAGATTTCTCTTGTTCTGCAGTCCATGTTTAATGGTGTCTCTATAGAAGTATATATTTCGTACTTCTTAGTTATTGCTCACCTTGTTTGCACTTATTCTAATTCTGTACTGCCCAGCCCAGGCATTGAGCTAGGTAAAAAAAAATCACAAACTAACGCTTTAATGCATGAGGCTATTATAATTCTATATGTGGATGGTCTGACGTAAAATATATATTTACACATCTTATAGAATTTTGTTGAGGTTAGGTTAGTCTGGCGGAATGTTAAAAGTATGTGACACCGTAGTGAGATGAACACGTTCTCCACTGGAAAGGGTTTCCAATCTATCTATCTATCTATCTATCTATCTATCTATCTATCTATCTATCTATCTATCTCAGTCTGTTCATATCTATCTATCTATCTATCTATCTATCTATCTATCTATCTATCTATCTATCTATCTATCTATCTATTGATTTCAATAGACACAGTGAGATGAACCCATTCTTCACTCGGAAGTGTTTCCAAACAATTATATATATATATATATATATATATATATATATATATATATATATATATATATATATATATATATATATATGTGTATAATTGTTTATTTAAAAATTATAACATAAATATCTTATAAAATAACTACAAAAATAGCCATTTTGTTTCAACACCTCCGGTGTCTTATCAAGTGATGATGTTGAATGTAGAATAAAGGGTTTTAAAAGTTTCAAATTAATTAACGATCCTTCGTAAGGGGAAAACGCTGTTACATAAGCAGGAATGACCAATCAAAATTCAAGTATACACCAATCCTAGACTTGTATATATATATATATGTAATTGTTTCGAAAACAATATATTACGTCTTCCAATGTGTCATCCATATATATATATATATATATATATATATATATATATATATATATATATATATATATATATATATTGTTTAAAATGTTTTTATATATCAGAGAAGAGTGCTTAATTTCGGAGATCGAGCGTTTATAGATATAAACAGAGGAGACATAATAATTAACACTGCATAGTGACAGTCAGGCTCAATACTATATTCATACCTATGATCGAATTGAAGTTGAAATTACATTGTCATATTGATTCCTATGTACTCTCTCTCTTTATATATATATATATATATATATATATATATATATATATATATATATATATATACACGGTTACTCAAAAAGAAAGAACAGATTATGAAAATTTAATATAAACAAATGCTAAGAGGCATAAAATCATTTAAAAACGGGAGCGTATATTTGAGTTCAATAAGTTTAGATATTGTTTGTGTTCTAGCGATTTCAACCATACTTCTGGTGATTTTCAAGTTATAACGATGTGTTGTATTCAACATATTCAAATACTTTTAAAATGTTCTTACGAGCATGCGACCGTAAACCGATCTTCTTCATTGGAGAAAATATATCATCTAAGCGCGATATAAATCAGCAGTTGAGGGAGGTTTATTTGCATTTTTTAAATTCTATTTTTACGTCTTCTAATGTGTCATCCATATTTTTTACATATATATATATATATATATATATATATATATATATATATATATATATATATATATATATATATATATATATATATATGTCGTCATCCATTTGTAATATATATATATTGTAATACATAAACATAAAAAATGTCTTAAAATTATTTTCGGACTTTGTCCATTTCATAATAAATATTAATATATATAGAGTAATATATTTCATATAGTAATATATATATATATATATATATATATATATATATATATATATATATATATTGTAATATACACACACATATTTTTGCAATATGTATATATATATATATTATATGATATATATATATATTTATAATATATATATATAAATATAAATAAATGTTTTTAAATGTCCGTTTTCTTCTATATTTGTGTGTTTTCTTTGACTTTGTTAGCGACCGCGCATGCCGACGTTCGATTGCGTGTCCATTATTTATATATATATATATATATATATATATATATATATATATATATATATATATATATATATTACAATAAATATAAATCTTTCACTAACTTAAGACACACGTATACAATATTCATTATAAAAGGACAGTCTTTGTCATTCGTTTTTAATAAAATATATTTTAATATATACTAAAGGAATATAAAATTGCAGCAGACTGAATATGTTTATTCAATATTAAACGCAATAAAGCTGGATTACCGTAAATGTTCCCACATCAAATTATAATTCTGCTTGATCCTTAATTAGTTAGCACGAACGTTACGCTCTGTCATTAACTCAAATAAATAATGTGTCATTCCTGTTTGTCTGCGAGGATAGGTAGAAGAAAATATACATCAAAATCGTTTGTTTGGTTTTATGGCAAAGAAAAGAATGAAGGACAGAATGAAAGAATTAATGGCTGAAAAAAAATAAGCAGAGATAGTCTGGAAAACTTGTCAATATCAATTTTTTAAATTTGTAAATGATCTTGTAAATCTTACTTATTTTTAATGACCTGCATTCATAATCGCCATTGCAATGTTTTGTTAAAGCTCAAATATTTAACGATGCAAGAGGGAAATTTCCACGGGTATTTTACGATCGTAGAACTCGTTCCTTATTCGATCATTAACGTCAGAATTATGATTCATCAGAAAATTCAAATATCAACACCGTGAAATTTTCACGGGTATTACCAATATATATGAATACGTGAACGGGTCACAGAATCAAACCTATACCAAACACTCAGTTAAGTTCCATACATGATACACGCTTGGGTGATCATGTGCATTTCTATTGATGACTGACCATAATTTCCAGCAGTAGATTGCCGTTTCTTTCTGCGGTAGATTGGTTGTCAACCAAAGCTATAGGATTCAGTCTGTCCTGCTATTCAACTCATAGCTGGGGAGAAAGAGGTGGATTCATATCTTTCCCAAGGGTATTTGCGCGTAAGTGAATGTAACGAACCCGGTTGGAATTCGAACTCGGGTCTCCGACTTATTACACCAAAACGCAAATCCTAACACTAAGGCCATTCATTCATACACTGAGTTTGAATTTTTACGATATCGTAAAAATTCGAACTCCCTTCCTAGGAACCATCAACACATATCAAACATTCTGGTGACAATCCAGAAAAGTAAATATGGAAAACATGGTTATGACGAGCTTAGACATCAAATGTCTATGCACCAACATTCCCGTCACAAAATGCCTCAACATATTGAGAAATCTTCCTCGACCAGTACACAAAATTATAAATCTATGCAAATTATCACTATCCACTGATCCTTCAATTTCAACAATATTTTCTACAAGCAAAAATTCGTCTTACCTGTGAGTTCACCTATCAGTGGTGTTCTTACTTGCCACTAACTAGAATTTTTAAGACCATTTCAACACATCATACCAAATAGATCTAATTACCTAAGATATATTGAGGACGTCCTTTTATTATATCTACATCATACAAACCTATTAGACATAATAAGGAAACTCAATAAGGTTGAGCCTACCACTGAATTCGCACCCGCATTTGAAATAAACGATTCTTTACCTTTTCTCGACATCTTATTAATACGCCACAATAAGTACCTAGATTTTAAAGTTTAACGTAAACCCACCACCTCCAAGACAATCGGAGCTATAATTAGCAAGAAAAATAAACCCAACACCAATGCCATAAATTCTCAAATAAATAGTTTACAATGCAAAAATGTCTATGTGGGGATACATCACGTGATCTAAAAACCTGCACCTATGAACACAAGTAAAAGATTTGCGTTTAGACAAACTATCTCTCTCGTATTGCATAGAAACGATACTGGACATAACTTTGATTTCATTAATGTCACCCTAATTAAAAAAAGAACATAATCCTTTAAAGAGAAAATACTTTGAAAGCTTAATGATAACAATATTACTAAATATAAACACATGCATAGAACATTTCATTACATAACCATCTTTCTTTGAATCCATTCTTAAAGGATCTAACTTATATGCATCTAATACAAAGAGTACGTGCATAAAAATATAAGACCCAGATTAGAGAGGAATTCCACTCCACTGCGCCGGCTGACCGCACAATGCTGAAGACATTAGAAATCCTCCTACTAGACAGACACACATACACAATTACGAATACACATTATCATCCGATGTTCGCTTAGACATATAAGATTTACATTCATATCGCTTGGACATATAAGATTCACATTCATATCTAATTATCTACGTTTTTTTATGCATGTGGCACGTAACTGACCAATGAGAATTGATCCAAACAGAATCTAAATCTAGAATTTTCCATAATAGTTAAACAGATTGAAGTGATCATAACGGAAGAAATGAAATCCAACTAAAATCAAACCCAAACTAACAACTTCTGCCGGTCGAATTCGATGATTCGTTTTAAATTACAACGAAGATAATTGTGTCTCTAACTACTCAAGGGAGATAACGCAGTATATCAGTTATTAGAAACCGAAGTTTTAATTATTAAATTAATTAAATTAAAACTCATAAACTTAGTTATTATTTACTTTTAATCCATTTTTAAAATGTTTTTGATACGTTGATTAATAAAATTAGAAACCATTAAACATTGTTTAATTTTTTTCATTTTAGGGTGAAATTTTCTAACGGTGAACTTTGTTCGCGATGAACTTTCCTCATGGTGATTCTTTCTCGATTGATGGCGAGAAACTTACCGGCACAGTCCTATTTATCTTCAATGGAGGACAAGCCTGGCGATCCTATCACCCAAAGAATTTGTCGAACGTTTTGCAGAGCATGTTGAGTAAGTAAGTGGCTCACTGTTTTTCCCTGCCCCTCTTGCCCTCAATATGCAATGTGAGTGTTTTCAAAGCCACATTCCCCATTAAGTCCAATAAATTTCAGCTGTTTCTTTTTGATTCTGGTTATAAGTGTCCTTTTTGTTTTCATTTCCCTTGAGGATTCTTCGTTGCATGCGCGCTTCGTCCATATCTTAATATAATTCTGTAGATTCACATTTCTGTTGCTTCCAGTTTCCTCGTGATTTGTGAGGAGATTGTCCAGCATTCACTGGCATACAATGGATTGATAACTAAACGATTTATTATCCTTAAATAAACCCTTCGAAACGTCATTGCAATGTTTGGTAGAAAATACTATTGCGAATAAAGAAGTGTTAAAAATGATGTAAACGTTTCAGCTAAGGACTTCAAGGATACGTTAGAGATTCTGGAGTGACAATAACAACAAGTACTATTACTAGAACCTTGCACAGTCCAAGTTTATAAGCATGCTGATCTTGTCGCGTCCCTTTTCTAAAGGCTTGCGGTTAAATTACGTTGAGGTGCCGGTTCTCGTTCGATCACCGAAGATAAGCAGTGTCGATCTCAGTCAATATTAAAATGGGACATTGCTTATGATAGCGTGGTACAAAAGCGTTTGGGTAGAAGACTAGCAACTTCATCCCGTAAAAAAACAAAACTTAGTTGCTATGGAAACCACAGCTACACTAGACGATGCGCCTAGTGTTATTGAGAGCTTTGGCTGCTCAGTGGGTTCTGCGGGACTAGTGGCGGAGGAAGGATAAAGGAGGAATTATTTGAAATCTAATTTAGCATTTGCAGAGGAGTATATTGATAAACGTATCTTATTCTGGGCGAATATATTATGGGCATATGAAACAAAACTAGAGCTTTTTTAACGTAATGACAAGAAATTTGTTTTCAGATGTCAAGGCGGGGCTTTCAATCCAAAGGATACCGTCCCTATAAAAAAACATGAAAAAGGAAGTGTTATATTTTTGGGGCGCTTTTCTGCAAAATGAAGAAGCTTGGTAATAGTTAATAGTTTAATGAAAAAAGAGGATTATTGTGAAATACTGGATTCCAATTTGAAAGTGTCCGTTAGAAATCTGAAACCGAATCATTGATTGACTTTTATGCATGGCAACGGTCGAAATGAAGCTTCGAAATTAATCCAGAAACATATTCAGAATAAGAATGTATTTACAGAGTCCTGATTTGAATCTAATTAAAAACTCTTGGGGTAATTTGACAATACTTGTAAGAACAAGAAAAAAACAAGTAATTTGATGGTTAATCCTTTCCAGTGGGTTTAAAAAAAATCATGTTTCAAATTATTGGATATCTTATAGCTAATCTTTCTAACTGGGGGAAATAGGCTTGCAATTGAAGTTTTTTTTAAAGGACAAATTATTTTAATTCAAAACTGCAATAGTCATAAAACTGCTGATTAATGGATAATGATTTTACAAGTATCAAAGGAGCTAAAACTGACACACTGGGCCTAATAACTACTTAAAATTATATCGAGATTTTTTTTGCACGGTTATTTCAATTTTAATAAAAGAAATCATCGCAGGTAATTATTTACCAAGTCGACACTGGAGATTTTACCCGCTGTGATGTAGGCTAATTACAAATTTAGTAGGGTATCAGGGACTTTAAAAATACCAAGTTGCTTGGCAACGCTACCATTTATGCAGGTATCTCTTTCGAGTTTGCCATTTGTGCGGACTCTTTATATCAATTTATATAAGTGAGGGAGAAAAAGAAAATGTTTCAAGAGGAAAGAAGAGAGAAATGTAAAGTAAAAGCGGGGGGGGGGAAGTTAAAAGAGAAGAGAAAAGAAAGAAAAAAAGAATAAATGAGGGTAGGAATAAAGAAGTAAAAGAAAGCTAAACGAACGTCGACGTGAGAGAGAAAGATTAAAATAAAAGAAGAAAAAGAAATCTGTTAAATGAAATAATAAAAGAGAATCAATGAAAGAAGAAGAAGGAGGAGGAGGAGTAAGAGGAGTTTTTCGAGTAGAGGACTTTACTACCCAACTGAAAGATGGTTACTTAGAAGAAGCAAATCAGGTAGCAGGCGGTCAGCAAATACGAGATAATAACAAGTGACCACAACCTGCCAAGTTGACCATCGTTGATTGGAGGCCAACTGAAATGACAGTCTCACAACTCGTGATCAGTAAGAGAGTGACCGCGACTCAATTGCTCTCGATATCAGGTTAGGAGGCGTGCGTATGTGGTTTTAAGTATCAAGAAGCGGCCGGTGTTGGCGGAAGTGCTGGAATTGTTTTGCAGGGTCTTGATTGGACAGAAGCTATACTAACAGGCGACCGTTTATTTGCTTTTCACTCACGTATATTATCTTCTTATTTTTCCTTTTATTTCCATTTCTCAGTTAATCCTTTATATCAAACACTTTCTTTCTTTCTTTCTTTCTTTCTTTCTTTCTTTAATGATAACATTCAATTACTATTTCTTCATATTGATCTCTTTTATTCGTTTTTCTTTCTTTCTTTCTTTCCTTCTTTCTTTCTTTCTTGATAACATTCAGTAAATCTTTATTCATATATCTTTCTCAATTTTGTTTTTTCTTTCTTTCTTTCTTTCTTTCTTTCTTTCCTTCCTTCTTTCTTTCTTTCTTTCTTTCCTTCTTTCTTTCACGAAAACATTCAGTTAATCCTTATTCATCTTTCATTCTTTCTTCCATTCTTTTTTCGATAACATTCAGTTAATCGTTATTCACCTTTCTTTCTTTCTTGATAACATTCAGTTAATTTTTATTAATCCCTCTTTCTTTCTTTTTTCTTTCTTTCTTTCTTTCTTTCTTTCTTTCTCGATAACACTTAGTAAATATTTCTTTCTTTCTTTCTCGATAATATTCAGTTAAATTTTATACATTTTTATCTCATTCTTTTTTCTAACTAGTGTGGCATTTACTGAGAAAAGAAAAAAATAATGCCTTTTTATATATCCTTTTAACCATTCATTCCTTTTTTTCTGTCTTTACTTGGTGTCGCCTGTTGCTTTTTGGCACATTTTTCTCTTTCAGTTTAACTCCTATCGCATAAAAAAGTATTTTATTTACCAGTAATATTCTTCATATCTCTTCGTTTATGCGACATTTTTCTTTTACCCCCTCCCATTTTTTTCCTCTTTTACACCCATCCCATTTCTTTTCTCAAGATCTTTTTAGTCCTGTGTAATTCCCTTTCTCTCTTGCTCACTCCCACTTTTCTTTATTCATTCATTCACATCTATCTAAGCCTGTTAATCTCTTTCCATCTCTCTCTCTTTCTCGGTCTTTTACTATGGCTCAAGAGGTCGAGTTCGGTGTCTATTACCGGGTATCATATCCAGTAAGGAATTGGATTTCGAATACAATTTTTAACGCAGGTTACTCACTGTGATCTTTCGAAGATTGGCGCTACATTATAACTCTCTCTGTCTATATCTCTGAGATGAGGTATGATTACTTATATTATTTACATTATTCGGACTGTTATCCACATCTTCATTGTCATATTCAAAACTTTTCGGCCGTGATACGCTCCGGCCGACTTCCCGTTATTGGATGTCTCAGTTATTTCCCCTTAACTCAACTCTCCAAGTTTTGGTTCACAAATACCGTGGCCTGGTATTGAACTCACACCACTTTGGGTCTAGTCACTAGATCTAACTAACGTCTTTATCCACTGGGCCATGTATCATTGAGGACAGCCTGAAGAGGCATAGACGAAATAAAGGGTTCGGTTCGAAATTCCAATCAACTGAAGAAGGCCGGAGCGTATAACGACCGACGCGTTGTGAATATGGCAAAGAAGATGAGGATAACAGTCCGAATAATGTAAATAATGCAAGTAATTATAACTCACTTCCCCGCAGAACAAATATTTACAACATTGTACAATCTGAAGGGTTTATACATCGTTATCTGTAGAATGTGCTTGTTAGCTGAAAACGGTAGCATGATTGCGATCGGTTTTATCCAAGGTGCAGGCTATGATTTGAACTGCAAATTGCAATAGAGGAACGACAATGCTATATAATATCAGTCCGAAATAGCAGTCACTGCAGTTTTGTTTTCGTCAAAATCTATGACTCCCATACTGTAAAAATATTACGCTTTCTTGCTTTCTTTCTTTCTTTCTTTCTTTCTTTCTTTCTTTCTTTCTTTCTTTCCCCATCTAAATTGATGTGAAGAGGCCATACAAGTGGCAAGGTGGATACAGATGTTCGTGTAAGAGGCTGCGTTGCTGGGCAACGGACCAAGCGATCAGTCCATTCAGATACCAGGGAACAGACGACAGGATCGAATGTCAGGCTGTTAGCAAGGTGCTGGTAGACGGACACTGTCACACATGACAGACAACAACAACAACAACAACAACAACAACACACGACTACAAATAATAATGAAGGTTGTCACTGAGCGGTGTAATGGGAGTGTTGATGATGACCACGAGGACAAGGAGGAGAAGAAAGAAGGCGACAGGGTAAAGAACACGGTGGAAACAGGATCTCAGACGTATCAGAGAGGAGGAAGGTATTTTATTAGATAGAGAGATAGATAGCCAGAAAGACAATAAACAGAATCAGATAGATATATAGATATTAGCAGATATAGATATAAATGTACAGACAGATATAAACGGTATGAGATAGGTAATGCACAGATTCAGATAGATAGGTAAATAGCAGAGATAGATATTAATATACAAAGCCAGATATAAACGGTATGAGATAGATAGATAGGTATTAGCAGAGGTAGATATGACTAGACAGGGACAGATATAATAGACAGAGGAAGATGTAAATGGTATGAGACAGATAAATAGATAGATCGATAGATAATCAGTGAATGAGAGAATATATGAATGAGTGCGATAGATATGAAAAAAAAAACACTATTAAATAGATGCATTGATTGTGAGATCACTGAGATTGATAGATATAAATAGAAAGAGACAGATATAATAAACGGTATTTAGATAGGTAGATAGATAGATAGACAGACGGACAGACAGACAGACAAACTGATATATAGATAGATAGATAGATAGATAGATAGATATGAAAAGACAGAGATAGATATGCCGTGGTGACAAAAAGGTGAGGAAAAAGTAAAAGTGGTATCGAGATAGAAAACAAGAAGAAGGCACCTCCCTCGACCCCCTAAAAAAAACAAAAACAAAAAAAAACAAAAACAAGAAAAACAAAAACAAAAAAAAACAAAAACAAGAAAAACAAAAACAAGAAAAACAAAAAAACGCTATCAATATTTTATCGTTAAAAACTAACTTGAAAATGAGCGGGAGTATTGTTCTTTGTAAACATAGCTTTCATTTTCTTCATCCAATGTGTATCAACAATCAACAATTATTTTATCTTTTTGCACGCACAAAAATGTGAAATAATGTGTGGGCTGCTTTGTGCTGACGTAGTACCCGTGTTCGAACCCTGGAGAAACCCATGATTTTGAATGAAGATTTTCAAGAGATACGCTTCATAGTATTGTCGTAGTGGTGTAATGTATAACGGCTCGGAAGGAGAAATCGGAGAGCCGAATTCGAATTCCAGTCGGGTTTGTTGCATTCACAAATAACCTTGGGAAGGGTATTTTTTTTTTTTAAGCGTATCACCCCAAGCTAGGCTGGAGGCCACTATCACGCAAGGGGTTAAAGACGGGTTGGAGGAAGAGCAGATAGGAGTGGTAAAGGAGAGGATGTGGTGAAAGAGAAAGACAGTGGGTCGATCAAGGCAAGGGGGTTACAGAAGATTTGGAGCGAGAGCAGATAGGAACGAAAAATGAAAGGATGTGGAGAAGGGAAGTGGATAGATCAAGGCAACTGGAGATGTCGATTGACGTTACACTTAAACCGTTGGAGATTGTATTTGTCAGGGAAACAGTAATAGGGAAGGGAGTTCCATAGGCGAGATATGCGAGACATGAAGCTATTGGAGTAGAAGAGACGTCTACATCTAATCTCTTCTCCCCCACTATAGGTTGAATACGAGAACAGATTGGGTCCTATAGCCTTAGGTGACATTTAGTCTACCGCAGAAAGAAACGGCAACCTACTGCGGGAAATTCTTCTGCCTAATCAGTCCTGAATCGAAAGAGACATGATCGCCCAAGCGTGTATAACGTACGACACTTATTGAAGCTAAGCTTACTAAATACAGGTTGTTTCAGAAAAAACTGATATCATTCCGTCATCTAATAACTTGACCCATTCTCCCGTCCTGGGTATGACGATAAGCTACATCGGCGTCCTGGGTAAGACGATAAACTTCGTTCGACAACAAGGCCTCTGATCAGGAGGTTTTGAGTAGCAACCCGGGGTGGTAGCATCTGTTAGGGTCCCAGCTACGGGCAAAGAGTTAACGCCAAATCTTGGGTCAAAACACTATGAAAATTTAAAAATAGGTTTGAATATCAGAAATATTTTGTAAAAAAAATTGTTATCAGCAATACATTTTTGTAAAAAAAATGTTATTACCAGCAATACATTTTTGAAGAAAAAATATTACCAGAAATAGATTTTTTGAAGGAAAAAATATTACCAGCAATACATTTTTGAAGAAAAAATATTACCAGAAATAGATTTTTTAAAGGAAAAAATATTACCAGCAATACATTTTTGAAGAAAAAATATTACCAGAAATAGATTTTTTGAAGGAAAAAATATTACCAGAAATACATTTTTGAAAAAAACCCCAAAAAAACAATATTACCAGCAATAAAAATTTTGTCGACATTAAATAACACATTGAGGTTCATATACCGTTTAAATGGACTGAGATTTTAACAGCATGTGTAGAAATTTTCTATTTAATGTTTTATAATTTCTCTTCTCACTGGAAAAAAATTTGTGTGCTAGAGCATAATCAGATACGGTCGGACATGACTGTGCAGCGTGCATTTGTGAGAGAGTGCGCTAAAAATGCACCAAATGAAATATAGATTTGGACATGGTACAGACAATTCGAAGAGGAAGGCTACCTGTATAGGGCAAAAGGATCTGGAGGACACAAGTCACAGACGGTGCATATATTGAAAATAGGTGAAACCTTGTAAAATCGTTTATTAAATCCACTTCATTTCTCATTCACATTTTTAATGAATAAATCTTATTTTCCTCAGCAATGAGCCTGCTTACTTTCATTTGCATAGACTATGTAGTTATTCAGATATTTTACATCTGAAATGATATCAAATGTTTTGAAACACCCTGTCTATCGCAGTAGAATGTTTGCTTATAAGACAAAAGTAAACGCTTGGTCAGTGAAGACGAGAATTTAAAAATTAGTTCTCGTTCACGTAGTATATGATATTATTTTAAATTAACCGCATCAAAGTGACTCATAACGAGTAAAGTACTGCGTATTATAGATCAAAACTTCAGGTTTTTTTGTTCGTTCCAACGAAAAACTACGTTTATAATTTAATTTTTTTTTAAATGTCACGATCCTCCAGGACATAAGCGATAATTGCTCTGCGCAACTTGCTTTTGTTTCTTTTTCGTGTTTTTTTTTTTTTAAATGTGTTTGACTTCTTGGGAAAGAGAGTGGTGTGGTTTTTCGTTGCTTTCGCCAAGGTTTTTGAATTCAGATTATCCTTTATAGCGTTCATTCAAAAGAGCACAGTTTACTCTGTTAGGTAGGAGAAGAGATGGAGTCATGCTTTACCCAATGGTACCCAATGGTACCCAAAGCACACATCGTTCGACTTTCCACAGCGGTAATCGTTCCACTACCCACACATCTAATTTTAAATTACTAAAACGAAACAGAAAAGTTTCATTTCACTTTTATTTGCTGACTAGAAACTCAATTTGCAGTGTTAGTTTGGCATTACATTTTAAGAAGCCAAAGATTTCTACCTTTCTTCCGAAATTAGCATCAGTTTCCGTTTAGTTGCGTTCCAATTTAGTAAAGTTGTTAGATTTTTACAGCTTTGCTTGAAAAAGAGGCTGAGATTGTTAAAAAAAAAATTAAGAAAAATGATCAACCTAAGGCGTTTGAGAACTTTATTTTAGCTCCCACGTGATCAAACATTTAATAAATAACCGGAATTAAGATCTTAACTTTGTATCGTTACTTTCTTATCCCAGTGTTAGGTTTTAGGGTTAGGGTTAGGATTGAAAAGAAAAAAATGGAAAAAGATTATCTATCTATCTATCTATCTATCTATCTATCTATCTATCTATCTATCTATCTCATTCTATTCAAATTTCTCTCTCTCTCTCTCTCTCTCTCTATATATATATATATATATATATATATTACATACGATACAATATATGAAATAGAAAGTAAAATTGATAATTACACTGTAAATATACCAGATTATTAGTGTATGGAGATCGTTTGACATTGACTTTCCATTTAATATACCTTCATATTGTCAAGGTCTGCATTCAAAATCATCGCCTTTATTAGGGCTCGAACACTAACTGTAAGCACTTGTGCATATATATATTCAAGTAACTCAACTACGAAACAAGCAATAGCTAGATAATGAAGATAATATATATATATATATATATATATATATATATATATATATATATATATATATATATATATATATATATATATATATATATGTATATTCTCTTCATTATGTCGCTATTGTTAGTTTCCTAGTTAAGTTACTTGAATATATATATATATATATGAACAAATGCCTGCAGTTATTGTACGAGCCATAATAAAGGCGATGATTTTGAATGCATATATATATATATATATATATATATATATATATATATATATATATATATATATATCATGATCATCATGAGACAGATAGATAATAGTGATAATGAGCAGAATGAGATAGATATGAATAGAATTAGACAAACGAATAAATCGAGAGATACAGTGATAATGATTGGTATGAGATAGATAGGGATAGAATGTGATAGATAGATAGTTAATGAACATAATTAGATAGACTGATAGATAATAATCGGAATGAGATAGATCGAGATAACGAACAGAATAAAATAGTTGTGAATAGAATTAGACAGATAATGAAAATAATTTAATAGGTAGGTAATGATCATAATTAGATAGATAGATAGAGATAATGAGCAGAATGAGATAGGAATAGAATGAAATAGATGGACAATGAACATAATTAGGTAGATTGATAGGCAGATAATAATAAGAATGAAATAGATAGATATAACGAACAGAATGAGATAAATATGAATAGAATATATATATATATTGATAGATCTAAAAATGAGATAGATATAAATAAGAATAAATATAAAACGAGCCTTGATAGATAGATAGATAGATAGATAGATAGATAGATAGATAGATAGATAAAAGATTCGAAAGAGTTGGTGGAAAATGAATAAGGTTCTCATAGAATAAAGCGACGGTGAATATCTAGGTGTCTTTCCCTTCCGGCTGCTACTCGTTGCCATAACAACCGGTTCGATATGAAACGCGTTAAACGTGTTCGTGCAGTTGTTGTTTGGAAATGGCAGCCAACGGGTGTGCACCTGTCAACAGAAGCGACCATTTGCCAAAGGACCAGCCCGTTTGTCCAGTCACGTCTTACCAAACACTACAGCAAACAGTCGAGAAACTTGACACTCCCTGTGGAGAACGTATAGGGTTGAGACAGAAAGATGTGGCTGAGTTGGGACCAGTGGAAGGACGCTAAATGAGAGACGAAGATGAGAGAGAGAGAGAGAGTGAGAGAGAGGTAAATAGGGTACATAGAAAACGACTCTCTCGCCCCCTCTCTCTTTCTCTCTCTCTCTTACACACATTCACATTTTACCCCAAGCAAGGCTATAAGAAGATCATTATATATATATATATATGTATTTACAGGTAGTAATCCATTGGTATAATACAAGCGAGTCCTATTAACACAATATAGAATTTTAAATTTTAAATATTAAATGTTAAAACTGACTCACAAATGTTCATTTTTATTAAACAGAGCAAAATTTTTCGTACTTGGAATTAAGATACCATTAGTTAATAACCATTTTGACCTGCGGATTTTAAAATTTTAAATTCGCAGGATTTTTCAAACTGTCAGTTTGTAGAAGGGGACTGGTTAGTTGGTGAAGGTACTAACCAGTCCCCTTCTGCAAACTGACAGTTTGAAAAATCCTGCGAATTTTAAATTTTAAAATTGGCAGTGGAAAATGGTTATTAACTATATATATATATATATATATATATATATATATATATATATATATATATATATTAGATCTCATTTAAATATTTATGGAGACCTACCGGACAATATTCGGAACATACTTGTCGATAACACTAATATAATAGCATCATCCACATGCAAAAAAAGGCTAAAAATAATGGAAGCCTTATTAATAAAAACAAACAAACCAACACTTAATAATATTAACTTTGAACATGGACATAATATCTTGACCGTGTTTTGAAACAAAAAAAATGAAACATTTTATAAAACATACATATAGCAAACTATTTCTATTTCTAATTCTAACAGTTGAAATATAATCCCTGAAAATGGCTAAATGTATAGCCGAAAGCGCTCGGATAAAAAGAACATTTGGACAGTTTTTATATAATTTATCATCTGAAAAGAAAAACATCATTAGATTGCACGAGAAATTATATAAAAAACTAAATAAAAGCACCTTATCAGTCGTTTTTAATGAAATGTGCATATATATATATATATATATATATATATATATATATATATTGCTTAAACGTTATTTTTAATGAATACCCATAAATGAGTAGATGTTCTGTCTTTATTTATTAAACAGTATATTTAGTTATTTCCATCTACCGACCTGAATATTCGGTAAATCTTTTTGGGAAAAATATTCTGCCTCCGGCTGGATTCAAACTTGTGCCTCCAAGAATGTGTCTTCTCACTTGACTTATTCAAAAGATACAGAGACTCATTATCAGGATTCATTATTGACGGACGCAATATTGACAACCGAAGATGAATATGACACAGTGTTGATAGCAGACACAGAAGGTGGTGAAGGATCTCGAGAAGAACGAGCTAAACATCGATTGTAAGAAGACTGAATGAATGGCTGCTAGCAAAAGGAACAAACCAACATGCAAATTACGAATCACTGTTACAAAAATCAAACAAAGTCTGTCTATATTTCTGAGATGAGGTATTATGCACAGTATTTACATTAGTCGGACTATTGTCCTCATCCTTGTCGCTTCGGCCGTTGTACGCTCCGGCCTTCTTCAGGGGGTTGGAATTTCGAACTGAACCTTTTATTTCGATCACTGGTGTAGACTGTTCTAGTTCCACGTGCCATGTTTGATGGATGTCAGTTATCAGTTATCTCCTGCTAATTTTCCCTTTGAAAGTTCTCCACTGCCTTAAGCGGGTATTGAACTCACACTCTTTGGGTCTGTCACTGGATCTAACCAACGCCTTTATCCACTGTGCCATGTGTCCTTGAGGACATCTGGGTATGAATTTCTGGGTATTATAAACCTAATGTTTTCAGCAGACCATTTTTTTAAGTGCTCATATTGCAATTTTTGCTGTTATCATTGCATGTCTACCCCAGTGATCGAAATAAAGTGTTCAGTTCGAAATTCCAACCACCTGAAGAAGGCCGGAGCGTACAACGGCCGAAACGTTGTGACAAATATGGCGACAAAGATGAGGAAAATAGTCCGACTAATGTAAAAATCAAACAAGTACAACAATTTAAATATACTCCTGGTCAAAATCTTAAGGCCAGATATAAAAGGGTTAAAAAAATATAAAATACTGTTACTTTAATCAAAATATATTTGCGAAACATTTACATTTAACTAGAAAATGTAGTTTATCAACAAACAAGTGAACATTTTAAGCTTTTAATTGATTAATTCGAACAAACATTGAAAAAAGGATTTTTGGTTGGTCATAAAGATAAGACCATGTAAACAAAAAATAAAAAAAATGACACTTATACTTAAAATAAAGAAGAGACAGTTGAAATTTCTACAGCACATAACGAGGAAAGACGGCTTGGAAAGTTTGATACTCACGGGACAGATTGAGGGCAAGAGTAACAGAAGAATACCGCATAACCATAATGGATGACGGAGCAGATTTTTTGAGTAATGGCCAAAAGACAAAATTCATTGCGCGCTAGAAATGACAGGAAGTTGTGGAGAGTTATGATCGTCAAAGTTCTGAACGGACACGGCACATAGAAGAAGAAGTGTAGAGCATGAACCTGGTTACATCACTATTTTCTTTTCGAGTTACATGCGATATCGATTTTAGTTGTCGAAAGTCCTTAAGTGATTTGGTTTTTGTTATTTGGTACAGGTCTTTGCCAGTCCCCGAGATTCAAAGAGAGTTGATCTTCGCTAAGACCTATATGCTTCATTCTCTGAAGCCTTTTTTAAAAAATAATTTCATCCCAAGCAAGGTAATAAAGCCACTGAGACGCAAGGGGTTACGGAGTGTTAGAGAATGAGAAAAAAAAACTATTAAGGAGAGATGACAATAAAAGAAACTTTCAGCAGCTGACAATTTCTGCATTTTTTAACAATTTCTGCATTTTAGCACCAAGAACGACATTCATCTAAAAGTTTCGAATGAAACGTAGACTGGAAAGAGATAAGATGGGAATAGATAAAGAGAGGAAAGAGTAAAGGAAGGAGGTGAAACGAAAGAGAAGACAAAAAGCAAGAGGCGAAATAGAAGAAAAAAAAGTAAAGAGGGTAAAAAAAAGAAGAGAGGAGGAGTGAGAAAGAAAATAAGAAAGAAAAAGATAAGAAGGGTGCAAAAGTGACGACAGAGAGAAAGTGAAAGAGAAAAAGAGAAAGATAAGGAGGGAGAGAGATGGTTTGTTTTGTTTTGTTTTACAGCATATCCGCCACAATGTGTTATTTAATGCCGACAATTTTTTGATGGTAATATTTTCCTTTAAAAAATTGCTGGTAATATTTTTTTCTTTCAAAAATTTCTTGCTGATAATATTTTTCTTCAATAATGTATCGCTGGTAATATTGTTCTTTTTAAAAATGTATAGCTGGTAATAATATTTACAATGCATTTCTGGTTTTAAACCCCATTTCTATACCTTCACAGTGCTTTGGGGACACACTAGTTTCCCATAGTTGGGACCCGAACAGGTGCCACCACCCCGGGTCAGGGTGGACCTGGGAACACCAGCAAATAAGAGGCGGTTCCACGCTCCGAAAACCTCCTGAGAAGAGGGCGGGCCCGTTGTTGTAAGTATTTTATCGTCATACCCAGGACGGAGAGAGAAGGCGAGTGAGAGAAAGAAGAGAGAGAGAGAGAGAGAGAGAGAGAGAGAGAGAGAGAGAGAGAGAGAGAGAGAGAGAGAGAGAGAGAAGAGAGTAGAGACGCAGATATAAAGAAAGTGTCAGCAAGTGAGGAGAGAAAGTGAAACACCCAAGGGAATCCATGAGGACATTGTCCACACATTTGATGAGAACGCCCCTTACTATACAACTGTGAAGAAGTGGTCTGCGGAATTCAAGCGGAGCAGGGGAAGCGCAGAAGATGACCGTCAGTCAGGTCACTGAAAAACTTCATCCACTGATTTGATGCCATTCACCGTATGGTTTTGTGTGATAGACGTCTTACTGTCTAGCAGATTCCGGGCCTGATCTGTTCTAAGGTGGGGGACAACTGTATCAATATCCCGGCTGCATTTTGGATATGCGGGTGGTATAATGGTTAGAATCTCGGAACAAGAATTATGTAAGCAGAGATCGAATCACAGTCTAAAGCATAACATTCACTTTCGCACAAATGCACATAGGAAAATATGAATTCATTTTCTCCGCCAGTTATAGGTTAAATCACAGAGTAGAATGAACTCTCTGACTGTGGTTGGTAACCAGTATGAAAGAAGGATAAATCTGAATCCAAGACTTTATGTGGCCCTGGTGAATCTGAATCCAAGACTGTATGTGGTCCTGGTGAATCTGAATCCAAGACTTTATGTGGTCCTGGTGAATCTGAATCCAAGACCCTAAATAGCCCTGGTGAATCTGAATCCAAGACTTTATGTAGTCCTGGTGAATCTGAATCCAAGACTGTATGTGGTCCTGGTGAATCTGAATCCAAGACTTTATGTGGTCCTGGTGAATCTGAATCCAAGACCCTATATAGCCCTGGTGAATCTGAATCCAAGACTTTATGTAGTCCTGGTGAATCTGAATCCAAGATTGTATATAGCCCTGGTGAATCTGAATCCAAGACTGTATATAGCCCTAGTGAATCTGAATCGAAGACCCTATGTAGTCCTGGTGAATCTGAATAAGTCCATATGTGGTCCTGGTGTTGTAAATACTTGAATTATAACTGAGGCTCCCTAAGCATAGTTTCGGTATTAACCATATTTTGGCTCTGTGTATGTTAAAGAAACCCACATGGTCCTGAGTAGAGGTGAATGCTCGTTGCTGAAGATTAAAACCACTCCTCGATATTTTGAAAAGGAATAGAGATTTATCACTTGCATCCTGTTTAGGACTGGATTTCCAGTTTCTTCTAAAGTCTACTTCAACTCTATACTTCCAACATTTCTGCCTAAACTCTGAAATTTTATTTACTATTTATTTTTCTCCTCAATAGCAGACGATAGGTTCACCTATCGTCCAGTTTACACTCCTCTTTGGTCTTTTGAACAGGAGTAGAGGTTTATCCTTTTTTCCTGTTTAGAATTGGGTTTCCGATTTGTTGTAAAGACTAGCTCAACTTTAGATTTATAACGTCTCTGCTTAAACTCTGAAATTTTAACTTCTGTTTATTTTTTTCTCAATAGTAGATAAGTTAACCTATCGTCTGGTTCACACACGTCCCCGGTCTTTTTTAACAGGAGTAGAGGTTTCCTGTTTAGGGTTGGATTTCCGGTTCCTTCTAAAGTCTTCTTGTTCTCTTTCACTCGCAGTAGCCCCTTGCATCTAAGTGGCATTATCGGACTGCTTTGGATGAATTGATTAATAAAAAAGAAAAGAAAAAGAAAAGATAGAAATCGCATTGACTTGCAGTATAACTCGAGACAGTTATGATGACGATAGCTATGATATTTTCACCGATACAAGAATACGATATAACTAAACATCTTAGACCTTCATATCAGGGTTACTTATATAGGCTCTAGCGGTGAATATTCCAGCCCAAGTAAATGTGAAATTTTGGATGCTGATCTTTAAGACAGACTAACCTTCACTCATGTGAGATAACATACATGGAATGTTTTTCCTCTCATTGGTTTGTAATGATGACTAAAAACTTTTTTTTTACTTTGTTTTTAGATAACACTTTATCTCCATGCATGTCTAGTAGAGACGCCTCGACTTTTATTTACTTATTTAACAATTTTGCAAACGTTTCAATGATTGTCCGTTCTCTTTTGAAGCGAAAACTGTCAAATGAAAATCTAGTTAGACGACTGAATTGGAACACGAAAAAAATTATTTCGAATCACAAAAACCCTTAAAAAATCAAAATGGCGTCATAAGAAATTTGAAGTCGATGCAAATAGATACAAAGAAAATTTGCAAAGGGAGATAATTCGGAATAACCAAAACAAGCGGAGGAAAAATTGTCATTGAGGTTGGGCGGAAGCGTAATAACACAAGTAATGAAATCAGCGTTGGGAAATTTAATTTGAGAGAAAGTTTAAGAACACTCGTCGAAATTAAATTTTATTTAATTTACAAAAGTTTACCGAAAAAAAAGTTGCGCGAAGGTGATTTTTTTAATTTTTTTAAGAAACAAGAATAGTGTTAATATTTGCTTTTTGCGACATTTATTTTTGTTTTTATTTAATTTTAAACTGCGAGAAGAAAAAGTAAAGAAGACTTGGTGAAGGCGCGGAAACCAAAAGAAAGTATTTGATACAGATACATAAGATATTCTTTTTTCAATATTATTACTTTCTTTTTTTCTGTTTACTTTTCACTATTTTTCTCTATCCTTTTCCATTTATCTTTCTTTCACAGTACATATATATATATATATATATATATATATATATATATATATATATATATATATATATATATATATATATATGTTTAAAGTAGTTGCGGTTTGAATCAGAAGATCGGTTTTGTTGCCGAGGTATTGAGCAAAGTGCTGAGTCACTCTGGTTCAGTCATTCAATATGGGAAATTATCTGAATGCACAGGCAATCAGTTCCATGCGTGCGTTTGTAAAGACAGATTGCAAATAAAGAACGCTTTCAGTTGAAGTTCATGGATAAGACGAGAGGGAGGCAACAAACCAAGGGCGAAATCCCGGCAACAGGCTCTGTTTCCAAATCAATGCGTACATTGAAAACAAACAAACAAATATATCTGCGAACACAAAATAGCAGTGTTTGTTGGACACCCGAACACGAAAATAAGGACTGTAATTTTATTTTGAGTTTTCAAAGGATTAACTGTTTGTAAAAGGAGCCAAAAAGCTGTCCCTTTTTCAAACGACTAGAACATTCATTGCCCCTTGTTTTGACGCAAGGTGCTTAGGTGCGGCACAGAGACCGAATGCATTGGCCTCCAGTGAGGATCAAACTCACTACTCAGCTTTAATTGTTCTAGATTGACAAGCTTGCTAACCATTATACCACGTCCGGGTGCCTTTGTTTGTACGTATGTATTTATATCTTACAAATTTTTAAGTCATCGCCACGGCTTGGAGTCTTTTGTCCAGTTTTCCTTATTCTCTTCTTTTTATGCTAGAATTTCCTGAGAAGGCAAGTAAAAGAAAGAGAGAGAGAGAGAAAGAGAGAGTGTGAGAGAAAGAGAAGGAGAGAAAGATGGAAAGAGAGAAAGAGAGTGAAAAAGAGAGAGAGAGTGTGAGAGAAAAAGAAAGAAAAAGAGAGAGAATGAGAGAGACTGTGTAAGAAAAAGAGAAAGAGAGTGAGAGAGAGAGAGAAAAAGAGAGAGGGAAAGAGAGTGTGAGGGAGAATGAGAGAGAGAAAGAGATAGACAGTGAGAGTGAGAAAGAGTGAGAGAGAAAGAGAGTGAGAGCGAGAGAGAATTTATTTTTAACTTCTCTTATTCTGTATATATATATATATATATATATATATATATATATATATATATGTGTGCGTGTGTGAATGTGCGGTTGGTGTAATGATAGCGGATCGGAATGCAAAATTGAATAGCCGACTTTGTTATATTCTTATACGCGCAAACAATCTTATCAAAGCTATAAATCCATCTCTTCTCTTAAATAGTAAGACAGACTGGGCTCTTATGCCTTGGTTGGAAACTAGTTTAGGATAAGGATTTCAATACCTAAGGAGGCACACTGTATGCACCTGTTCTCTGTATTCGGTTTTTCCTAAAAATCTGGATGCTTTTGCGCAACTCCTTCACCATTTAAAAAATATCATATATGCGAATGGTCTGCAGTTGGTGCACCTGAATTTGTTGGATCCTCATACATTGAAGACGCCAGGGGAGTCCAAGATATAGATAGATAGATAGATAAACAGACAGATAGATACGAAGAGAATCAAATAGATAATAGCTAGAAAGGTCGCTAAAGAAGACAGGACAAATACGTGAATAATAGAACAGTATCGTAAAGGAACAAAATAGAATAGGGAGAATTTAGACAAAGAAAAAGAAAGAGGCAAAAAGAGAAATGTAAAAATATATAGAAACATGTAAAAGAGTATGTGGATAAAAAGTGGGGTGCCTTTATATATATATATATATATATATATATATATATATATATATAAATATAAAAGTGAACATAGAAGTCAACACTTAGAGGCGACAGTCTGTTTCATGCTAGTGCAATCGTCAGGCTGCCTGACGATTGCACTAGCATGAAACAGACTGTCGCCTCTAAGTGTTGACTTCTATGTTCACTTTTATATTTACACACGCTCTATCTCTGATATTGAGCACTCTATCCCATAAATATAGCACACTTTAAGACTATATTTCTTCATATATATATATATATATATATATATATATATATATATATATATATATATATTTAGGCAGCATATTTTTTATTCAAGCATGTTTGGTTAAATAATTTAGACGTATTATGTTTATTTATTTTAATTTTAATGTTTTCAATTCCACGGATTAATTTCATGGTAGCCATAGAAAATTGATCAAGAAAAATTCCAAAATTTTCTTTCGAATAATTTTATTTTCCCTTGTACTTTTAATCTCTTCCGAGATCATTCCGAGATTAAGTTTTGTGTGTCTGTGGACATGTGTGCGTGAACACTTCAAAATTGAAAATATTTATTTTATTCAAGGGAGGTAACTTATGTGATTTCGTTTGGAGTATATTTTTATGGGTTTAATAATTTTTAAATTGTAGTTTTTGACAATTCTAATTTAGAATTTTTAAAGACTTTGCTGCTATAAACATTTATGGACTTTGTTGCTATACTCGTAGTTGACTTTATTCTTGGTCGCAATTCTCTTATGTAAAGAGCTTCTAGAATTTTTAGTTTTTGCTTATTGTTATTTTGGTGGTGTACCGTTGTATTTTCTTTTTACTAATACTTGTCTAAACTGTGAATGTGGACATGAGTGTTCCGCTAAATGTTCCGAGATTGAACTATGATCGTTTAAGTGATACTTAAACCTTCTCGTCATGATCGTTGTAGTAAAACCAACATAAATATTATTAACATAACATCTCTTCTCCGTCAACTGGCGTTTTACAAAAGACCAACATCGTATATCAATTTAAATGTCCTTTGGACGATTGCATCTCTGTGTTAATAATGTCAAATGAATTTATCGAATCTGCGAATCAAGTTCCGAAATCCTGGCTGCTGCAGATGCAAAAAAATATCCAAAATCAAGGCGATGTCCGAGCTTTAGGCTGACATGTGTCATTTTCAGGAGCGTGAAAAGGCAAAGTAAAAAGAAGAAAAGAAAATCAAAAGTTATTCAAGTAGTTCAAGTATCGCTATATTTTTTGTTTGAAATTAAATAATTGTTCCAATGAGCTAACCTCATTGGTACCCCGACCGCATGAATTTATGCTCGATTGTCAACTAGATTCCCTCGTTTCACTGTTGAAATAGCTAGATGTAACCGTAAGTTGTATTCTAATAGTTTGTTTTCTCGCCTGTGGGACTCAATCTTCAAAAATTTAAATGCATTGTCAATCGCCATCTTCTGTCTTCCGTAAAACCGTTCTTTTTTAACTTTTCTCCCCACTTAAGTCTCCTCATTCCTTTTCACTTTCAGTAAGCCCGGGCGACTTAGTGGTATTATCGCCTTGCTTGGCCTGAAATGATTATATATATATATATGTATATATATATATATATATATATATATATATATATATATATATATATATATATAAGAATCTGATAAATCAAAACGTAGAAAATCATGTCAGCAATGTTCAACAATAATGTGTATCAGTCACACACACACAGACACACAGATACAGACACAGACTCAGACACACACACACACGCGCGCACACACACGCACACACACATACACACACACACACACACACACACACACATATATATATATATACAGAGGGGGAAGGAGAGAGAAGGAAAGCGAGAATGATGAATATACGAAGAGGGAAGGAAAAATGATACAAAATAACACAGAACTAAGCGTAAAAGCCTCTAATAATAGAAAAAGGACGTCAATGTAGAGAGTAATTGAATAGCAACGGAAATATATAAATGTCAGGAACTCTGATACCAAGTGGCGCTTCGTGTCGTAAATCTGCGACCGATTCACAAGCATAGAGTCCGGTGCAGATTTTCAAACAATTAATAAACGAGTCTTACGTTTCTTATCGTCCTTTTTACGACAAAGTCAAATATCGTTTTTTTTTATTTTCGTCAGATACGCACGAGTTTATCGATCATGAGTTTTCAAACTTTTTCCTCCCGCACATCGTTCTGGTCGTCTGTGTTGGCGTAACATTTGAGAAGGACATGGTATAAAAGCTGCAGACATCACAGAACAGCTAACAGACAAGAAGAATTTGTTTAGAATTTTATTCAATTCATTGGTACACATTTAATGAGTCTGATGAATTTGGCTCTTTTTAGAATGTAAATTAATTCTGCTCACAGCTTCAGACTGACACACGCGCGTATATATATATATATATATATATATATATATATATATATATATATATATATATATATATATATATATGTTTTCAAGACATGGTATGACAATAAACTACATCCAGCAGCAAGGCCTCTGATCGGGAGATTGGAGGTTTTGAGGAGCATGGAACCAACTCTTAATTGCTGTTGTTCCCAGGTCCAGCCTGACAGGGAGTGGTAGCATCTGTTAGGGTCCCAGCTATGGGCAAATAGTCAACCGCCAAATTTCGGTCACAACAAAGAAATCATAAAAATAAATTTTCATAGTAAAAATACCAGCAATATATTTTCATAGTCAAAAAAAAAAAAAAAATGGCCAGAAATACATTTTTGTAAATAAATAAAAAAATTATCAACAATATATTTTAAAAGAAAAAAATTAAGCAGAAATACATTTTTTTGTAAAAGAAATTACTAATGCTTCCAAGAAAATTAAATTTCGGCATTAAATGACCCGTAAGGTATTAATATGCCGTTAAACAAAGAAACAAACCAGACATAGTATTTGTATCCCCCGTTTAATCATATTTATACAGCCTCAGTTGGCTTTGCAAAATCAGAAATGTCCTTCTAGATTTCTTGGCAATCACGGCTAGTGAGCATAGTCTACCCTACTATTTAATTCAAACACATTGCGAAAAAAAATCTTTTTGACAACGGTAAGTGGAGGGGAACCGTAAAATACTGTCTTCACATTTTTTAGACATAGACGGGCATGATATCGTCATGTAACACCAAATATTGGTAAGGAAACGATTTCAAGAAGATCTTTGCTCATTGAGTCATTCAAAATTTTTACGAATTCATCGTGAATTTTTCTAGAAGATAAGTGGGGTTAATTGGAAAAGGATTCAGAATGAGCTGATATTCAAAAAGGGAATCGAGAAAATAAATTTGCTCTATCGGGGAAAATAGAGGAGAACGTTCAAGATCTTCTAATCATGAAAAAAGGTGAATTGTTGATAATGCAAAAGATTTGATTGTGTCACTATTGTATTTCTCTCGCGTTGGAGATACCAAAAACAAGTACAACAATTGAAATATCTGGGAAATATTTTAACAGAGAACGGAAAGTGCGACACTGAAATCAAAAGGCGCATTGAAATAGCAAAAGATAGCTTCCAAAATCTAAGCAAAGTATTAAGAAACAGAAAATATCATTAGAAACTACAAAAAAAAAATAGTACTGAACTTTTGTGTAATAATATTTTTCCTATATAGGTAGTAAATCTTGGGCAATCTCATCACAGATGAAGAAGGATGTTGAGAATACCGTGGAATAAACACATGAAAGAGAGCTTAGAAAAGTTGACACTGACAGGACATATTGCGGGCCAGAGGGACAGAAAAAATTCAATGCATACGCTGTCTAATGAGCTTTTGTAAATGGCTAGAAGATTAGGATAGGATTAGGAGAGATAACAAAAAAAACAAAGTTTACTAAGAGCTACAAAGGATAGGAAATTGTGGAAAGCCATGAAGAGACACTGCGCATAGAAGATTACACAGAAATTTATTATGCTGAAAAAAGAAGACAAAAACAAACTATGGTACGCAGTACTTGTCTTGCATAGATGGACAATTCAGCCAAGAAAAATTCAAAAGTTTAGATAACCTAAAGCAGTGGTTCTCAACCTTTTTTTGCCCAGTGTACCATTTTCACCATGTCCAAATATCACCCACTCCATTTCCAAGATTATCCTATTCGTGCTAGACAATTTTCTCGCCAGAAACTATCTTGCATATTAATAAGTTTCCCATTCGTCCCTACTTTGAATACTTCTGCCACATCTGGTCTGGTGCTCCTGCTATATATTTAGAGATTATTGATAAAATCAAAAGAAGGCTCTGCAATGTTATTGGTCCTGACCTGGCATCTTTCCTTCAGTCATTTTCCTGCCGCCTTAGTGCTTTTCTATAAGTATTTCCATGGTAATTATTTTGATGAACTTTTTTCACTCAGTAGTTCCTTGCGTCTTAGTGGCTTTATTGCCTTGCAGGTGTCGAAATGATAAAAATGGTACATTCCAAATAAAATATATTATCGAAAATCTTTATTCTTTCCCATATTAGTACAGATATATTTATGTGGATTATTTTTTATAGAGGACTTTTATAAATTTAATAATAGAAAATGTTGATGGATTTTAAAACTTGAATACATGTACAGTAATTTATTTTAATTGATAACTAATTATTAAATAAAACATAAAAAAGTTCAATAGAATGCTAGGGTATTGTAATTCAATAAACAACATTCTGTAAATATTCGCTTTTCATTCAGTCAGTTATGTGCTATGCGGGATACACGCTTAGGCGATCATGTATCTTTCGATACATAACTGAGGAAGCAGATTTTTTTTCCCGCAGTAGATTTCCATTTCTTTCTGTGGTTGACCATTTGCAATCCATAACTTGGGGGTGGGGAAAAAGAGGATTCATACCTTTCCCCAATGGTATTAGCACGTAAATGAATGTAATGGAGACGATTCATGAATCCGAGTCGCTATCCATTACTTCACTGTGCCTCACTGATTAGACATGCTTGTGATATTAGTATAACACTTCGATGCCCCAAATCAGGACATTTGCGAACAGAAAGAAAACAGGGTTAACGATGTTTTTGTCCAAGAGAAATAACTAAAGTTCCAGATCGACAGCTGGCGCTGTTAATGATATCCATCAGAACTGTGCTCCAGATCATGTGCATTTCAGCGATGAATACTTGTAATGTCCTTCTCCGGAGGATTTTCAGAATAGTTTGACCGGAAATTAAAAGGTCAAGGAGATCTGCTCAGGCCAATAAAACGTCAAGGTTCATTTTGATGACGTAATGAAATCATTGAAATGCCTTTGAAAATAACGAATCTGGTAGGCATGAAAACAGTTTGTATGCAAAGAACGAATGCACCTAGTTCATTTACAAATAACAAAATCACTTCAAATATGCACATCTGATAAATATATTGTGTGCAAAAGTTCTGAGTCCTCTCTTATTTTGAAAATTACGTACTAGAGACATAGGGTAATAGCGTTTTGCATTTAATAAAGTTTTGCACACAACTAATATAAATGTACGTAGTATAACGGTTATTAGTATGGAAAATGTAATCGGAAGGTCGAGTTACAATTCCAACTGAATTGTGTTCTCATTGCACTAATGATTTTAGAAAAGGCTTCACTATATCTTACACCCTCATTTATGGGTTTAAATGTAGCGAAGACTAAACATTTTAGCCTTGTAGGGCGATCATTTTAGGAGGACAGCTCTGAATTTATAATTGTGTATAAAACAGCGTGAAACCACTGCTTTAAAACAGTCATAGTAAGCCACAAATATTGAAGGAAGGGAATCAGTGGTATGTATATGTATTGCGTCGTATCGTAACGGACAGTGTTCGATTCTCGGTAGTGGATGCACACTGCTGATGAGTCCCAATTATAGGACGAAACGGCCGTGAAGTGCTTTCTGCATTCTGTTGAGGATTCTTCTAGACTTGATGAATTACTTAATTATGATTATTTCAAATCCTCCTAATAATTTCTATCACTTGTACATCCTTGTTTGAACCAGCTTCTAAAGCTTTGGATCGAGAGGCTTGGGGATAGAAGATGTGGTTGTAGGGGCATGTTCGTTGGTTTAGGGAAACTCGGATGAGTTACAACACGGAATTTGTGAAGAGCGCGTTGTTTGTTCTTTTTCTCGAATGCACAGTATAGTAGGGTCAGTTGGGCACCGTCTGCGAGAAAAAGACCACCATGACGCAATTCACTCCGCCAGAAGCTCCAATACGAACATTTCGGAGTGTTTGGGTGTCAAGAGTGCAGAGGATTTGGAAAGAGTTGGATGAGTCTAATGGTGATTACGAAGGTACAGCAGCTCGAAAAATTCATCCTGATCGTTCTGATAAGAAAAAGACTCCAGAATTTGTTAGTGAGTTCCCCAGACTCAACACGGAGCCCTATATCAAATGCCTTGAGGAGGTAGTGCTGCCTTGGGTCAAGAGGAGAACCCAGTTATGGCCGTCAAACAATTTTTGCGACCACATCACCCCTTACATCTGGCCATCAAACTCCACAAATTGAAATCTCCTTGATTATTATGTGTGCGGCGCAGTTGAGTGAGAGACCAGCGAAACTCCTTGTAACACCAAAGATGATCTGAAGGCGAGGATGATGGCAGCATTCCGCAACTTATATAAGGAGACCGTCCGGAAAGTGTTGCAGGTGATTCCGAAGTTGTCGGGAGGCCGTGGTTGAAGCCAATGGCGATTTTATTAGAGAAATTTTACTTTTTATTATTTCAAGATATTTTTATGTAATTTTGGTAACTATATAATGATAAAGGATTGGTATGAAATATCGGAGAAAGTAAGTAATGATCGAATACGTGAAAATCAGTTAGAGGTTGAAAACTTTTTATTTGCTCATTGACGTTACGCTGCTTAGCGTGGGTGCTTTCAAAACATAAAGGGAACATCCAAGGCCGCTACCATTCCTACCCTGATGCAATAAATACATAAAATAAAAAGCTTTACTTGATTTGAAAATAACTTTAACATTTAATTAAAAATATAAAAATCTATCCGTGAAAAATTGGTATATAGGAAATATATTAAAATGTAAATATCATGATTTGATTTATGAAGATAAAAATGAATGAAGAAAGTTTTGGTAAGAAAAATAAAGCGCGTATATCTAATGAAAATAGGAAATACTTTATTTATTATTACGTATTATTTATGTCTGTCTATATTTCTGAGATGAGGTATTGTAACTATTTACACTATTGTTCAGACTGTTGTCCTCATCTTTATTCTCATATACACGGCATTTCGGCAGTTGTACGCTCCGGCCGTCTTCTAGATTGGAATTTCAAACCGAATCCTTCCACAAAGATTGTTCTAATTCCACGTTCCATACCTCTTCCGGATATCTCAGTTTCAGTTATTTCCCTTTAGTAACTCAACTCAAGAAGTTTTTGTTCACCTCTGCTGTTGCCAGGTATTGAACTCACAACTCTTTGGGTCAAGTCACTGAATTATTCCAACCAACGCTTTTATCCACTGGGCCATGAGAAAAAGCTCGTTTCGAAATTCAGATTGCAAAGGTCAACCCAACCGGAGTGCAATGTAAGGACCTCGCCCTGGATGAATTTGGTGTGAATTTTAGTAAATATAAATTCTTTTTATTTTGGGGTGAATATATATTTTGGGGCGAATTAACAAAAAATCCCACTCTTGGGAAAGACAGGCTTATGGACTCATCACGTTGAGCCCTTACGATCACCAAAGTTAAGCAACGTCGGGCCTAGTCAGTATCTATAGGGGGTTCGCTTGGGAATACCAGGTGCTGTAAGTCTGTAATGGATAATATATTGATCAGAAAGCCGAGTTCCAATTCCACTTGGGCACGTTATATTTACTTACTCGCAAATACCCTTGGGAAAGATATAAACTACCTCTTCTCCCCCACCTATAGGTTAATTAGTTACACATGTATCACTAAAACTATTATTATATCCCCCTGTGTACGCAGAATGTGAAGTTATAGCTGTAATTGTCTGAAATGGTGGAACTAAGGAATATAGGTCGTCTGACGATTTGTCATTGAAATAGCGATAGACTATTTCGTCTGTGGGAAAAGCGGTTGTAGCGTAGAAAAAAAATACATCGCCCACAAGAGGCGCAAACGCTTTTGAATTTTACCTGCATTTCAATAACGACTTTTGGCACCGAACGTATCTATCGATTTGCCACCAAACCTCTGGAGAGTACGTGCTAAAATATACCAATATTTGGTGTGTGTGTGTGTGTTTGTTTGTACACGCACGCGCGTGTCTGTGCGTGCGTGCGTGTTACACCATCTCCCGATTGTCTACATATATGCTTACACATTTTTCGTAACTTTGGACACCATCATAAGTACGGTTCTGTTGCGAGTGTGATTTCAATAGACGTCAATAAATATTTGGAAGATATCCAACTAGGCGGTTAAACTCCAAAGCTACAGAATTGAGACATTGTCTTGGAAGATGACAAGAATAATTGATTGTGATGGCAATTTCCCGATGACCAAAAGCTGAGGACACTTTCATTTGTTACAAAAGAATAACATTCAAACATAGGACACGCGCACACACACACACACAGAGACACACACACACACACACATATACATACGTATTTTTCTTAAAATTTTCTATATTTTCATGTGGGTAGAGTGCTCAATAAGGAAGATGGAGCGTTTATAGCATAGACAGTGTGGACATCTCTATTTATCCCCCTCTCCCTCTCGTACTCTTTACAAACACACACACGCGCATGCACACACACACATATAAATGTGGGTATATATATATATATATATATATATATATATATATATATATATATATATATATATGATGAAAATGTGAAAAGACAAAGCAAAATCCGAATATGTGAGTTTTTACTGTTTTTATTTTGTTTTTGTTTTTGTTATTCTGTCGACGTCAGACGTTTCGGTCAAATAGACCTTCTTCAGGACATGGTTAATGGAGACATATTTATATTAGATTTAAGTTAGATGAAGAGACGATATATACAGGACTGGTCAGCAACAGAAAAACTGAAATTCTAAAGTCAGAGTATTCATTCTTGGAGTCGGATACGCTGGCGCCGCGTGGGCGGCGCTACGAAAACCTGCTCCCAGGGAAGAGATTGTATCCTAAGTGGAAAGTGGGGGGGGGGCTTATTTAAAACTATAGCTTATCGGTAAGTTTGTCAAGCATTAATCTTGCTAGAAAACTTGATATATTAAAGAAACCTTGTCGGGTGTTTATTGTGTGTGAGGTGGCTATCATGCCAGCCTCGTAAATCTGCCTAAGGTTTTTATTGTGGATATATTTTAAAATCTTCGAAATCAAAATTGTGATCAGATTTGGCTATGTGTACAACCAAAGCACTACTTAGATTACCGAGGCGAATATCTCGTTTATGTTCGGAAATGCGAGATTTCAATGACCTACCTGTCTCGCCTACATAACTCAAGTTGCAGTCTCTGCATAGCACCTGATAGACGCAAGCATCGGATGTAATATGCTGCCTGCTGGTATTGTTTAGTATACTACGGATAGTTTTAGTGGGTAATGTAGTGGTTTTAATTTTTAGCGCGTTTAGATTGTTGGAGATGTGTTCGGTCAGAGGGTTATTCGGTAGAAAGATGCGGCCAATAGGATTATCAGGGGCAGTTGAAAGTGTGCCTCTCTCCACTTTTGATGTAGTAGTAGTAGTCGGCATGTTGTTATGTACTGGTGAACGAACTCTGTGAATGTTCAAGGCTTTATGCTTAGCGCCGAGTATTAATTGTCTCGGATACGAAAGGCTCGAGAAGGTATCCTCGATATAACTAAATTCGTCATCTAAATATTTTGCTGAACAGATTCGAAGAGCTCTCAAGTAAAATCCAATAATAACACCTCTCTTAGTCCTAGTATCATTGTGAGAGTAAAAGTGCAATTAGTCGTTTTTGCATGTGGGTTTACGATATACTTTGAATTCTAGTTTGTTATTATTTCTAGTAAGTAGTATGTCTAGAAAAGGTAGAGAATTATTCGATTCAAGTTCGTGGGTAAATTTTATAGTAGGTTCGACTCTATTCAATCTATCAGTGATTTTGTTTAAATCATGTTTCTGTGGGTAAATGAATAAAATGTCATCGATGTAGCGGAAATAATGTGTATCATCAGGGATTGTATATTTGAAAGGTCCAGACTCGAGAAATTCTAGAAATATGCATGCTAGGAATCCAGAGAGAGGACTACCCATTGGTAAGCCAAATTTTTGTTTGTAATAGATATCGTTATGCTGGAAGTAACAGTGAAATGTGCATAGGGTGCATAATTTGATGCATGTTGAGATGGGGATAGGTAGCTTAAAGTCAGTTTTCTTAAGGTGGTTCTCTAACCGTTTAATGCATTTATCCACAGGTACATTAGTGAATAGGGATTTAACGTCTAAGCTGGCAAGAGATTTGTTTTCTATGTTAATATTGCTTAACTTATTGAGAAGAGCGCCTGAATTCTTTATATGCGCGTGACTTATGGTGCCCAGAAATGGGGTGAGAAATTTAGTTAGAAACCTAGCAATGTTATGAGGGGCTGAGCCTATGCCCGAAATAATGGGCCTTAGAGGAATGTCAGGTTTATGGGTTTTGGGAGCCCGTAGATTTTAGGGGTGGTGGGGTGGTAATTAACAAGGGAAAGCCAAATCTTATCTTCATTATGAATCAGACTCTTATAGGACTTATTGAATTCTTTAAGATTTTTAGAAACTTGTAGAGGAGAGATCTGTTCATACGTGTCTCTCATTGAGCAAGTCCAACATTTTCTGGTTGTACGCAGCGGTGTCCATGACCACGACTACTACTACTACATCAAAGGTGGAGAGAGGCACACTTTCAGCTGCCCCTGATAATCCTATTGGCCGCATCTTTCTACCGAATAACCCTCTGACCGAACACATCTCCAACAATCTAAACGCGCTAAAAATTAAAACCACTACATTACCCACTAAAACTATCCGTAGTATATTAAACAATACCAGCAGACAGCATATTACATCCGATGCTTGCGTCTATCAGGTGCTATGCAGAGACTGCAACTTGAGTTATGTAGGCGAGACAGGTATGTCATTGTAATCTCGCATTTCCGAACATAAACGAGATATTCGCCTCGGTAAACTAAGTAGTGCTTTGGTTGTACACATAGCCAAATCTGATCACAATTTTGATTTCGACTCTGTGAAGATTTTAAAATATATCCACAATAAAAACCTTAGGCAGATTTACGAGGCTGGCATGATAGCCACCTCACACACAATAAACACCCGACAAGGTTTCTTTAATATATCAAGTTTTCTAGCAAGATTAATGCTTGACAAACGTACCGATAAGCTATAGTTTTAAATAAGTCCCCCCCACTTTCCACTTAGGATACAATCTCTTCCCTGGGAGCAGGTTTTCGTAGCGCCGCCCACGTGACGCCAGCGTATCCGACTCCAAGAAAGAATACTCTGACTTTAGAATTTCAGTTTTTCTGTTGCTGACCAGTCCTGTATATATCGTCTCTTCATCTAACTTAAATCTAATATAAATATGTCTCCATTAACCATGTCCTGAAGAAGGTCTATTTGACAGAAACGTCTGACGTCGACAGAATAACAAAAACAAAAACAAAATAAAAACAGTAAACTCACATATTCGGATTTTGCTTTGTCTTTTCCACATTTCATCGTACCGTCGGATCTACATCCACACATTTGCTTACATATATATATATATATATATATATATATATATATATATATATATAACGTAAATCATTCATACGAAAAACAAATATTGAAGCTAATTATATGACGAGAATCACTCTCGCAAACAATATTTAATAATAAAATATATAATCAACTTCGAATCCGTTAATGAATGGTATGATCCTTGCTTATAAATTCCGGTTTTTATCAGGTCTTATTTTTTCTACTAGCCCGGCTTTCAGTCGTTTCGAACGACCATCATCAGGTAGACATAAGTTTTTCTTTAAAATCCAGGTAATAATGAGACATCGAAAGATAGTGCAGACTGAAAGAAGTATTTTTTTGCAATGCGATATTGTTAAGTGTAAGAATAATTTTGGAGCGTGCAGTCACGACGCTGAGGTTGAAATTTTTTAAATTTGAAAATTGTGCGTTCTTGTAGTGTAGAAATAGGCTATTTTTTTATTTTTAGTAAAAGTGGCATGAACTAAATTGTTCAATAATTAGAGTAATGTCACAGTTATTATCAGGAATTCGCACTTAGGATCAGTTATTTTATATCAATTATGTAGTGCTTGTTCAATTTATATAACGTAAATCATTCATACGAAAAACAAATATTGAAGCTAATTATATGACGAGAATCACTCTCGCAAACAATATATATATATATATATATATATATATATATATATATATATATATCTGTGTGTGTATGTATATGTGTGTGCGTTATACTTAGCCAACAAGTATTCATCCAAACAAGTTTTATACAATTTAATCGACAAGGTCTGTCTGTTTAATATGTAATTATATTTTCCAATTTTCAAATAAGTTGTACATAGGATCAAAACATTCGATAAAAGTTCCTATTTTGTTCAGTTTTTTTTTTTCAAGTCCGTTCGTTCATCTCAGTTATTTATCAAGAACTAGTTATTGTCAGTGTAGTCGCCAAGGTTTTTGTTATAGAATGCGTAGGCTGGCCCAAAATGGCACATTAATGAAGATGCCATAGACGTAGGAATTTTCACGGATTGCCTTCATTTAAGATTTTGTTATAAGAATAATAAGGGGCGAAGACAGAAAAACGGCTGCAAGAATCTGATCGGTCAACATGACCCTCGTGCCTAGATTCCTTAGTGAAGAAAGTCAGAACGTGGCGAGGAAGTTCTAGCCAAGGAGTTGATGATGTGTTTTCCTGATCACCTCCCTCTCGCTTCCTCCTAGAAACGATGCTACAACTGCTGTCCTTCATATAACAAAGCGAGGTAAGAAAAGGAAATTGTTCGTTGCTGATGCAGCGTTGGGGGTCTAAGGAATTGAAATCAGACACGAATCATTTTGTTGGCTACACCTAGGTATATTTTAGTGGGGGTGAGGAATACTGTGATTCGAATTAATCCAAAGGGAGGCGCTAGACTTCACCGGAAAACATCTATCGAATATTTATACGTATTATTATTATTATTATTAAAAAATATTTTTCACTTACATTTGTTTAATAATCCCATGGCAGGTCATAACCAATGACAGCGATGTGAGTTTTTGTTGTTTTCACTTAATTAAACAAAAGTCAGCTATTAAAAAAATAATACGTAATTGGGCAATGCACTTTGCAGGATATGGGTTGTGCTTGTTAGAACTATTTCTTGAGATTTCCTGGAGAGATGGTGCAACAGTGATTTTGTTGATTTCTTCTTGAGTTCCTTTCTCGGTCAGACCCAAAACTCCACCGACAACAGGCACATATTTCATTTTTAAGTGCCACATTTTTTTATTTCCATCTCCAGGCCTTTGTATTTGCTTAATGCTTTCTCATGAGAACAACTTGCAGAAAGCACATTTGTGTGAGAACAGATTTGCCCTTGTTTAGCCTCACGTTGATCTTAAAGATGCTATCTAATCCTTATTGTAATATTTATTTTCAAACACCATTAGATGAAATCTATGTTTTAAAAGAAGAACTGATTCTTTGTCCGTCACACACTGTGTATGATTTTGCATGCGTGTATGCAATGTATATGCGTGTGTGTAGTGTGTGCGAGTGACTTGCATGTGCTTGTACTATTAAATGTATACACAATCACACGCACATACCACACCTACATATAATTTGACTGAGTTTGAAATTACACACTGGAATATTAAATCTTCCCACTTAATCTGGACAACACCTACGCTGTGCTGATCCTAAAGTCGGAAAAAAAAACTTAATTCTTTAAAACCCCCTACAAAAAATAATTAAATAATAAAAAATATAAGATAATTATAAGATCTTATGATTATCAGATTTTTTTTATTATTTAAAGATTTATAGAAATTCTTCTTTTTATAAAAAATTAATTATAGGAATTCTTCTTTTTTAATTTTTTAATTTGATTATAGTAAATTAATTATAGAAATTCTTCTTTTTTAATTTTTGAATTTGCTTATAGTAAATTAATTATAGTTTTTTCTTTTTTCAATTTTTGAATTTTATTATAGAAAATTAATTATAGAAATTCTCCTTTTTTAATTTTTTAATTTTATAGGAATTCTTTGGATCTACCATTAAATTAAAATGTACATGAACACATGCCAAAATTAATACACAAAGGATTTGAATAAAATTAAAATGGACGTCAGCGTCACGAGGCCTAATTTCTCTTTCTGTCTTGCAACAACTCTGAAATCATTTCTATGACTTCTGTATTTAAACTGAATATATTTTTAAATAAATTTATTATTTTAAATGGACAAACAATTTAAATTTTAAAATTTGATCATCTTGCCGTCATTGAAACGATAGGAACCGAACTAATTTCAAATGACTAACAGCAAACATGCCTTTTCATTTTGGGGGTTATTCTATCTCTATCCCTCTTGGTTTCTTAAGGAGGTTCACCTTTTTATAGGACGCTGCCTAGCAATAAACTCAACCAACAAGGAGCCTCAGACCTCTCAATCGGTTTTAGTGTCGCGATCTTGACAATTGAATCAAATTCGCAGGTGATTTGCACCTGCGTATTCATGAGAAAAATTTGTAAGTTCATTTCTCCTATAGAGAAAATCTAGTTTGGGGAAATCTATACAAGTCTCGCGAGAAAATAACCTTTTCAAATAAAAGAGCGAGATAGCAACAAACAAGTCAACAACGGTAACAACTCTTCTCGGACTCCAAATGGAGAAAGACATAAAAAAAGTACACCAAACAACCGAAACAACGAGGACAGATTATCTAATTGAGATATAATGTGCAAATTCGTGCGTGCGCACACGGGAGTAACATCGCGAATTCACATCTCATCTTTTTCACACAAAGTACAAAGTTACACTTACTGAACTGACGAATGATCACTGAGTCGATACAACGATTTGATTGGCTAAACGATGCATCGCGTCTCTAACTTCTTCGCACGAAATCACTTCTTGAACACAACTTTCCGCTGATTGCTTTTTCGATGAAGCAAATTTTATGAGACTTTCTTTCTTTCATTCTTTCTTTCCTTCTTTCTTCCTTCTTTCGCTTCTTCTCTTTTATTTATTTCTAAATATTTCCTTCTTTGTATTTCCAATATTTTTCTTTCTTTCCTTGTTTCTTTCTTTAAACATTTCCTTCTTTTTATATCTTCTATTTCTTTCTTTCGAATTTCCCCCTCTCGTTTATTTATTCCTAAATGTTTCCTTCTTTTTAATTCCAATATTTCTTTCTTTCTTTCTTTCTTTCTTTCTTGCTTTCTTTCAACATTTATTAAGACTTACAATGACAGGTCGCCAACATCATGAAGGGACACGGCGTATAGAAGAAGAAGAAAAAGAAGAAGAAGAAGAAGAAGAAGAAGAAGAAGAAGAAGAAGAAGAAGAAGAAGAAGAAGAAGAAGAAGAAGAAGAAGAAGAAGAAGAAGAAACAGGAGGAGAAATACCTAATGATAAAAAGCACAGCATCAGTAGTACGCGATTATCGATGACGTTGGTATAGTTTCAAATTTGACGTTTGTAAATAAAAACAAAGTAAAGATAACTCTTTAAAAAAGTCAGGGATCGATTTGAAACTGTATTTATATTATGAACAGGACCCCTACTTCTATGATAATAAAAAAATCAATGTTTTTCGATAGTGACAAACGTCGTGGGTAAAGGAGTATCTAATGAAGGAGAATCAACAAAAATGTATCACAAAAATGTGTCCGCATTTTATTTTTTTACCAGCGGAGATTTTTTCTTCAGTTGTAAGTTTGCAGAAGAGTAAAGGTTAAACAGAATGAAATCAAAGCAGGCGAATGTAACTCGATGATTTGCCATTATGAATGTCTATTTAAGCCGGAAATTGTTTTCAATCAGGGTCGAAGATTAATTTATAAACAAAAAGTAAAGAGACATTTTTCAGGGCAATTTAACCCAAGTTAATTTTGCCAGATTGGCAAGTATCAAGTTGTTTAATTCTGATTGGCCAGCTTTGATCAATTTGTTCAATTCTGATTGGCCAGCCTTGATCAATTTGTTCAATTCTGATTGGCCAACCTTGATCAATTTGTTCTATTCTGGTTGGTAGATCAATGCGGTCAGTAAATTTCTCACTACCTTGTTTTTTTTGTTTTAATTTTTTTTTATATAAAAACGCAACAAAACTTCAGAATATTATCGTCGATCAAGAGAGAGAAAGAGAGAGAGAACTCTGTCCAGATGAACGTTTTGCTCGTGACACTAAAGCCGGCTAGGATAAAAAACATCCCTAAAGTTAACCGTGCAACTTGTTACCACTAACGTTGAAGGGTCGATTGAATAGGAATCAAAATAAATCATGTAAATACGTCAGTTATTAATAATTTATATACACGGTTGTTGTGTGTTGCAAAGTCGTTCGACGAAAGTTTATTTCAGGTTCAGCCTATCTGAGTGAGCTCGAAGTTCAATGATATCTCGACCACAAAACGGAGTCTTCGTCTTGTAATTTAAATTACAACTGATGGGGGATAGAAAGAGTCAGTACAAAAACGTCAGGAGCCCCGACCCATGATGTTATATAGTAGCACCTATATATATATATATAAATTAACTTTTTTTTATGCATTTTAAATTATGAGGAAATGTGCGGTTTCCACAGAGAGATAGTTAACGAGCTTTGAAGACTGATTCGCTTGTGTACTGACTTTGGTTCTCACTAGGTGTCCTACTGAGAAGTCTTTATGACATTCTAGCATTAGTAAAGATTGTGCACTGATTTGTGGATAAGATAATTGATTTTCAAGGCGGATATCTGCTTTGGAAGATTAGAGCAACACAATCTTCCTAATGCTATTTTCTTCCTTTGACCAGATACCTCACTAGGCTAAGCTTAGTAGATATCAAATTTATGAAGTAAATTTCTTGTGTCTGTAACTGTGTATACATTTCTACCAAATCATCTTGAAGGGACATTAATATCAACATATAGAATTACTCCACCCACTATTCTCAGAAACGACAAAATAATATAAGAAATTAAACAGGACATAACAGAAAAGAAAACTTTAAAAACTGTTTAAATCAAATGTAAAATAAAACCATTAAATTTGTCGTAATGCCATGACATTACAATTTTCTGAAAAAAGAAAAGAAAAATTCTCCTTCCTTTTTTTTCCCCCCGAAAATTTTATTTTCAGGTCAGCGATCATTGTCCTCGGAATTATTCGTTCTATG
>OZ038486.1:79072669-79077669 GCA_964036315.1 Acanthosepion esculentum
TACTACTACAGAAAAATCCGGTAACCGTTGAAAGGAATAATAACAAAAAATGCATATATAACGTCAAACGACAATAATAATTATAATACATATATCGAAAGAAATAAATAATAATTGCAAATTATATTAAATTATTATATTACTTTTAGCAATATTTACATTTTTCAAATAAACTTAAAATCCGTTACTGATTTGAAGCTTCGTCAAAACGCGTCATATTTCCTTGAGTTCAGAATGCAAGTAAAGATATGTAAAGACAACTGAGAAATTAAGATTATCACCAATAATAAGATGGATAATATTAACTATGTGACTTAAATTAATTAAAAAAATTTGAGGTGTTTAATTTGAGAATTCTTATGGGTTTTAATTGTACTAAGGTACAATGGTTTTGTAACAGTGTAATACTAATGTGGAAAAATTAAATAAAGCCACCCAATAAAATAATAATAATGAATGAAAAAAAGTAAAAGAAAATAACATTTCTCATGATGCCAGTAATAAAAGAACCGGAAATTTGATTAACCCATTTAGCTTCGTCAAATGCCAATTAGGTGGCGCTGTTTAAGTTCTATAAAACGAAACATTTCTTTCCTTTTACTCGTCCTTGTTCTGGTAGAACGTAGACGATGACGTCACCGCTGGGGTCACGTTCGTTTTCCCGGGCCACTGAAGACTGAACTTTCTTTTCATTTTCCAACGCATAGTGTTCGTACGTGTCTTCAAAAAACTCCACCTATGAAGTAAATTAAGCTTTTCTTTGGCCGTTCCAAGACTGACGATAGCTCGTCCATTATAACCATGTTTATCATGACTTGCCCGAACTTACTTCTGGAACAGAAAAAGAAACTCCCTTCCATTTTCCAACGCATAGCGCTCACACGTGTTTCACCGAGACTCCACATGAAGTAAGTACAATCTTTTTTTAGCCTTTTCATCTCAGCGTAAGGTTGACTTGAGATCGACTATTATAACGATAACTGTCTTTACTTAACCTAACTTCTGAACACGAAACAGAAAACAGACATACTCAAGAAAGACAGAGAAATTTGTTTCACTACAGTTTATATAAAAAGAGAATAAACGGCTGTAGTAGAAACCTAAGTTTTTGTCAGTTTCTTCTTTAAGTGTTTATAAGTGAACACGTACACACCAACTTGAATAAATTTGAAACTTCAATTTTACATTTTTTCTCAAATAACGTACGTTAAACTTTTGGCCGAAAGTTCTCAGTAAAAAATAAAAGGGATTAGAAATCTCCCAATATGGATTTTGGACTTTCCCAACTAATAAAACGTTGCATAACAATTTCATTAGCATTTCCAAATTATTACAGTCATAATTAAGTCATTTTCAGTAAATATTAGCCTGCCTTTGAATCTTCAAAATATTTATAAATAGACGGATTTAGTTTTAATAAGCACTGGGCGCTTGAATTATTTTAGAAAACGCATAGCATGTATTCATTTTTTTCGTTTATGTGCCGTGTCGCGTGGGTGATCAAGGCTCACCATAACTTTCTATTCTTTGTATCACTAGGGAATAATTATCACCTTTTTATCACTCCCAATCCCTGTTCTGCCGTCCATTTACATAAGTTCGTTCAGTAGGCTATCCGCTGCTTTCCTCTGTCTCTTTTGCCTTCAATTTGACCTGTGAGTATCGGATTTGTTAGGCCTTCTTTCCTCAATGTACCCTCTTTCTGATGCTATGTATAATTCTCCTTGAAATTTCCCCGTTGCTTATGTGCTTTCATTGCATAGCTGGTTGATTGATTTGCTTTTTTGACAGTTTATCAGCTCTGTACCTAATATTTAAGCTCTTCAAAATAACGGAGAAGCTCGTGCCGTGGCCCTAGACATCTCCAAAGCGTTTTATAGGGTTTGGCATGCCGGCCTTCTTCGCAAGCTCCAGGGCTATGGTATTACAGGTCGATTGTTTGACCTAATACAATCATTCCTGTCAAACCGTGAATTGAAGGTCGTTATCAACGGATTCTCCTCCAGCTCCTATCCCACGAACGCAGGTGTTCCTCAAGGGTCCATCCTAAGCTCTACTTTGTCAAAAATGTATTGAGGGAAATATTTTTTTTGTCAAAAATGTATTGAGGGAAATATTTTTTTTGTCAAAAATGTATTGAGGGAAATATTTTTTTTTGTCAAAAATGTATTGAGGGAAATATTTTTTTTGTCAAAAATGTATTGAGGGAAATATTTTTTTTGTCAAAAATGTATTGAGGGAAATATTTTTTTTTCAAAAATATATTGATGCAAATATTTTTTCTTTACAAAAATGTATTGTTGATAATTGTTTTACTATGAAAATATAATTTTATACTTTCATAGTTTTTTAATCCTAGTTTGGTGTTTAACTATTTGCCCATACCTGGGGCCCTAACAGGTGCTACTACACCGGGTCAGGGTAAAGGTATGTTTTTTAAATATATATTTTGTAGTTCATAAAATCTATTGTTGCTCATTTTATAAAAAATGCACTGTTGATTTTTGTTTGGGGGGTTACTATAACTAGGACCCTAACAACTGCTACTATCGCGGGTCAGCATGGACCTGGGAATAACAACATTTAAGAGGCGGTTTCATGCTCCTCAAAAACTACCGAACAGAGGCCTTGCTACCGGATGTAGTTTATCATCATATCCAGGTTGTGGGGAGTTGTAATTGCCATTAAGCTTTAAAGTTACATTAACATTGACTCTATGCAAATACTGTTTGGGTTAAAACCGAACCATCATCTACTTTAGCGTCAGTTGGATTCAGGTTTTTCTGTTAAGAAAGAAAAACTGTAAAGTTAAGCCAGTCTTTTTGTTTTTGAAGACAAGTTGCATTAGTCATGTTGTATATTTGGTAAGTTCACACTAGTAATTATTAAAATTTATCTACAGAAAAAAAACTGATACCAAGACAACATCAGTGTGACAACATTATCATAGCAGTTTAAAGATGGTTGATGAAAGATGACGACGCCGAAGATACACTTATTCCGTTCAGATAAAATCAAAATGTAAAAACAATAGAAAAGAGATTAAAATTATGTAGAATCGAAAAAGAAAGAGCGAGAAAAGACAGTTTGAGAGTTGGGAGATTTCATTTGCAGTTAAATACAATCTTCAGGAAAAGATAGACTGAAAAAAAAATCTAGGTCTCTCTTTGCAGTCATGTGTACTGCGATATGTGTGCTGAAGTCAGCAAATAAAATGAGTTCTGTTTTATTTAGGTTGAATGTGGTGTCATGTGACGGTGGGGTTTAGTTTAAGACTTTCTTAATAGGAATGGGATTTTCAATGGCTTAATTAGAAAAGAATTATCTAAGATCAGTTGACATAATCATTGTAATTTCTTAAATATATATAAAGCTCCATGCAGATTCGAGTGATAAAATTCAGTAAACATTTGCGTATAGGTATGTATATGAAATTATATGAAAACGCAATTGCATATATTCATATGTTCCGTTTCTTTTAACGACGTGCGAATTTCTATTCACCATATATATATATATATATATATATATATATATATATATATATATATATATATATATATATATATATATATATATATATATATCATACTTATTATAAAACGCAAGTTGTGTGTGTGTGTCTGTTCGTTTATATATGGGATCGGATTTCCTACATTTTTCAACCGATTTCAACAAAACTTCACAGGACTACGTAAAATTACCCGGCGGTGGTTCTGACAGCGCCCAAAATTAGAAAAACACAATTGTTTTTTGCACGAAATCAATTTGAAAACACGGGTAAGGGACATTTATGCAGATTTTTCGCAATCTTTGGACGATGTTTTGTTACCGAGCCACCAAAACAAAGCAAATGGTCCAGTTTCTGATAGCACTAACGCTTGGCTATCTAACAAGTACCAAATTGTTTGCAAGACTGTCAAGGCCGCTTGACCAGGGAACCACAAACGGGGGTACTAAGGGACAGGATTTAGCCCTCTGAACACACATTCACTGGCACAGTATGTACAGTTTTGGTTTGATTCAAATGAAATTTACGACACACTTGCGGCTTACTATCGCCTTTATGTGTGTCAAATTTCAGAATTTTTCGGCAAAAATAACCGTAACTGCACGCGGATCAATCTTTTTTGTAACTTCCTTACACATACACACAGCTGCGTACAACCGAGTCCGCGTATCGATACCGAGATTGCTGCAAGCCCATTGGTCGCTTTCACAGAGCTTGACCTTGGGGCCTGTCCAATCATCGCGCAGGATTTCTCACACGTTATAGCGCCCGCGTGATCGCGCGTCAGCTTATGTGTGAGTGCGTTCAAGGTCAATCACCTCTATTGCGTGACTCGGGCGTGCTTCACACTTTTGCGTTTATTGTTGCCTGTGCATTTGGCTTCCTTTATTCGCCTACTTCGGACACTGCAAGTTGTTGATTATGTGTTCTAGCTGCTTTTTTGTTTTATAGTTCCAAACCAACCCCCCACACGTTAGCCAATTGTACTAAAAACCCATTTCCTTTTGGATTTACCCTTGGTTTACCTTTTTAAATTTCCATTTTTTTTAGCTTCGAGTTCCCCTTTAGTAACATCCCCTTTTTGTGTCTACGGTAGCAGTGCACGTTTTTTCGCTTTGGATTTGTCGAAATCTCTTTTTAAGCTTTACCCTCTTTGACGTTTTTACAGTTTGGATACCACCTAAAAGGAGGAAACTTTTGGGATGGCGCACGGCAACTGCCTCCGCTGCTAGAGCAGCGAGAGCGAGTGAAACCCCTGAACAGACTTCTTTGCGTCTTTCACGGATGGCCTCGAGCTCAGCTGCACGCTTATCTACGGAAAGCGCCGCTGCGCGGACTGAAAGGTTGGCTTCAGCGGTTTCAACCATGTCCACACGCCGCGCCAGGTTTTCAGTTGAAGAACGTTCACTTCAGAATTCACAGGATGAATTGCGACTGAAGAGAAGGCACTTCTCCATTGCAATTGAGGCGCTCAGCTGTACGGCGACCC
>OZ038486.1:79080169-79152669 GCA_964036315.1 Acanthosepion esculentum
GTATAGAAAAAAAAGAAAATGATTTAATAGAATTAAATCCGATTTTAATAGGTGAAAAAGTATTTGTACAATACAAAAAAGAATACATAATCTCCATTTAAGACGCTGTAGAATAGCCATTATTCACTTCTACAGCAACCAATCTCTTATTAATGATTTGCAAATTTTAGTTGGTATTTTGTTCCATTCTTCTTCGCATATGTTCTTCAGATCCAGGATCTTTGTTGGAGCTCTCGATTGGATTTGAATTTTCAAATAACGCCACAGATTCTCAATTGGGTTTAAATCTGTGGACTGACTTGCCCATTTCAGGGTATTTACATCATTTATAGCCAACCATTTCTTCATAGATTTTGCAGGGTGCTTAGGATCATTATCTTGTTGGAAGATCCAGTCAGGAGGAAGTTCAAGAAATTCAACCGAAATCATTAAAGTTGCTTCCAAAATATTTTAATAGACTGCAGCATTCATTCTACCATCTATTACTAATATATTGCCAGTACCTTTTACAGAAAACATCCCAAAAGCACGATGCTACCACCAAAATTTACTATTGAAACTGTGTTCTTTTTTTTAAGGCATCGTCATCTTTCCTCCATATATCATTTCTAGAATTACGTCCAAACAACTCACTTTTGGTTTCGTCTGTTCATCATACCCTTTCCCAATACGATTTTTCCTTATCATTATGTTCACGAACGAATTTCAACCAGTCATCTCTGTGTCTTTTTAATAACAGTGGAGTTTTCCGAGGGAGCGCGACTTTAGATTGTTCCTATGAGATTCCTTGCTTATTGTCCCTTTAGTGAGACAAATTCCTGATGAAAGATCTTGAAGAAATCTTCCATGGAGTACCTGATCTTCTTTAGTTTTCAACAGTTTTGAGTTTTTATACCTTGCAATGAATGAACTAATAGTAGTAAGTGGAATATACAGGTTGTTTGAGATTTTCCTGTAACTTTATCTTCTTTCCAGAGATTAACAATCAGTTCTTTTTGCGAATTTGTCAATTCTTTACCTCTTGCCATGATGATAACCTTCTTGCACCAATTGCAGAATGTTCTGTTTGTATTTTTTAAGCTAAAAATAATTACTGATAACATTATTGGAACATTCTAGAATTTTCCACTTGAATAAACTGGAATAAAGTAATTTAAAAGTTTAAAAATCTGAAATTTGCATTGTAGGAATACTTTTGTCACCCATTAAAATCGATAAATGTGATTTATTTCTATGAAATCAATTTTTATTCTGTTTTCTATGTATATTATGTTATTATGCATCTGTGTAGAGTTAATTATATGAAAAGTATGTTTATTCATTAGTCGGAAATATAGTAAATTAAAATTTTGTATGCGTATGAATATTTGTTTCCACCCCCACTATATATATATATATATATATATATATATAGTTTACGAAAAACTAGGTAATCCGTATGGGTAGACCCAAGGAGGATAAAATCCAGAGAGCTCAATGTAAATCAGAGCTAATACTTTAAATAAAAACAGACCACTTTAAGGTTCCATGTAATAAATTATTTCACCACAGCCCTTTTAAAGGACCGCGGATCATCAACGTATGTATATTTGAAATTTGAATGGATGTGTTTACAATATATGATAGAGCAAGATCTCTAATATTACCTTCGAATATCACTCCATATTAAATTAAAAACTAAATTTTAAGTAAGAGAAATTACCAATCTAAAAATAGTCGCTAATTAAACTCATGAATAAAATTCAAACTGATAGAGATATCACCTTAATAATCAATTACAACTAGAAGTAAACTTATATTTGAAAATAAAATTTTAGTGTTTTAATGTAAATTCTATGAATATTTTTCTAATCGACTATTTCATATAAAATCCCCAAAATTTTTGTAATAAATTTAAAAAAAAGCTTTAACAAACATATAATTAAATTCCTTATAGACTGTTTAAACATTCAAACTTATATCAAACATTATAATATTTATGAACTCTCAAAGTAAAGCAAGACAACAGCGCCTATTTCGGGCCTTTCATTCCAAAGAAAGTTAATGACACTTTCTCTCATAACTTCTTTCTCTCTTTTTCTCTTTATGCCTTTTTCTCCTCTCCCCCTTCCATATCAATATATAACTTCCGTTAAGTTAACCGATTTAATGTGTCAATGTCTGGATTTCCTCAAACAATTTAAATTTGAAAGAATAGAAATGTTACATCTAACTCAATCATCTCTCTCTCTCTCCCCCCTCACTTCCTCACTTCCTCAATTTACATATACTTAGTACTGCCCGTCAAAAATGTGTAAATTTCTTTTCATTTATCGTTTCAACTTTTGGAAGTAAAGTCTGATGATCCGCGGTCCTTTAAAAGGGCTGTCGTGAAATAATTTATTACATGGAACCTTAAAGTGAACTGTTTTTATTTAAATATATATATATATATATATATATATATATATATATATATATATATATATATATATGTATGTATGTATGTGTGTGTGTGTGTGTGTGTGTGTGTGTGCGTGTGTACAAGTACAAGTAAAAGGTTTGTCACTTGACTGATTGATGTTAACTTCAGCATCCCGACCCAGAGTTTTGTAGCTTGACCCACCGGGAATCACTCCACCCTTCGTTAGGGGTATCAGCAATTGACTCTTTATACTTGTCGATTTTTTCTTTTTTATATTAATTTTTCATTGGTGAAAGTTTTCTTTCCATAGTGTGTGTGTGTGTGTGTGTGCGATCACGCACGTGCCCATCTGCGAGTACATGCGTACGTGTAGAATATCGTGGTTATTTGCTCTTTTCGTCGTTTTTTTTGCTTTGCAGCCATTCCTCGTTGCTTGTTTCTTTTTTACATTTTCTCTTTTTTTCTATTTGGTTTCAGTGAGAAAATGAACGAAAGAAAGAACGAAAGAATAAAAAAAGTAAGAACGAAAGAACAAAAGAAAGAAAGAGAGAAAGAAAGTAGTGGTTAACTGCTGTTTAGGTGAAATAGAAAAACGTTGTTGATTTCAATTTTTTTCATTTGTACCCACTTCTTAAAATAACGACCAACATTCATATTTCCGATTGTTATTGCAATATTTTGTTAAAGTGGTTAAGCTCCAACATTTAACGATGCGATAGGGGGAAATTCTACGGATATTTTATTGACATAGACCTTATTCAATCATTAAGTTAAGAATTAAGATTCATCAGAATATTAAAATAGGAAAACCATGAAATTCTCTCGGGTTAAAACTAGTATATATTAAACTGTGAACTGTTAGCTTCACGCCTCAGATGATTTTCATTGTCTGAAAATCACTTGAGGCGTGAAACTGGTAAGTGCATTATTGATCATGTTGATCTCTCTGTCTCTCCCTATATATATATTAGGGTAGGTCGATTTTGAAACCACAGCTAACTCTACCCAGAGAAAGTTGCTAATTAACATAATTAATAACTGCACAAAATATTTTTCTCTAAAAGTTTACCAATTTTTGCGCAAATGCATTTAAATAGTAACATAATCGAATATTCTGAATTTCGCCCGGTGTTAACCGAAAAGATAAGTAGGTCAAATTAACACCAGGTTTTGTAGAAATAAAATGTAGAAAACAACCTTAAAAATGTTTTATTTTATTCAAGATCGTGCAGTTCTGGGTAAATTAAAGAAAAGTAAATTAAAAAGCAAACACTACAAAAATATTTCATTTCAGATTCTATAATCTATAAACAAATACGAGCTTTGTTTTAGGTGGTTATTTTTTCACTCTGCACCGGAAATATTTTTAGCATTCCACGTGTTTTTTGCTTACATTTGTTTCAAGTTTATTGAGCTGATTTAAAACACAAAAATAATTAAATTTGTTCCTTTTTTATTTTAATAAACTTAATTATTAAAAAATGAAGAAATAACTTTATATTCACTGTGATATTTAATGTTTTATTTTTGAAGACATTATTTTTCATTCGCAAATTTGATTTTTTTTTTGCATACTACTATATAGCGTAAGAAGGGATTTGCATTTATTTCATGAGGTTTCATCTTTTATCATATTTTGCCAGTTTTTTTTATTTCACTTTGGATATTATAATTCAATTTGTTTAATTTCTTATAATAACAGTATAAACATTTTTTTCAGATATTTTTATAAAAATGGTTGGAAAACGAACTGTACTTTCTACTTGTAGTATTACTGCTACAAAATTTGGAGGATCACCTTGTCCATTAGATAAAACAGAGCCGCCTACTTTTCGACAAGTCATCCACTATAGTTATTTTCTTAAAAAAAAACTTGTTCAAACTTGACAAACTTTGCTATTTCAAAATTTAATATTTCAGGTACCAGTGAAAGACAGAGGATATTTAAAAGACCAGAGGGCCAAAATAGGACCCAAGGGTAGTTTCCAACTTGGACCTGTTGATAAAACTGCCATTCAGAAACCCAAAAAGAGTGTAGTGGAAGGAGAAAGAGAAAAACAAATTGATTCATCTCGTATTGCTTTCACATCTTATGATGATGATGTTATTCTTTCCCAGTCATCAAATAATGAAGACAAATATGAAGAGTGTGAGCCTGCCAGGCATTCCAAAGGTGTTTACAGCTTTTTAAATATTCTTCGGCATGCTACTGAGTTGATCAGGAGTGATCGTTCATCAAACTTAGGAGCAAGCCTTTCTTTTAGATTTGAAGGCTATGGGCTTTCTCCACCCAAGTGTTAATATTGAAGACATAATTTTGGATAAATCTAAAATAGACCGTGAAAAAGAAAGAACAAAACAAAATGTCCATCAAAAACACATTGATAAAGCATTATTTGTATTGGTGTTGACGGAAGACATAACAATGCTACATTGCTATATAAAGAGATTGTTGAGGGAGATGGAAAGAAAAAAATTAAAGAATACAAAGAGAACAGAATACCATTTGACATCCACAAAGGAGATGGGTTGTGGTGAAAGTAGAAAATACCTCACTCATAGAGTTATCACTACTACTGGAGCAACTGGTGCTCTTCTAGCAAAGGAGGTTGCTAGTGTTTTGGGGGACTATAGCAGTGTTGATACTCTAAAAGGCTGTTTTACTGGACAACACCCACACAAATACTGGCTGTGAAGCTGGGCTAGTTACAGTTCTAGAGAAACAAATAACAAGAAAATTACACACCATTGGTTGCTCTCTACATAAAAATGAGCTTCGTTTCAGAGCTGTTTTTAAGCACATTGGTGGCAACACAAGATATCCGACATCATTTATTGGTCCACTTGGGAGACTATCATACTTTGCCCCAGGTCAAATACATACTCATAGTTAGTCCTCTAGATAGCCAATATTCTAGCATCAAACAGACAGTTGATTTGCGTAGTGAACAGATACTTCTTTTAGAGTATGCAGTATGGATTTCACGAGGGAAAGTCAACTCTAGATATGCTGCATGAAAAATTGGGCCCTTAAATCAAGCAAGATGGTTGACGTTAGCCACTAGACTAATGTGTTTGTGGACTCAAGGCATTTACCCTAAAAACATTTTTTCAAAACTACACAGCCTGATCCAGTTTATTGTTGGAATTTATGCAGTTCGCTGGTTTGAAATTAAAAGTGACAATAAATTTCATAACCAGCAATTGTATATTTTCAATATGTTGCAAAGAATTAAGGAACTACCACCTGAAATTCAGGAGATTGCATTCAAAAATATTCAGCATAATGATTTTGGTCTCTTACCAGAAAATATGTTGTATGCAATGCTGAAATCAGATAAACTGGAAGTGAGGGAATAAGCTATAAAAATAATTTTAGCCATTAGGTAAGTAATTCACATAATATTGATTAAAATGGTTTCATTGATTTATAGTTTCATTTTAAAGTACTATCCTAATTTCATTATAAAAATTAAGACAAGTAAAGTTAATTTTTTATTTTGATTTCATTTTTTAAATTTTTTCAGGAGCCAACCAGAAAGAGGTTAAAAAAATATCAAAGATAAATTTTGATGCAACACATTGGTCTCAGTTGATCGACCTGTCCCAAAATGGAGTTTGTGAGCCTGGATTCACAGAAGAAATTTCTGATTATGAACCTCTGGAGTCATCAATGAGTGGGACAAAATTAGAGTTGCCTGATTTGCTTTCAAATTCACAAAGCGTTGAATGGGCAGTAAAATTAACAACTGCAGCTTCCCAATCAGTCTATGGAATTGAAGCAAGGCATAAGCACATCATTACAAAAGTTTGATACCATGAAATGAGGTCTTCCTTTGCTTCAAAGGGCTCTTATGTAGAGCAGTTTAATATGATGCAATAATAAAAATTGCTGTTATTCTCACAATGTTCATGTATTTTTGTCATGTTTTTTATAACTTTATGCCTTACAATTATTATATAAAATAGAAACTTAAAAGACCCAATATTAATAACCAGTAGATTTTTAGAGGAGTGTTCAAATTACAATATTACTTTATATTAAAATCACCATCCCTTACTTTGTTCCTCACAGAGTTCATACTTGTTTGCATTTGTTTCATTGATAACAGAAAAAATAACTGTTTAACAATATCTTGCAATGTTATTACTGACGTATCTCAATTAATGAGGTAAAATGCAGTTTATCTAAGCTGTTGGGGTGGGGTGGGGTGGGGTGGGGTGGGGTGGGGTGGGGTGGGGGTGTTGGTTTATAATTTCAATTTAATTGCTACTTTTTGAGATATTATATTCATTTCATTTAAATAATATAAATTGATAAACTTTTCTGGATTTAAATTATAAATATTTTAAGCAATTTCGTATCTTAATGTATGAAAAACAAGGAATTTCTAGTGCTTCATATTAGACGATCTTTTAAACTAAATGCTCAAAAATTGGTGCAAGTTACAAATCTACTTTTTGGTGTCAGTACTTAGCATACCAATACCCAACTTTCCCCGGGTGATACTTTTTGATATTCAAAAAAAGTTGAAAATCAACCTACCCTAATATATATATATATGAGATTAATTTTTGGTAAAAATGATGTTCGCTAAAATTAAAAGTGTACAACACTATTTTCAGATAACGAAAATGTACGGCAAATGAATATGTAAAATATCAGAAAAGCTGACCTTCTTGTAACCACGGTTTCTGGCTGGATAGATAGATAGATAGATAGATAGATAGATAGATTTCACTCTCTCTTTCTTTTTCTTACCACCTCTTTTCCTCTTCACGTACAAGAAGTATAATTATGGGTAGTTTTTTTTGAGACGAAAAAAAAAATGACTCATTGCCTGACGAAGCCATCTCGGTAGAAATCGTGGCTGCAAGGCCAGTGTTTTTGATATTTCACACACAAACGCACACACATTTTTTGTGATGCCAACGAACACTCGTTTGACACTTTTGTAATGTCAACGAATACTCGTTGTCGCTTTTGCAATGCTCGTTGTAGTAGAGACTTTGTAAACGCAGATGCAACTATAGTACGCCGTTGAACAATGCTGGTGTCAGACGCCTGCGAATAGCACTCGCACTAACAGTACTTGCTCGATAATACTTGCTCGGAGAGTAACCACTGTATAGTGATCAGTATAGAGAATTAGTATAGTGAATAGAGTAGAGAATAGCGGTCCGTATAGTGATAGAGGATAGAATAGAAATGGCGATCCGTTTCCTCTAAGGTCACATGATCTACTTAATTCAATAATGGGATCGCTTGTGTTTGCTCACTGGCGATCTATGTTCACTCAAATGTCAGAAGCGACACTTTATTCCTATATAACAATATTATATATATTTGTCTGATGATCGCAAAAGCGTGAAACTCAATGTTACAAACTCATATCCATACACAATATATATATATATATATATATATATATATATATATATATATATATATATATATATATATATGTGTGTGTGTTCAATTTCATTGACCGACTTCAGTGTTTCGCATAAAAACACTCGTTCCAGTCAGATGGTCTGATAAATCTACTGAATTATTATCAAATCTCATATTTGTACTCGACAGATACAAACGCTAATCGTAAATCTGAAATTTGAACTACTCTAGAGTCCGTTAAGAACGTGACAACATTTCAATATTTAGAAGCAATAAAAATGTTCGAGTTTATTTTTTATATATTTTTCTAGTCTTCTTGCTTTTAATATAAATCAGTCTTGCATTTTTATTTATGCTAATTTAAATTTCAGCGAGTCGCTTTTCAAAAAATTTGTTCTTTCTTTCTTTAAATCATTAGTTTATTTATTTGTTTGTTTCTTTGTTTTTTCTTCTGCGTATTTATGCCAGAACTGCTATCTCCCCGCACTCCTTTTCTCTCTCTTCACAAATATTTTCATTCGTTTGTATCTTTCGAACGTCTTTCGCTTTTCTTTTCTTCCAGAGTAATTTTTCACTTGGATAGAAGTTGATGTCTTTTTGGATTCACATTCAGTGACTACTCGTCTGCTTTGATTTTCTTCAAATTTATTGAACAAAGTATCGTCTGAAAAATAAACTAAACTACGAAAAGGAGTTTTTCAAACAAGAGTTTATTTTTTTTATATAATGAAAAAAATATTTTCATTGATGAATAAGAATAGACATCACTTCAATTAAAAAAAAAAATGAACTTGTATATTTTTATTCATACCTTTGAAATGTAAAGACGACAGATCAGTTTTTTAAAAGCTCCAACGACGTGGGCAGTAATACTGGAAATGGCTTCTATTCACGATTTCTTATTGCAATTAATGCGCATGAAGATCATTATTTCACTTATCTTTAATCTTTTTTTAAAAATTAACATCGAATTGGTATTTCTTTAACTCTCCGTTAAGACTATGGGGCGTTTGAAAACTGCACCAAATGTTTTTCCTTAATATTTACCGAGTGGTAAGTCAAATTTTCATGATTACTCAAGTAGCTTTTTGAATATCTTTGTCAAAGAACTAAAAGGAGTTTCTGGTTTTAGTCATAGTGTTTGTGTGGATAGCAGTTTTATTTGTTGACTTAATAATTTTTTTATCATTTCATCAAAAGCAAGACAACAAAGCCACTAAGATGTAAAGGGGGTTACTGAGTGGTAGAGAATAAGAGAAAAATTACTATAAGCGGAGAGAACAATAAAAGAACAAGAATTAAGAAGACAGAAGATAGCGATTGACATTGCATTTAAATTTTTGAAGTCCAAAGCTGACTGGGAAGCAAGAAACCGGAAGAGAGTTCCACAAGCAAGAAGTGCGACAAAAGAAACTATCAGTATAGAACTTACAGTTACATCTAGCCATTTCAACTGTAAAATGATGAGACCTTACCGCCAATCTAGTATTACATTTAAATTCATAAAGTCTAGGTACCCTCGAGAAATGTTCACCCCAACAGTTACCATGAAAGTATTTATAGAAAAGGCACAGGGAAGCTACATTATGGTGGTGGGAAAGTGACTAAAGCCAAGATGCCAGTTCAGGCCCAATAACATTGCAAATTCTTTGGATTTTATCAAAAATCTCTAAATATATAACAGAAGTACTAAACCAGACGTGACAGCAATATTCAAAGCAAGGTCGAATGGTAGATTTATAAATATGCAAGATAGATTCTATCGATAAAAAATGTCTAACACAACACAAGCAATCAACTTTCTAAACAGCAGACCTAACAATTATTATCTTTCCAATTCATATCAGCAGAAACCGTTAGTCCGAGGTTAGCATCAGCTATGCTGGAGGTTAGCATCAGCCATGCTGATAGGAGGCAGAAAGGGGTCTCTCAGAAAGGAGAGCAGTTTCGTTTTGGAGGCGTTAATATTAATAAGCCATTCCTCGTTACAGTTAAGAGAATTTAGATCAGTTTTTTAGATAAGCTACCAATTTCACCTTAGAAAAGAATAAATGGTTGTGTCTTCAGCAGAGATACGGAGTTAAGAATTGATGGCATCAGGTAGAAATACGCTTGTATTAATGCAAAATATATAGAAGGGTGGCCATTCAACACAACTTACATTTCGTGATTCGATAAGAAAGAATGAATCAGTTCAAAAATTAAACCAGAAATACCATAACCTTTCAACTTGTGAAGAACACCAATATGCTTGTCAAATTCCTTCGAGATATCCAAAGGAACAACGTGTGCTTTACCATTCTTATCTACAGATTGATAGACTGAGTAAAAGCCGTCAAGACATCAGCAATTGACGAGAAGCGAAAGCCATGAAACCTGTTTTTGCATATTTTAATTTAGGAAATTTACAAACACTTTTTAAAAATTATTGGTTATTTAGTTCGAGTTTTCAAAATAATAAATTTTTAATTATGTAAGTACAAGGAGTTTCTGGTTTTAGTTATAATACTTGTGTGATTTGAATATGCGGGTTAACAATTCAGAAAGAAATGTTTGAGTCGAGTAGTTACGTCTAATTTTGCACAAATAATTTTGGGAAAGGCATGAATCCATCTCTTCTCTCTTTTCCAGCTATGAGCTAAACAGGACTGACTGGTCTCTTTTGCCTTGAGGTGACAACTAGCCTAGGAGAAGGAAAACTGAATTCAAAACCAGCCTTATGAGTCTATCAGGTTTTCTTGCCTTAAAGTTTAAAAACAATTCCATGTCGGATTTCCTGTCTGGTGCAATCTGGTCTGTTGAGCCCGACGCGATTTAGCAACGGCTCCTTCAAAAATAGAACTGCTACGGATTAATAGCGCTGCGGCGCGGAGAGACGAGTCATTAGTGGCAGCGATCATCTCCGGTGACCGCGGCGCAGTCGGTCCGTGGCGCTTGGAAATAAGGTGAATGTGCCACCTAGTTGAATGCGGGACGGATTAAAAAGACCAACGAGCCGGATGTGGCCCGCTGTCAGTAGTTTGCCCACCTCTACATTAAATGCACAACTGCTACTATAACTGCAGTACCTATGGTGTCCCTACGGCCCTAATGGTTACAGGACTCATGACAGGATTTCTGTGGATTACGAGCAGTTTTATTTGCTTCCTGAAAATAGGATTGTTATGGTGTTGAAACCATAGAAAAATAACACAGACTCGGATATAAAGTTAAACGGTATATTATTCACGGTAACGTCGTACAAAGTATGTAGACTGGAGAGTACTTCTCTCATTGGTATCCTGACTCACTCATTCATACACTCACTCGGTGATACACTCTTGGTGACTCACACCTGGTGACTTCAGATATTTACCCCCCCCCCCACATGGGTCGTATATGGCACAAAGCCGGTTTAATGTGGGATCTCCGTGCCCGTAGGCTCGGCCAAAAAGATGCCCATTAGACCCCGTATAAACGCGTTTAGGAACTGTCTACCTCCCCGGACGAAACTTTGCCCTGCGGCAAAGCGTCGTCCGAGTTCCTCTCTGCCAAAGCAGAGTTCGACAGTAGTCACATGTAGTGACTGCCGATATTTAACACCCCCCCTCCCCACGCGAGTCGCATGTGGCACAAGGCCGGTTTAATGTGGGCACTCCGAGCCCGTAGGCTCCGCCAAAAATATGCCCATTAGAACCCGTATAAACGAGTTCAGGGACTGTCTACCTCCCCGGACGAAACCTTGCCCTGCGGCAAAGCCTCGTCCGAGTTCCTCTCTGCCAAAGCAGAGAGTTCGACAGTAGTCACACGTGGTGACTGCCTCCATACTAGAAATTGGTAGGCACATTATATAAGTGTGGAAGAGTCCATTTGTAGGTATGTCAGGTTCCCACAATAAAGATGGAAACTACTTTTACGTATTTAATTTTTGAAATTTACAATTTCATTAAAAAATAGCATTTTAAGAAAATTTTGGAACAGAAAACCTTTTTATTTATCTCATAAAAAACAGTGAGATATACAAAACAATATCTAACAAGAAAATTAAGAACTAATTATGTCTCTAATATTTTAAATCGTGTGTTTGATAACACCCCGGGTCACTGATGCCATTTCACATAATACTAACGGAAGGGTAAAACAAACAACGAAACTTGAAAGAATTTCGAATTGGTCAATTCTACCGTACCATGTTTCTGTTTTTGGAAGTCAGGTGACACAAAGCTTTCACATGTCTTATCTACTTTTTTCAATCTAACCACATTTCATTACAGTTCCATGAGTATTGTGCCGTTTCAATTTTCTGTTAGATTTGCACTCGTTTTAACTTCTTAACAGGAAACTCATCATCATCATCATCATCATCATCATCTTCAACAACAACAACGACAACAACAACAACAATGTTCCAATCATTATGGAGATCAAGTGAAAACAATTCACCTCATTATCCTGGCAAATTTGTTTTCATACTGAAACTATTTTTTCGATGACTTCAGTGCTTCCTTAATTTCTGATCCTTCGAAACTGTTCAAGGTGCATATTATTATTATTATTATTATTAGTAGTAGTAATAGTATTATTATTATTATTATTACTATCATTATTATTATTCTTTGAGGATCTCAACCTGAGACCTAAGATCAGAAATGGCATCATGACATTTTCCACTTAGCATTTTCTGAGTAAAAAAAATAATAAAAAACATGTAAGATCACACATATTTTACATAGATAAAGCACTTCGTAAGGTTTGGGCTGTACTTATGAGTACAATTTTTTGTATTCGTTAAGGCATGGGCTACCAGGAATCCCTTCAATGAGTCTGTTCGAATCTTTTCCAGTCAATCCGAGGGCTCCAAATACAACTGGAGTTGTTGATGTCCTCAGTGCCTCATTTTTGAGATTTCGATTTCGATGTCCTTGTATTTTGATAGGTTTTTTTAAGATCTTCAACGACACATTACAGTCTGCAGGGACTGCCATCTAAATAAAAAGGTACATTTTGTTTTTTTCAGTCTCTGATCACAATTTCTGGGCGATTAGCTTTGATTGTTCAGTCTGTGTGTATTATAAAGTCCCATAAAATTCTTACAGGATCTATCTCTGTAATCGGGCCTGGATGGTGTTCATACCAATTTCTTGCAGTTTCCTAAAAGTTGTAGATTTTCCAATTGGCCTACTCTGTCATGCCGGGTTTTATATTCCATGGGTATCAATACCGTGCAACCTGATAACAAGATGGTCAATTATTTCTGGATATTTATCACAGAATCAGTATTTTAGGCTAACATATGTTTTTAGTATGTGTGCTTGGTAATTTTTAGTTAGCAAGCATTGGTTCTGTGCAACAAGAATAAAACCTTCGGTTTCAGCTTTTAACCCATCACTACGGAGCCACTGATGGGTACGGGGTTTGTCTACATCAGCTTATTTCGTACGGGCATAGTATTGACGGTGAAGAAATTTATCCTGCCACCGTTTCTGTATCTGGTTGATTGCATTTGTCTTTGCTTTCTTTTTTTAATGTTTTTGCAACTGCAGTAGGTGTATAATATTTTACTTGCATTTCTTCACCCACTTGACACTCCATTTTGACCTTGTTGGCTTCCTTTATTAGTGAATAAAGTTTCTCCTTTCATGTACTTTGACACAGATCCTCATCCAGCCTTCTGTAGTTTCCAGGTATCTTTGAAGGCCGATTGATGTAGTTTCGTAAGACAGTTCTAGTTGAACTAATCCTCTGCCTCTTTCGTATCTGGTAACATACAAACGCTCAACATCAGCCTTGGGATGATGCATGTGCTGGCAAGTGAGAAACTTTCTCGTTTTGGCGTCCATTAGCTTAATGTCAGCTATGGTCCAGTTAAGGGTGTTGAGACTGTATTGCACCACGGGGACAGCCAAGATGCTTATGGCTGATATTCTGTTTTTGGAATTCAGCTCGGTATTCAATACCAGACGGACACGCCCGTAGTATTCTCTTCTTCATTTGGGTATGCTGTATTCCATCTCATTTGCTAATCCCTAGGCACTTATAGTCTTCATCTTGTCCCAGTTCCCTAATCTTTGTGACAAAATTTAGAAATATTGGGAGTGTTTCTGTAATTCTGCCTTTCTTGAATGTTACTTTTTCACATTTATCTAATACGAAACCTACAACTATGTCATCACTGAAACATTTGACAGCCTTGAGGAGGCCCTTCAACTCATTGTCGTCTTTCGTAAAGAGTTTGAGATCATCCATGTAGAGTAGGTGATTGAACAATTTCTTGTTTAATTTTGTATCTATAGCTATTATTGTTTAGTTCATGCGTAAGAGGGATTGGGGACAGACAAAACAGAAGGGCTGACAATGAGTCTCCTTGAAATATTAATCGTCAGACATTCAGGTGGTTGGAAGAGGCAGTGCCTTTGGTGTGATTTATGTATAATGTGGTTTTCCACATATTCCCATGCTGTGTTTAAGGAAATTTAATATCACCGAGGAGACTTTGTACATTTCCAAAGTCTTAAGGATCCAGGAGTGTGGCACACTACCAAAGATTTTACGATAATTTATCCATGCTGCGCTGAGATTTCTATCCCTCTCTCGTTTTATTAGGTTGGTGCAAAAATAATGTCGTTTTTGACGTTCAACTTCATGTGAGAAAACCACATTATTTTTGCACCAACCTAATAATTTTGCCTTCCAAACTGGCTCTTTTTGTCTGTTGTTCAATATTTTTATTGTCTTGACACCAGGCTTCCCAGTAGCTGCTAAAGCTGTTGTATATATAGAATTATTTACTTCTGTGATGTTTCCCAGTGGTTTGTCCGTTAACAGTATTTGCAATGCAGCGTTGTATATTTGTACAATATGTTCATTGGAATTATTTGCATTATTTACATTGTTGGGACTGTTGTCCTCATCTTTATTGTCATATTCACGACATTTCGGCCGTTGTACGTTCCGGTCTTCTTCAGTGTGGAATCGAAGCAAATATTTGAATCGTCCGGCATTTGTATTCGGCACACAAGAAATAGAAACAGTAAACATTTGCAATAAGTAAATAAATAGATAAATAAATAAGTAAGAAACTAAAAAAAAAAGAAAACAAATTGAAATAATAAAAAACTAAATAAATGAACACGAATGTCATGCATTGGTTTTTGATCTGGAGAATCAATGAACTTGCATTTGTTTAGCCTTGATGACTTTCGTTCCGACATTTTGGAAATATTTTTGTTTTTACTAACGACCGTTTTATGCCAAAGAGTGAATTCCCCGGGCTGAGACACTAATAACACAGCAGAAGTGGAAATGAAAGTCAACAAGAAAAAGAAAAAAATAATGAAAAAAGAAGCAATATTAAAAAGCAAAATACGCAGTTTTTTCCCCTTGACATTTCGTTTTTTACTTATTTTTTTTTGTTTTATGCCTTAATTGTGTAGAAGCCCGTAGAAGATCAGTAAAATAAATTCAGGTCAAAGAGAGTTGGCAGAAATTATGGTTGCTCTTATAAAAGAAGCAGAGGTTAAGAGAAATAAAAATTGTTGAAGACTTGTTAAAAATTACTTTTTAAAAAAGCACAAAACAATATAAATGATTCGGCACACACATTTTTTATGAAAATAATTATGCAATAATTCAAGAGAGCCGAGTGAAGTCGGCACTCGAGAAACTTGTAAAAATCAAATTTCATAAGTATGAGAATAAAAAAGTTGTTTAAAATCGCAATATCTTTTTGTATTGTGTAGTAATAAAATTATTATAACATTGTTGCCTGGCTGTGCTGGCCTGTTTTAAAAAATAGGAAATTGATATTTACTGGAAAGAAATGACTATGAAGACGCTGATGGCGACCTCTCATAAGTGCTACTATTTTGGTTTTGATCGGATACACCACAGTACAGGCTAAGCTAAACGATACTCCCAGCACACATAATAAAACAGGTCACAAAATATATCGTATTGTACGCTACTCTATGCCTATGCTGGTTTGGAAATAACACTAATCACTTGGTTGGTTTATAATACAAACTTTAGGGACCTACGTTTGACAGTCTCTTGAGATAGGAGTAGATAGGTTCGCCTATCGTTCGATTCAAACGCCTTCTCAGTCTTTTAAACGGGAGTAACAGTTTACTCCTTGTTTCCTGTTAAGGATTAGGTTTCCGTGTCACTTCTAAAGTCTACTTCAACTCTCTACTTCTGACGCGAGAAGAAAGAGCGAAACATCAATTGCAAAAAGACAGAATGCATGGTTGTTAGCAAGAGGTGCAGCCCAACATACAAATTACAAATTAGAGATATCAGAATCAAACCAGTATAAACCTTTTAATACCTGGAAAGTATTCAATCAGAAGTCGGAAAGTGTGTCACTGAAATCCGAAGGCGGATTGGGATAGGGAAGGATGCCTTTCAAAAGCTAAGCAAAGTATTAAGAAACAGGAAAGTCTCGTTTATATACAATGACAGGAGTGTTTAATTGTTATGTAGTATCAGTCCTTGTATATGGCAATGAATGCTGGAAAATCTCCTCGCAGTTGAAGAAGAGACTTGGAGCAACAGAAATGTGGTTCTACAGATGCTGAGAATACCAAATATGGAACATGCGAACAACGAAGGAGTTTTCAAGAAAATGGAAACAAAATGGACATTTATAATTAACACCAGAAAGAGATTGTTGAAATTTCTAGGGCGCATAATGAGGAAAGAAAGCTTGGAAAATTTGACACTCACAGGACAAATTGAAGGCAAGAGGGAAAGAGGAAAACAACACATAACGTATATAGCGAGCATGAGTAAATAGATGGCAGAACAGGGTTTTGGACCGATAACAAATAGACAAAATTTATTAAGAGCTACAAAAGACAGGAACTTGTGGAGAGTCAAGATCGCCAATCTCCTGATGGGATACGGCACATAGAAGAAGAATAAGAAGAATTTACGGGGATAGCTAAATATTTATCGTTTATATTTGAGCCAGTAAGTATCCACTTGGTTCAGAGATAGGTAAATGTTAGTCATTTATAGCTGAATCTGAAGTCATTTATACATAAAGCATTTACATGGTTTGGAGATAGATACATATTGATGGTTTATATTTGAGACTGTATACATTTGATTTATAGGTGGCCCCTTTTGGAAGGTCTAAAGACATTTACTTTGCTCGGTGGCCTCTTTTGGAATTTCCAATCTCTTCTAGACTCAACAGCTATCAATTCTAGGATCACCATTTTGTCTGATCTTCAAGCAATATATTACTAATCTAAGTAAATATACGAAGTGATAGCTCTGCGAATTTCTGTGTCTTTTCCGAGTAAGTTGAAGAATTTTCATATTCGAAACTTAGTGTTAAATACGGCAAAATTCAGTTTGTTTGTAAGGCATGCACTGGAAGCACCGGGCGAGCTACAGATGTTTGTTAGCGGTGGTAAAAATCTCAGCAGATGGACGAAAGTGTCTCGTTAATCTGGAATGCATTTAGGACAGGAAACTCTTATCCTGGAGAGGTCATTAATCAATGCGAAACTTCTTTTTTATATTTTAGGTTTTAAGATTGGGTGGAAGTGGATGTAGTGTACAAGAATCAAAGCTCATTTATTTTCATAAACAGTCAACACTTCATTTTTTGTGCATGTAAGAGAAAACGCATTTCTTTGTTATATTATTATGCACAGTATCATTAGCCACTTGATTTTGATGACGTTTCTTCTTTGTTTCTCTTACTTTATTTTCGCGAATATTCCATTGCTACCGGAGTGCTAAAACGCAATGGAAGCAAGAAGAAGAAGAAGAAGAAGAAGAAGAAGAAGAAGAAGAAGAAGAAGAAGAAGAAGAAGAAGAAGAAGAAGAGGAAGGTGAAAATAATAATGCGAAGCAGTTGAATCAACAGAGAAAAATAAATGAGAGCAAAATAAATGAAGAACCAAAAAGGAAAAAAAAAAAGAATCCATATTCAACATACCGGAGAAAGATGACAACCGTGCGCAGGAATTTTCCCGCTCTCACTTCCACTCTCTTTTGCATAGCGCGAACAACAACAACAACAACAACAGAAGCGGCAGCATCCGCAACAGAAAAAAAAATATTGGAGAAAAAGACAAAGTAAAAAGAGAAAATGACGCCATTTTTTCTCGCTTTGGAAGAGATATTGGTTATTTGAGAAAATCCTCTGAAAATAATTTTCAAATCAGGCTAAGTGACTGGCAGGGAATATGCAAAATCCCGAAGCTCATTAAATTTGGAATTCAGTTTATTAACAACCTTGATGAAAAATAAAACAAATCAATAACAAAGAGAAGCGGAAATAGAGAGAGAGAGAGAGAGAGAGAGAGAGAGAGAGAGAGAGAGAGAGAGAGAGAGAGAGAGAAAGACAGAGAGAGAAAGACATAGAGAGAGAGAGAGAGAGGGGGGGAGAGTAAGAGAAAGAGAGAAAGTAAGAAACAGAGAAGAGATAGATAGATAGACAGACAGACAGATACATAGAGAGATTCTATGCCCTTGATAATAAATATTTGCAAACTGATAAGTTCCTTAACCTGTTGGACTCCTGGGTCATTGACACTGAGCTCGCAGCTCCGTTGACGGTTTATCATGAGACATGCATCGAAAAAGTTCTAGCATAAAGATAATTTTCTTCATGATCTTGCTTGCTTCTCGAACCTTGTCGAGATATATATTTAACAAAGTATCAACTTTCAAAGGGAATATTCTTGATTATTTCACCAGAAAAAAGCTCTAGCACACAAGACATTGGTTGCAATGGCTACTGTACATGACTGAACTGGTTTATCACCCTCCCTATTCTCCTGATTTAGCCCCATCTGACTATCATCTGTTCCTCAACATAAAAAAAAACTCTTGGCTGGGAACTAGTATCTCAGTGATTATGATGATGTCATATCTTCTGTTGATGACTTTTTGACCAACAGAATGAAAGTTTCTTTACTGATGGAATCCAAGCTCTGCAACACTGATGGAAGAAATAAGGGGCACTCTGTGGAAAAATAAACCTTATTTAGTCCCATTCTTTGAGAGTACTTGGTCAGCCTATAAAATATTTCGCCGACTCTCGCATAGTGATTTACTAAGCAATGTTTAGTTGTGGCACAAGGCCGAAATTAAGGAGCATCCAGTGAGGATCGAACTCACTACTAAGTTATAATTAAACTAGCTAAGAAAGCTTGCTAACAATTACACCACGTCAAAGTACCCCAAAATGATTTTCTAAGCCTAGCATTGATGTAGCACAAGGCCGAAAGAGTGGAGTACCCAGTGAGGATCGAACTCATTACTCAGTCGCAATTGAACTAGCGAGACAAGCTTGCTAACCATTACACCACGTCAATGTGCCTTGGTGAGTTTTTAAGCGTAGCTTAGATGTGGCACAAGGCCAAAATTAGGGGGCATCCAGTGATGCTCTAACTCACTATTCAGTCGTAATTGTTCTAGTGAGAAAAGCTTGAAAATCATTAAACTACGTCGACCCTCGTATAGGCTCGAAATATGTTTGATGTTTTTAGCAGAACATTCTTCACTATAAAATATGCAATGATGACGTTTTTAGCGATTCTTTGGAAGCATCCGACATTAAAAGTTGCTGAACATCTATCCTTTTCAAATAATGTTTCATTAAACACTCGGTCATCTTCACATTTAGAGCTTCTTCGATGTAAAGCGCAAACTGGTTAGAATATATGTTCTTAAGAAGATTTGTAACTCTTTTTCATCTACGATAATGTCTTGTTCAGATCACTGAGCTCATTCTCTGTATTATTTTTGTTGCTAGCACAAAGTTCCAACCTGAAGAAGGCTGAAAAATGAATTATCTGAAATATTTTTCACATAACAAAAGAAGTGCAACGAATTCAATAGTCCGAAAAACATTTGGAATGTTTCCATTGCCTCAAATAATTTTAGAAATTTGACACCGAAAAGCATTATATCAAATTTACAGAAATCTCCAAACGACTCCAGATGTGTTGCCATCTACTCAGCACCGGTAAAACAGATGGAGCTACACAATCATAAATGAGAAACTTTACCATAAATAACAAAAACCACATTACTTGAAGACTTTCTACAGAATTGAGGATCACATGAAACTGGAAGAGAAAATATTCTACATTATCGAAAAAGTTTAGAAGGAAACTGCCATCAGTTTGAGAAAGCACTATAATATTTAGTGGGCCTGAGAAATCTTATTTCCCGAAAATATATTTTAAGAAAAAAAACCTTTATAAATTTCAGCTAATAACACTAAACAGTCAACAAACGTTGAATGTTCACTGTATGGAAACGGATAATTATCATGGCATCGTCTGAGACAAAGTCTTCAATAAGTATTGTATAATATAAAAGATTGGATTTTATATATTTATAAGTCACGCAGCCTGATTTCTTTTTCTTACTAATGAGATATTCCGTGATTGTAATAACAGGCGGTATTACATATACCTCGTGTTGCTATAATGAAGCAATAGCCAATAAATAAATATGGTAGACCAAGCTGCCAATAAATTGCTTTTTTTATTCAGTTCTCAACTTGGTATCTATTCTGATGACACAACTATTTACTCCTGTCGCGATAGTAAATCTGATAAATTCGATATGGTCAAATTGCCAGCTGATTTTAAAAATAACCTACAGTCTGTTGTTAACTAGAGCAAGGATTGACATGTTAAATTTTACGCCCCCAAAACGAAACTTCTTTCTGTTAATCATCTAAGAGACTCAGAAGAGTAATTCCTTTGCGCCTTCTCGGGCTAAGAATTTCGGCTGACATGAAGTGGAAAGATTATATTGAATCCACTGATAAGACTGCTGTAAAGAAATTTAGTTCACAGTGTTGTGCTAGACAATCTTTCTCTCCATAATCTATGTTAAATATAAGTCTACCATTCATCCATGTTTTGAATATTGCTGTCACATATGGTCCGGTGCTCCTGTTGTATATTTAGAGATTTTGATAAAATCCAAAGAAGAATCAGCAATATTATTGATCCTGACCTAGTGTTTCGACTTCAGTCACTTTCTTGCCGCCACAGAGTTCAGTCCTTTTTGGACGACTCGGCTAGACGGTCGAACTCTCTGCCTCTGAGGCAGAGGGGAACTCTCTGCCTTTGGGCAGAGAGGAACTCGGACGAGGCTCCGCCGAACGGCAGAGCCTCGTTCGGGGAGGTTGACCGGCCCGATCCCGTTTATACGGGATCTACGGGCTATTTTTTTGGCCGAGCCTACGGGCTCGGGTACCCCACTTTAAACCCGGCCTTGTGCCACATCTGTCCCTCGTGGGGAGGACACTAAATACTGTCACTTTCTTGCCGCCATAACGTAGCTTACCTGTGGCTTTTCTATAAATACTTTCATGGTAATTGTTTGGAGGAACTCTTCGTTCCGGTACCTAAACTTTATGAATTTAAGTGCATTGGTGGCAAGATCTCATCAATTGATAGTTGAATTGGCTAGATGTAACCATAAGTTCTCCGCCAACAGTTTCTTTTCTTCGCAGTTCTCACTTGTAGAACTCTCATCCGGTTCCAGGCTTTCCATTGGACATTGATCTTCAAAAATTTAGATGCAATGTCACTTGTTATCTACTGTCTTCTTGAGTCCTCTTCTTTTATTGTTCTCGCTCCTTAATAAGGTTTCTCTTTTTTCTTATTCTTTCACACTCAGTAATGCCTTGTGTCTTAGTGGCTTTACTGTCTTGAATAGGGTGAAATGATTAAAAAATATTTCTTTTTATTCTTGTTAGCTATATTTGTACATATTTTTTTTTACTCTTAATGGTTAAGATGCAGAGCTTGTTCTTGCATGAAAGTATATAGTATATAACTATTAATTGAATATTGTCACCATTTTTTAAGCTTATCACCCCAAGCAAGGCTGGAAGCCACTAGCACGTAAGGGGTTACAGAAGGTTTGGAGGAAGAGCAGATAGGAGTGGTAAAGGAGAGGATGTGGAGAAAGATAGTGGATCGATCAAGGCAAGGGGGATATTGGCGATACAAGTTTATTGGCGATACAAGTTTACTATAAATTTCATAATGTTCTGAAGGTGATGCGAATAAATATCGAAATATTTAGAAAACTACCCACAGCTTTAGTTTATTAATTGCGTTTTTCATTACTTACCAGAATGTCTTTCATAATCACCAAATGGTCTTTAATCCTTTGTCACTTTAACAAGTTTAAGATATTAATTTGCTGAACTTGTTTCAGAGGCGACGGTTTCAAGATATTTAAAGAAATGGGGAAAAGCAGATAAACAGATTAAAACATTTAGTAAGGATGCGGGAAAGATTTAAGTTTCAGTAAAAAACAATTCTTTGATGAAAACATTGGAAGAGTTTAAGAGTTACACGCTTGAAGAAAATGTAACAAGTGTCTAATTTTTTTCTATTATGCCTTGAAAATACCAGTGAAGCTGTAACAAGGTTATTGTTAAGAGCCGACTGAATAGAATTAAATCGTAAACAAGAAAAGCCACAAACAAGTCGACATGGGAGGTGCGTGGCATGTCAGTAGATCAAAACATATTTTGGAAAGCACATTTGAAGCAGTGGATTTCTCAACTCAAGGGACGCATAAAAGTGGATGAATTCCAAGACAAAGTAGTAAAGGAAAGTGAGAAGCAACTAAGTATCAATTGTAAGAAGACAGAATGTCTGGTCATTAGCAAGAGGGATAGCCAAAAAAGCGAACTACAAGCTGATGATATCAAAAGCAAGCAAGTACAGAAATTTAATTATCTGTGAAGTATTTTAACAGACGACGGAGATTGTGACACTGAAATCTGAAGACCCATTGGAATAGCGAAATAGTATTCCAAAGGCTAAACAAAGAACTAACAGGAAAATGTTGTTAGAAACAGAAAGTTCTGAACTGTAATATGACTTCTTTACATGGCAGTTAGCGCTGGACAATTTCTTCACAGGAAACGGAGATGTGGATTTACAGAAAGATTCTGAGAATATAATAAATGGAACAATGAAGAAGTCTTACGAAAACTGGAAACGAAAACTGGCTGGTTACATCCAATGCCTCGAAAACGAAATTAGTGACATTCCATTATCGCAGATCGAACTCTGAACTAACCCCAATCTCGATGAATGGATGTTCGCTCGGGAAAGCCCTGTGTCTTGAGCGACGATTGGGACTTAAACCCAACCCAAATCGCAAGTGGAACTCGTACATACGATTCATCTCTAAAGATACTGTAAAAATGGTCGGTTCTCTGTACCGCTCCAGTAAGTAGCTGACTCCTCGCGCTATCCTCTACTTTTACAAGAGCCAAACCATGGAGTACTGCCGCCACATATAAGCAGAAGTTACCCAGTCCTCACTTTCGAGTCTCGATAGATTCCAAAAGTGCATCCGCGTCCTTGGGGGTAATAAATTATTTTCCAGGCTACAACTCCATTCTTAGAGACGAAACGTCGCAAGCATCTCACTGCTCTCTAGCTATTTACATGGAAAGTTCTCAGACGAAGTACATTCCTTAATTCAGCCAGTTCTAACCTTCACGGCTAATACCGGCCATGCTACGCACATTGTAGCAAATCACACCTATTCCTTCCGTATTCTATTGGTGAGAAGTAAGTTCCACTCGAACTGCTTCTTCCCGCGAACCACTATTCTGGGGGAACAGACTCCTGAGAAGATGCTTCCCCAACCATTACAATCTTGACCTCTTCAAGTCTAGAATTAGCCGTTATCTTCCTCACATATCCGCATAAACTGTCTTTCTCTGGCATTGTACAGGATGAACATCACTGTAAAAAAGGGACAGTTGAAATTTCTGGGGCACATAATGAAGAAAAGGCTTCGAGGATTTGATATTGACAGAACACATTGAGAGTAAAAGGCGTAGCGAATAACTTATCTAACTTTGTGTAAATTGATGGTAAGACAGTGACTGGGAGTGGTAGTAAGAAGACAAACATTACTTCGAGCTTCGAGGGTTAGGAACTTGTGGATGGCAATAATCGCCCAGGTCCTGAAAGGGTGCGGCGTATAGAAAAGGTCAGATATAAGTAATTTAATTTAAGAATTTAGATTTTTAAAAATGTCATCTTGATTCTCTTAAATTAACTGCCCTGAATGACGAGAAACTACATGCGGTGGCAAGGTCTCAAATCGGGAGATTGGAGGTTTTGGGGAGCGTGAAACCACCTCTTAACTTCTGTTGCTCCCAGGTCCATCCAAACTCGGGGTAGTAGCACCTGTTAGAATCCCAGCCATGGTCAAATAGTGAATCCCTCAAACAAAAATGAACAGTACATTTTTATAATAAAATGACTAACAATACATTTTTTATAGCAAAATGGCAATCAATGCAACACTAAAAAACATAAAAATACATTTTCTAGTAAAATCACCAACAACACATCTTACGATCTACAAATTATATATCTGAAAATCATACATTTACCCTGAAAGTAAAAAATTATGTACAAAATATTTACGTTTTGGCATTAAATAATTTATAGAGGATGGTATGCCACTAAACGAAACCAATCAATCGACAATACATATTTAAAGCAAAATGACAAACAATACATTTTATTTTAGGTAGGAGCTTCCCAGAATGCCTCCTCAGAGTTTCCTTATGAGGTCGTCAATAGACTTTCTCTCCCATTGGGCCCAGCCATGAACTATTGCAATCTTGGCTAGCATTATGTCTTTATGTATCGAGTTCTGTATATGGTCTCTGTGAATGGGTTTTTATGGAGTGGTAGTTGGATTTTCTACCAATGAGCATGTTAATAAGATGTTTGCTAATCTTTGTTTAATTTAGCACAATGCTGCAAATTGTGACATATCAATCGTTTCTTACATTGAACTTTTTCTTCAGATTGTTTTTTTACGGTTTATCAACCCTCTGAGATTTATTTAACGTCTAAACCTATTTCAGATTATCGGAGGTTACTTAATAGTATCCGCTGTTCCCGAGCGATCCCCATGTAAGTACCAACTTTTCAAAAAGATTGACTGTCAATAGTTTCCTTGAATTGAGTCGCGATTTTGGCAGTTTGTACATCCCTTACTTAGACTCGAACGCTGAACTTTAATTTAAAGATTAATCTACCCAGGAAACATAAAAAGTTTATATTTGACAGTTTATTACGTTAGCCAAACAGATATTTGATATTGATCTCTGTAAAAGGAACGTATAAGCTGTTTACTCCAGCCCTCGGCCTTTTGCCCGACAAAGAAGTCAGTCTTTGAATTTTGTGCTCTATTCGAAAGCAAGTATAATCGATACAGTTTCGATCAATAACAACTATTTATCACAGACTAGAGAACATCGATAGGGTCGTGCAAAACTGTGATCCTCAAGATACACCCTTGTGACCCATTACGTGCGCCGAGCTGCGTTTGCTCATGGCCAGAACAAAAGAAGTGATCACGGATCGGGCCAGCGGGTCGAGCGTGAGCTGCCGCTCTCCTCGCTGACTCTTTAGCAATCTGAACAGAAAGGTTGGAACAAGGAGATAAGAGTTAAAGGTTGGGTCGTTGTCGATGCCAACCCTGGAGCCACAGTCAGTAAGTTTAGTCAATGGGCAAAGAGGCAAGTGGAGAAACGATTTGGGTTTGAGAAGTGAGTGGCTTGTGGTGACGGGAGAATACTGGCTTTGGGGATGAGCGAAGTTTCACGTCTTGGTTAGAAGCAAATAACAGAAATTACGTTCATTGACCTTTGAGTAAAATACTCTGATATAAGTTTCTTTCTTTCTTTCTTTCTTTCTTTTACGTTCATGTTACGTTGAAACACCGGTTCCTCTACGATCACCGAAGCTAAGCAACGACGAGCTTGGTCAGTATCTAGATGAGTGACTGCTTGGGAATGCCAGCCGCTGTAAATTTGGATGTGCGGTTGGCATAATTGATAATGTCTCGGAATTGTTAATCGGAAAGCCGAGTTCCAATTCCAGTTGGGTTCGTTATATTCACTTAATCGCAAATACCTTTGGGAAAGGTATGAACCCCAACTCTTCTCCTCTCAGCTAAGGGTAAACAGTAAGACTTGTGTCACTAAAAACATTATTATCCTCCGGAATTCTTACAATCCCAAAATATTTTCTCTTTAAATAACCTGTAAAGGGTTGATAAGCCGTAGAAAACGAATCAATCAAAGCATTCATGATTACAATTTTGACTTGGAAAAAGTTGTTTTTATAAAAAAAGTGAATATAATTTATACACAGGTGAAGGTGCATTTTAAGTGCCCTGATCTATGTGACCCCTACGATTAATATACGACCGACTCACTTCAGCATGTACACTCTTTTAAAAAAATCGGTATCACCCCAAGCAAGGGGGTACAGCCAGTGAAATGCAAATGGCAACAGGGTGTGGATAAATTAGGAACAGAAACATTAGTAATGAGAAGAAAAGAGTAATCAGGAGGGCAGTAGATAGCGATTGACATTGCATTTAAATTTTTGAGATGAAAGTTGGCTGGAAAGCATGGTGTTCTTTGGAATTTCTACAAGCGAGAAGTGTGAGAAAAGAAACTGTTAGCATAGAACATACGGCTACATCAACTATTAATTGATCAGATCTCAATGCCATTCTAGTACTATGCTTAAATTTATACAGTCTGGGTACCATAGCGAAGAGCTCATCATAAAAATTACCATGAAAGTATTTGTAAAAAGAAGGCTCAGAGAGGCAATTTTACGGTGGTTGACAAGTGACTGAAGCCGATCCGCCAGATCAGGACCAATAATATAGCGGATTCGTCTTTGGATCTCATTAAGGAGCTCCAGGTAAATAGCAGGGACACCGGATCATATCTGGCAGCAATATTCTAAGCATGGGCGAATAGTAGAGTTGTAGATATGCAAAATAGATTCCAGAGAGAAAAATTGCCTTGCGCGTCACAGTGAACTGACTTTTTAGCACCTGACCTAGCAATGGATTCAATATAGTCTTTCCACTTCATGTCACCTGAGAACGTTAGCCCGATAAGGCGCAACGAATCACTTTCCTGGAGGTTAGCATCAGCCATGTTGATGGAAGGAAGAGAGTATTCTCTCAGAGGATTAATGGAGAGAAGTGTTGTTTTGGAGGCGTTAAAATTGACAAGCCATCTATTGCCCAAGTTAACGACGGTTGAGAGGTCGTTTGGTTCATCAGCTGCCATTTTGGCCATGTCTGACTGACCAGCCTTACTATCGCGGCTGAAGTAAATGGTAGTGTCGTTGGCGCAGATGCCAAGTTGAGAGCTGATGTCCTCGGGAAGGTCGTTAATGAAAATTTAAAACAGCGTAGGAGCAAGGATGGAGCCCTGGGGGACGCCAGCATTAGCACGAAAGGATCTAGACTAGTGCCATTTAGGATAACTTTCATTTCACGATTTGACAGGAAAGACTGCATCAACTTAAAAATGTGCCCGGAGACGCCGTAACTTTTCACCTTGTAGAGAAGACCTGAATGTCAGACCACGTCAAAGGCTTTCGAGATGTCCAATGCTACAACCTGTGCTTCACCGCTTTTATCTAGAGCATGATAGATTCTTTCCACAATTATTGCCAGTACATTAGCAGTTGACCTGGAGAAATGAAAGCCGTATTGCTTGTCCGAGAAAAGGCCCTGTGATGAGAAATGACAAACCATTTCAGAATTTCTTAGGACCTCTAGGAGTTTCCCAAAAAAGAGGTAGAAGGCTAATAAACCGAGAGTTGGATGGTTCGTAAAAACTGGAACAACAGACAACTAAATTGGTATTGAAACAATTGTGCGATACGTAAAAATTCAAATGAAACTGTTGAAATGGATTAAAATCGCTCATGTAGATGTTGTTCTCATGAACTAATATTTAACTTTTTCTGATGAGCCAGTTCATTGGTGAAACATGTCGAAATAAAAAAATGTCCTCTCTCTCTCTCTCATAAGCTAATTCTATAAACAACAGCCACCTACGCTAATGCAAAGCTCTTCAGTAAAATGAATGGAGCACTTCAGCTGATGGACATTTGTTTACATTCGTAAAAAAACAATACGCTAGATTTAGGTGTGTAACTCTGCCGAATGAAGATAGCTTAGTGGTAGAATCTCTGTTGGCTTTCGATCCTGGCTTGGGGCATTCGGATGTCTAGTCGCACTGAGAAGCGAAACAGCCCTTGAAAATATATTTCAATTGAGCTAATTCTATAAACAACAGCCACCTGCGCTAATGCAAAGCTCTTCAGTGAATGTGTTGCGGCGCACCCACCTTCACAACCATAATAGACTGATCCTATTATTATAAATAGAACAGTAGTTCTAGAGGCTGTGAGCAGTGTAGTGTAGTGCAGAGTGAGACTTCTGTTGTGATCAGTTACACTTCCGTTTCTCGACCGGACGATACCGTTGGACTTTATTACTATTACTTATTGTTACTACTAACCTACGTTCGTTCTACTACTAATCTCTCTGATGTAAATACCTCTCTGAATATACCAGTATTTTCCCTACAACTGTGTTTGTTCGTTATTACCATATACTCACGTGGAAACACTCAACATCTCAACAGAATGGAACACTTCGGATGATTGGCATTTGTTTACATTCGTAAAACAATACGCTAGATTTAGCTTGAGGCATTCGGATGTCTACTGAGGAGCTGTGATACAGCGAAACAGTACTGTCTGCGAATGACATAATATATATATATATATATATATATATATATATATATATATATATATATATATATATATATATATATATATATATATCTGGCGTTTGTTTACATTCGTAAAAAAATAATACGCTAGAATTTCCCTTTCTCTCTGCCGTAGAAACTCAGACTGATTCCAAATCGGTCGGGTTTCAATCCCTGTATGTCGATGGCACTATATATATAAATCCATTAATTCTTTAGAAACTGCTTCATTTACGTTTCGGATATAAAACTGACAATCTAACAAAATCTGAACGAGGGAGTGTGCATTCCATAAAAGGGCAAATATAACTTGCTGGATTGTGACGTTCTCTGTGGTCGAGCGGTTTGAACTCGAAAAACGGTGGTTTCATCTACAAAGGGTGGCGCATATTCAAACAGAGCCTGGTAGCACATGTTTTTATTAAGTTATTTCGAATGCAGCTGGCCGATAGACCCAATATACACTGTTGAAAAAGGAAAAACGAGGCGTATATTTCAAACACATGGATACGCTAAAAATAACGTTTGAAGTGATAATAATAATAATAATATATTATTATTATAGGAAAATAAAGAAAATAAAACACAATTCCCCTATATATATATATATATATATATATATGTGTGTGTGTGTGTGTGTGTGTGAGAGTGTACATATCACATTGTTATCACCATGTCGGTAATATATATTAACGACATGGTGATAACAATGAAGAAACTATGACAATTAAAAAATACAGAAGAAAAAAAATGGAAAAGGATTGTTTGATGTTTGTTCATATTTGAAGAAACATCTTTATTTTAAAAATTCACAATAAAATCTCATGGATAAAAATAATTATGATGAGTTAATACAGATTTTTTTTTCATAAGCAATAAATTAATATTAAAATTAAAATTGAGTTTAATTAATTTACATCAAATTAATATCAAATTAATTGAACAAATTTATTGTTGTACCAAATATTTATTCGCATCATTAACACTGCTATACTAAATTATTTTTTTACTTAAATGGGCTTTGCTTTAGTTATGTTTGTTTTAGACAATTTTTTCGAAATAAATGAAAGTAATTCAAAACTCGAAATTCACCGAAATATCAGCAGTTATAAAAATCATTGTTATAAACCTGTAGACAATGATATTCCAATTCTAGGACTACAAAAATGTTCTTACATACCTTCCAATTTTTCTTTTAAATTTTTGGCACATACTGTACCAGATTCATTACATAAATCTCAAATTAAATTCTTAATAAACCGAATATATTTTCTTTTGAACATAATTCGTCTCTTACTGTAAAGCTTTTCTGTTCTGTCGAAAGGAAGAAAGGAAATCTGGCCGAATCTCGTCTGCTTTTTGTAACCCGGGAAGATTTTCTTGTTGACTAATTCATTTGGCTTTTCCGCTATCTTCTTTTCCGTTTAAAAGATACAGCTGCTTTAAATTTTCTTGAATTCAGGAATTCGGTTGTCTTGCAGAAAAACAATGAGCAAAAATTTTCTTGCTATTTTTTCAGCCTCGGGATTTTCCCACAAGAGTTACAAGGAAAAGACAAATTTAAGTTTTGCGCTCCTTGAATATATACACACTCATCACCCTGAAAGAAGGCGGAGCCCAAACCAAATCAAAACAAACTTGATTTCCTTTTTTCGGCAGGAGGAGGCTATCAGCTTTTGTTTATTTCTGTTTCCTCGTTTTTTATTTATTTTTTCACTTCTTCCTACGAAAGCAGACTATTATTTTTACATTGACATCGTCTGTAAATTAATTTTTTAATCAATTTTTAAAAATATCTTTTGCAGCTAAATATTTTAAATAAATTAACTTATTACTCTGTTTTAATATGCATACGTAAAATTTTACATACTACTTTTAAGACGAAAATATATGTAATAATAGAACATTCTAATATATGTATATTATATGTATTATATATATCTATATGCTAGACTCTACCGTCGATTTCGACTTATGTGAGCCTAACAGTTGCATTTTAGAACTGAACTGCCAGCCTAGCAAGCACATTTAATTATAGTAGCGAAAGAACTGATAAAAGAAAGAGATGACTATCAACCATGGCTGTAGATATTTTTTTTCAGAACATCTTAGTTGGTTTCTGAACTTTTAAAAAGGAAATATGCGTCCACATTTAAAGAGAACAATAGATGTAAATCATCAACTGAAAAGTCAAAGAGAATTAACGCTTCTTCGATCGCTAAAAACGTCAATTTCAACAACTTTAAACTGAAAATTGGAAAAACAAGGAAAGAGGATTAGCGGATGAACTAAGTGAAAATCAGAAAATATTGTTTCTGTATATCTCTGACAGCAACTAGATGGTTCGTGACTGGCCTCTGACTGCCGACACTATTCTACTGCCCTATCTTTTCATCACAATGGATGGATTGTCACTCACCTACCCACGGACGCCTTCTAAGAGGCGATTCTGAAATGCAGCCTGACTACATAAGCTCACGAAAGGGATTACCTATCTTCCGGCCAAATGGCACTTGATCCTAAACGTGCTTATTTATTTTCCTTTTACTCTACTTGTGGACAGTGGGTGGTTGCTTTGGAGATCATATTTCTAAATTTTACTGTCTGTTGTAGAGTAGCTAAGCATCCCATCAGCACTCATAGTCTTAAATTGTCTACGATTAAGTACTTTAGTAGTTGATTAATAAGTTTAAACTAAACTGATTAATATTCGGACTGATTTTCGTTTGGCTATACAACTTTTGACCCTCCTCCACTCCTTGTAACTTGTCTTGTTAATTGTTTTGTAACTTATTGTTCTGTATTTTTTGTATGCATCCGTTAGCACCGGATACTGATGCTGAATAAATATATTAAGCACTCATTCTTCTCTGTGTATCATTCACCTCGACGATACAACACTGCCGGCGCTTCAGGTATAATGAAATCATTTTAGACTCCGCTTGATTATCTGTGTGTGATGATCATGACCCATTGTGTAACAAATATGTTTTTTTGCCCCTTCGAATACAAGACACCAGCCTTTTAAAAGAGAAATGCCCTATACACCATTATAAATCGGATCGCCATAACCCTTTTTACTTAATTCAACATCACTTGCTAATTTTTATCTAACTGTTTACAGGTTCTTTAATTTCCTTCATTCTCTCTAACCCGATGGAACGATTTTATTTTAGCCCAGCAATATAAACAAATCATTCATAGCAGTTGATTTCTTCCGTAACAAAAATTCTTTCAGAATATTGATTGATTGCGTAATTATCAAGAATAATTCTTAGCGAGTCGGATTCTTTGGCTGGGTTGTTAATCAGTCTATAGCTTACTATCAATTTGCAAAATTTCCCGAAACCTTTTCAGTCACCAACAGGTCGAAAAGCTAATATTAATTAACTTTATGGCATCGATAACGACCACCAGTTCATAATTTAAATGAATCATCAACATTGCTGCCCAACTGATATTATTATGTAAATCACATAAATTTCAATAACACAAAAAGTCCGGAACCAATATTTGTCAAATTTAAACTAGTCCATTTTCCACCATTGTTAAAAATCTACCACTTGGAGATTCATCTCCAAGTGTGCTGGTTAAACACTCTGTGTCCAGGCAGAGAGGATCCCTAGATGAGGCTATGTCGAAGGGCAGAGTCTCGTCTCGGCAAACAGCTACTTGACCCCGTTTTATGCAGGGTCTGCGGGGAATTTTTGACCGAGCTTACGGGTTCGGATACCCCACATTAAATTTGACCTTGTACCACATCTGACCGCCTGGTAGATATCCCACCACTGGTAAAATGTCTAAATGGTTATCCATTTTTAATGGTTATATAGGGCGTTCCAATAACTTGGATCGATCTTAATTGTGAATGAAAATTAAGCATCTAATGATTTTTTCTTTTTCTTTCAGACTGAACAACTTAAGTCTTTGGCAATTTCAACCATGGAAAGATTAACAATCAAAATCAAACAATCTGTTAAATTCGAGTTTTTGAAGTTTATGTGATTTTCATAATAAAGTAATGTTCTGCCACATCTATCTATCTATCTATCTATCTATCTATCTATCTATCTATCTATCTATCTATCTATCTATGTTCGTATCTATCTATTGGAAATTTGATATCCTATATATATTTCTCTCTATATAAAGGTCTGTATACCAGAACAGTGTTAGGTAATTGAATGATTGTATATATATATATATATATATATATATATATATATATATATATATATATATATATATTAAAACGAATGTTAGGCCACGTGTGCTTCTTATAATATGTAGATTTAATACGCCTGTCACTGAAATTTGAGGAACAAAAAGACAACAAAATGATAACAATATTAGCAATATATAAGTAAGCCTTTTGAGTAATTTCAAGCACGAAGAGAGAATTTAAAGTCGCAATTTTCAGACAAACCCGTGTCTTTTTTCAACGAGACTAAAAATAAGCAAGTAAGTGGAACTCATTCGCCCGGGGAATGTTGTTGTTGGTCCATAATGAAAACTATATTTTCTGTGCAAACCCAACTCTCTGTTTAATCCGTTAATAGGTGCTTCTATTTTGATCAGTGATGATAGGTTTACAGAGTTGGCATCAGGGTTTACTGATAGCATTTTTACATACCCCGGCACTCACACAATATTCAGACAAACGTCACTGACTTGTGACAGTTCAAATATTATATATTTACTTTTCTATCACAAATGCAAAAAAGGGAATTTTGCTGGAGAAACAGGCACGGAATTCCATCTTCGGTTCAATAACCATAAAAAAAACATCAAAGACAACAATAACAATTTTCCTGTCACTCCACACTTCAACCAAACGTTCTATAGCATTGATGATATCAGATGCGGGCTTTTAGCGTCTTTGTTTAACAGCCCACAAGAAAAAAGCAGATCGGAGTTAAATACATTTTCAAAAAGTGTAATAACTTCACCATTCTTATCTAAAGCCTGATAGACTCTTTCAGCAATAACCGTTAACACAGCAGTTGACCTAGAGAAGCGAAAACCATATCGCTTATCTGAAAGTAGGCCGTGCTTATACTTAACCAATTCAGAGTTGATTAGAGCGTCTAGTACTTTGCCAAAAATGAGGCAGAAGACTAACAGGTCGATAGTATAGTTAGGAGGATCAGATGATTCGCTTGAGTTTTTAAAGATTGCAACTACAGGAGGATATTTTCAGCAAGCAGGAAATCAAGAAGCGGCAAAGTATTTATTGTATCGTTTAGAGAGAGCAGGAGTTTAGGAGCATATTTAAATATTTTTATATCTAGAATTATTATTTGAACGGTATTACACCCGAAATTGTTGAACTATAATGGTAATGGCTAAGGCAATTTCGACGTACAATATTTATTTGTGATGGTCAATTATTGACTTATGATGATGTTCGTAATTGTACAGATAATGACGCTTTCATATTAAAGATAACTTCTTTGTTCTTTGTTCGTTGTAATTCCCGAGTAAAGGATAGTTAGAATGTTGGCGTTCTGCGTAGAGTTGCTTATGTCGTCGGTTGTTGATGATGCTGGTTGCATATTGAGTGCACATGAGATGAGATCTAGTTACAAAGGTTGTTAAAGCCATGTAAATGTGTTCAAGAAAGAACAAAGACGTTGTGTATACCATAATGTCTCAACTGACGCGTAAGGCAAGCTACAAATGGATGCATCATGTCAACAGGTCAACGAGAGAGAGGGAGAGAGGGAGAGAGAGAGGGAGATGGAGAGAGAGGGAGATGGAGAGAGAGAGAGAGGGAGAGAGGGAGAGAGAGAGAAGACAAAAATCAAGGAAAAGAAAGATTGAAATTATAGAAAAAAAAAAGGAGAAATATGAAATAGAATAGATATACATTCAAGGGAGGTGGAATGGAATAAAGTGTAGAGAAGAAAAGAAGAAGAAAAGGAGAAAGAGGCCATGAAAAAAGGATAGAAAATGAAGATACAGATGAAAAAGGGGATGAGAAAAAACGATAAAAGATTTAAGAATAGAGGAACAGAGGAAGAAAAAAGAAATAAAAAAGAAAAATAAGAATTTCGTAGAGATGCAGACATGGAAAAGAAAAAAGAAAAGTAAACTATAAAATAAATAAAGAGTGGAAAAAGGTAAGGCAAACTATGAGAAATGTAAAGAATTAACTGAAGAGGAAGACATAGGATAATTGAAAGAAAGGGAGGGGGTAAAAATTAAAAAAGTGGTAAAGGAATACTAAGAAAGAAAAATAAAGAAAGATTTATAAACATAACAGAAATAAAGCATACTACTAAAATCCAGGAACAAATAGGAAAGATAAAGATATATGATAATAAGAATTATAGATGTTAAAAAAAAGATATATGATAATAAGAATTATAGATGTTAAAAAAAAAAGTAAAAGAAGAATAAAGTTGAAGAAGAAAGAAAATATAAAAGAAAGCCAGAACCATTCGAGAAGAAGAAATGGAATATGAAGAAGGTGAAGAACAATGGTAAAATAAAAGAAAGTCAGAACCAATCGAAAAGAAGAAAAAAGAAAGGAAAAAGAAAGCAAGGTGAATAATAAAGAAAATATGAAAAAAGTCAGAACCATTTGAAAAGAAGAAAAGGAAAGGAAAATGAAGGAAAGTAAAGAAAGAAAACATGAAAGGAAGCTAGAACCATTCGAAAGCAAAAAAAGAAACAAAAATGAAGAAAATATGAAAAGAAGCTAGAACAACTCGAAAAGAAGAAAAAGAGTAAAAATGAAGACGGTGAATAAGAAAGACAAAATGAAAGAAAGCCAGAATCCTTTGAAAAGAAAAAAAAAAGAAAAAAAAATGAAATGGAAGAAAAGAAGATCGACAAAGAAGAAGAAGCAATGAAAATAGGATCTGAAGGAAGTGAGCGGTATTATATAGCAAGATGATGCCGGACAATGTTTTGCTTGTTCTTATTGTTCAAAAGAAGCAAGATGTGTGAAGTGGTCTGTGCTTTCCACTCCTTTGGACGGGCGAGCAAGAACAAAAGCGGTTCGAACACTAATGCAGGTCAGTACGCTTGAAATGATCACACACTAATTGAGTAACTATGAATAAGAATGTTGACGTTTAAGATGAGCATAATAATGAGAATACTCTTTAGACATCATCATCAGCATTACTAAACAGCGGAAATAATCATTATCATCATCATAGCAATAGTTTAATAATAATAATAATAACAATAAAGAATTTTGCTGTGAAAAATATCTAGACCACTTTAGAGAACCGATAAAATTGTGAAAGATAAAGGTGGCAGTTGTGCCAATCGTTGTTGGAGAACTGAGAACGAACTTAGAAAAATTTGGCGAAAAGAGCTCGAGTTAGGATTCTGAGACCTTTTCCTGCCCGATCCTTGTTGGGTTACTATTTGAGAAAGCGTACCGTTTTATAAAACTCAAGTCCAAATGCAGTGGGCGTTGAAGAATAGACGTGTGTAAGGGGGTGGTTGGGTACTGGTGAACCAGGAGGAAATACAAAAGTCAAATCGATTGTTTCTGTCGGGTTAAAGGACAGAAGTTTGGTAAACATGTTAAAGATGGAACCGTAAGTCCTATGCTAACAGTTTCTTCTCTCGCACTTCTCGCTTACAGAACTCTCTTCTGGCTTTTTGCATTCCAGTCAACATTGATCTTAAAAAGTTAAAATGAAATGACAGTCAGTATCTTCCGTATTTTTAATTTCTGTTCTTTTATGGGCTCTCTCTCTCTCTCTCTAATGTCTTCTTTTTCTCATATTATTTCACACTCAGTAACCCCTTGCGTCTTAGTGACTTTACATACTTGCTTGGGATGAAATGATAAGAAAAAACAAACAAAAACAAATCGAAAAACAAAACAAAACAACTTCTAGTCATAAAAGATTGTGAAAAGACAAGAATACAAGAGACTTGATTGCGTACTCATTGACTTTTTTCGCGTTCCACCAGAATTCATGAGCTACAGAAACTGGAAATCTGAGGAAAAATTTCGACTACCCTGACAATGTTAATATCGAAGATATTTAGAATACTGAGGGTGGTGGGTGGTGCTGGTTTATTTGCTGTCAATTTCCAGTTTAACCTGCCAATTACGACAGTGGAGGAAATTCAAAAAAATGATAGTATGTAGAATGTACAACTCACTGCAGGAAGAAATTTTGCCACGACCTTTCAAGTCAAAGGTGATCATGGCTCTCCAGAGAGTCCTTTTCTTTATTATTTGTGAATTGTAATGCCTTATTGGCAAAAATAATGAAGCCGGTTCTCTTTGCTTTCTTCATAGTTTGAAATTCAGTGCTTTCCACCTCTTAGAATGACTGCCAAATAAGGTGAGTGAGCTCAGTCTACCCTGCTATTTAACCCATAGTTGGAAGGAGAAAAAATTGAATTATATCTTTCCCAAGAGCATTTGTGCGAAATTGAATGCAACAGACTAGACTGGAATTTGAATTCGACTCGCTGATTCATTTTTCTGCGTATATAGCTATCAACACTGTGTACACACATCTCACTCAGTTTTTCATCGACTAGACAGACTTATCTTACGATGATTTTCTATTTCCATTGCGTCGGTGTAAAAAAAATGAGAAGGCCTGGTGTAGGTTCAATAAGGAAACGAAAGCTGAACTAATGCCACGTCGAGAAAAGAAAACACGAATTCTCTTTCCAGTATATTGTTTTCTTTTATTCTGGGGATAGGTAAGTGACTCTTGGTGACATCTTCGTTGCTACTTCTGCCTTTTCTCACGACAGACTAATGGACCAAATCCTCACTTTGGCTAGCGGAAATTCCATCTTCATTCGACTCTGTCTCTTTCCCATCACTTCAACGACCGACTCTCTCCTACCCCCCACCTTTTCTCATTTCTACATCACGACGGACGGCACCCTACTCGCTAACAGCCAGTTTATTTATGACCGATTCTGTTAGAATGTGCCCTGACTATATAGGCCCACGACCGGAATTTCCTTCCTTCTGGCCGAGTGGTACTTGATCCCAAAAGTTTTCACTTATTTATTTATTTACTCTATTTTATCTCTACTTGGGAAAAGAAGGTAGCTGCTTTGAAGTTCGCATATTTAGAATTTATTGTTGGTTATGGAACACCAGAGATTTCAGGCTCATGTATAATACTTAACCGCTCACTTTATGGGTGTTCTAATATTGATCGGGCTTCATTTTGTCACAATACACCCCATCATAATCACAACAGTACATTTAAATTTCAGCTTGCGAAACTGTGGAATACGCGTTTGGTTTATGAAGTGACAAGAAAAAAAATCTCAGCTTGAATTATATTTGCTCAGCACAAAGACGAATGGAAAACGTTTATGCAATTAGGTAGAATTCGAGAACTAGAAATGTGTAATGTTGCAAAAGAGAGCAAAAAGAAACGGAAAGAATTCAACTCCCTAACAAGAAATCGACGAATATTGAAGTGAGAAAAATATTACATTTTTGAATATTGAAGGCGCATTCAATTAAAAAAAATGAAATGAAAGAGGAAGTTAGAGAAGAATAAATCGGAGAATAAGGAAAATTTTGAAGAAGGCACTCAACAAGAGAAACCTTATCGAAACTATAAACATGGGCAATAATTTGAAAAATACGCATCCCCATCATGCACTGGGGGTGAGGGAGGGTATCATCCTTGATGACAGAGATCATCGGAGATTTTCAATATCAGACGTTCTTCTCTGGTGGACCTAATCAGTGCTGATCAGACCCTAATCCACCCCCTTTCAACTGGATACCATTTCATAATACTTCATTTGGTAGCTTGATTGACGGTTTGAAAATGTTATGTTTATGATGTCACCAGCGACTAATAACCTTCAAACATTAATCAACAGCCCTCTATTTAATTCTAATTAAGTTGACAGTTTAATTTGGCGCCTTTGTTTTTGCTGAATAATCTGAAGGCTCTGTTGTAAGATATACAGGGCACTTCCCAAACTGGGCAAGAGAAAACTCGAGAGAAAATTGATGACTATGCAAAAAAGGCCAACATTCGATATATAATGATTAACGAACATTATCCGAAAAGAAAAAAAAAGTATTCAATAGATTTAATACTGAGGATAGTGTCTACTCAAAAATCAATGTATACAGCTTGCGATGGATAAATTGTTGCCATATTATATTTTTAACTTCGCGCATGCGCGTTGTTTTCTTTTGATTTTGTCGACTGCACAGTATAGTACAGTTAGTTGGGAACCGTTTGTGAAAGAGAGAGCACTATGACGCAATTCACTCAGCCAGAAATTTGGAAACGGCATGTTGTACTGCTTGACATTCGTACCGGACACTCCAATACGAACATTTCAGAGTGTTTGGGTGTCAATCTGAGGACAGTGCAGAGGATTCGGAAACAGTTAGATAAGTGTGATAGTGATTATGAAGGTAATGGCAGCGCGGAAAACTTACTCTAATCGTTCTGATAAGAACTCTCGAATTTGTTTGTGAGGGCCTCAAAGTCAACACGAAGGGCTACATCAAGAACCTTGAGGAGGTAGTTCTGCCCTGGGTCAAGAGGGTGGCTGCTGAAAGAACCTATGTCTGGCAACAGGACTCTGCACCATGCCACACAAGCAGAAACCAGTTTGGAAACGGCATGCTGTAGTGATTGGCATTCGCGCCGGAAGCTCCAATACGAACATTTCAGGGTGTTTGGGTGTCAATCTGAGAACAGTGCAGAAGATTCGGAAAGAGTTGGATGAGTGTAATGGTTATTACGAAGGTGGGGCAGCTCGAAAAACTCACCCTGATCTTTCGGATAAAAAAATAACTCCCGAATTTGTTGGTGAGGTCCTCAGATTCAACACAGTGGACTACAACAAGTGCCATAAAATGGTAGTGCTTCCCTGGGTCAAGAGAGTAGCTGCTGGAAGACTCTGTGTCTGGCAATAGTAATCTGCACCATGATACACAAGCAGGAGAACCCAGTCATGACTGTCAAACAATTTCTGTGACCACATCACCCCCTTACATCTGACCACCTAACTCCCCAGACAGTAAATCTATTGATTATTATGTGTGGGGCGTAGTTGCCAACAAAGACCAACAAAGCTCATTGTAACATTAAAGATGAACTGAAGGGAAGGATTATGGCAGCATTTATCAACAAGGATACTGTCCAGAAGAGGTGCAGGTGATTCCGTGGTTGAAGCCAATGGCAATTTTATTAAAGTAATTTCCTCTTTTGTATTTCAAGATGTTTTCGTGTAATTTTGGTAAATATATCTGTTAAAATGAGATGTTAGTGTTATTTTAATTTTTGCGGAATTTAAACGATTTACACCTCGCAACACTTTAGTATAAGATTTACGCCTTGTTCTAAGAGTAGTTGATCTGTGATGTACTGGGTCCACTCTAGATTACACTAAAATAGACTTTGTAGTCAGTGTTACCCCGTAGCTTCAGAAAAACCGGTTGCATTAGCAGGTTGAATTGGAAGATGACAACATAACCACCAGGTTCAGAATTTCGCCTTCACTGAATCTCAGTGCGCTTAGGATATATACACGTGGGATAACCGAGAGGGAGGAAGACGCGCGTTTCTTATATCCTCGTGAGAAGAAGGAACCACGTTCGGAGTAAACTCACAAATTTACACATCATTATCAATTGACGAAATCCAGAGGCGAATATACAATAATTTTACCTATGAGTGATTTAGTCGGTTGCATTAGCAGGCGTATAGCCACCAGGTGCAGACTTGTACTCTCCCTGGATGTCAGTGGCTGCACCCAACATGTAAACAGGTGGTCGACCCGGCTGTATTTAAGATATACACACGTGAAATCTCCGGATGACGAGAAGATATATAATCACTCCAATTGAGAGAGTGGGGGAGACAATCGTCTCTTACATCCTCATTAGAAGAAGAATCCATGTTCGAAGTCAACTTTAAAATCCACACACCCACACGTCGTTAATAATTTTACGTATGAGTGATAACGTTACAAAATGTATAATAATGATAACGAACTTATTATTAATGTTGGTTTTTAAGAAGACTCATATACTCGCGAGAAAGAGTTTCATGTTTACAGAAAGTCCTCAAATCCACACAATCACTCGCCGATATTAATTGACGATATTCGGCGGTGAATAAAGAATAATTTTACCAATGAGTAATTTAGTATCGTCTTCTCATTAGTCATTACAACGACTCCTTTACAAAGGAATCAATAATAGATAAAACTGATAAACAATAAAATAATGAAACGAATAACCTCAAGAGGTATGACTGGACAGGATCGTTTATCAACCGGGAATTGTGCAAATGGATGGAATCTTATTAATAGTAAATTGACATAGTAGGAGCGGTTCTTGAGAATGAAAAATAAAATTCTGTAGGACTGAGTGTGGCTGGGAGGCATTCAATCCCTGCTATTCATTGTCAAAAAACAGTTTTTTCAGATCGGGATGTAACTCAGAGAAATCATAGAGTGAATTTGAAAGAGTAAAAACAGAAAAAAAGAATGGTTAGAGGTCACAAGGTCACAAGGAGGAGTCTTGTGACCTCTTGTCTTGGGTGACCTCTTGTAACCTCTTGTGATGTCTTGTCTTGGATGTTGTTAGAAATTGCATAGTTCCCTCCGCATATTTCCTTTTTTTTGACACTTTTGGGTGGGATTGACTCTGATCTCACACAGGTGCAAAGTAAAAGGAAATGTTTCAGTGGATGTCTCTGGTATTAGAATTTGGCTCATTTTTACATCGGGCCCCATAAAGAGGTTGCGAAGTGACAATTATTCCCTAATCTTAGTTTGACACAAGGCGACAACTATAGGACACCCAGTGAAGATCGAACTTGCTACTCAGTAATGGTCAACCTAGGTTATCTAGCTAGCCTTTACTACATACCAAAGAAGCTTAAATTATTTTAGGCACATGGTTACAGATATGGAGAACCCAGTGAGATTCGAACTCACTATTCAGCCATAAAGATCTAAATGATTAGTTCTTAACCATTACTCTACGCTGAGGTTTCCTTAAATATTTAATAAAACCTAGCTTAGTTTGGTACAATCATACAAGTTTGGAGTTCCCTGAACGAAACACTGATCAAAGAATTAAATCTCTTGAAGGGGAACAGTTGTATCGATAATTCTAGGATTGGTACCTCTACGAAAACGCTAAAAGATTAGCATGCCGCGATGAAAATATGCTTCAAACGTAATGAAAACATAATTTTATCGTCAAAATGTTTATGTTTATTATTAAGAGAAAGGATCAGAATATTTCTTGAATATTTAATTAAATTTTTTATTCCATTTTAGAACACTCGAAATTTTGATTAAATAACTTTTTTTCTTGAGTCAGCGGTTGTACTAGCAAATTTTAGCCTCTTTGTGTGGTGACAGACACATTAATTTGGAAATTCTTGCAAATATCAAATAATTGTCGGATTTCAATGAAATTTCCAGGACAAACGAATTAAATTACTTTTGAAATTTTTTTATAAAATCTTAGTTAGAAATATTTTTTAACATATGTTTCGCTCCACTTACTTAATTTTATGAAAACTTGAGAAATTCAAAGTGATAATTTTTAATGACTATATTAGTTAAAAGCAGAATTCTCTGAAGAATTTAAATAACCTATTTTCTTTTCAAAATCGGACACCGTCTTATCGAAAATCTGTTCTGAATAAAAAATTTAAAAAAGTAATAAAACTAAGACATTATTTAATTGGAGAAGCTTTTAATTGCTTTCATGAATAATATATATTAAAGACAATATTGTGTAAAGAAAAGAAATTCGATGAAAAATGAATTTATAGAGGATTTGGTTTCATTTTTTACAATTTTAAATTGAATAATTTATAAAGTTTTAAAATCTTTAAAATTCATTTTCAATGTGATAACTCTTAGAAATTATTGTTATTAAGTTTAAAAAGAATTTCGATTTGTTTTTGTCAGTGTGATATACGTACACAATTTCAAAGTACGGATTATCAAACCCATAACATTATCATTAAATGGTTACGTGTTTGAAGGTTTGTCCTCATCTCACTTACAGGAAAAATCCCCTCATATGAACTTTATCGTTTGCTCCACCATACTTAACTATGAACGCGTTCGGCTGTCAATAAATTGATTAACACGTCAATAAAACAAGATTCTATGCTATAAGTGTGTAATATTTGTTTTAAATCAGATTCATTTAACTTTAAATTTTCTAATTTTTCTCAAATACCGTTTCAGAAATATATATTTTTTTATTTTTGCAATATTTTTGAAACCGAGAATTAACTTTTGTTTATAAATGTGTCAAAGATGTCCGTTTCTTAACGATTTTACTGAGAAAAAAAAATCGATTCATATCAATATAATTTCTGTTTGAAATACACCACAGAGTATTTTGATTACTGGAAATAGTAAATTTTAAAACCTTTAGCCTTCAATTAAAGCTAAAATGACAGCTTTAAGGAAGTTTTTCATTTTTTTAAAATTCATCTTAAACCTTACGTATACCGAATTAGTGGGGATACCTATTCTAGGAGCACTTGGAACATTCTCAAAGGACATTTCGGAAAGTTGGGAAGGATTAGAAATCTGAATAAAAATGAAAAACCATCCAGATGAGAGAATTACAATAAAACAATCGATGACTAGACTGGAGTATGAAAGAGATTTAACGTGAATGGCACCAGTCCTGTAATAATAATAACAAGGAAAATATGAAACACATTTTCTATCATGTGAGTCAACGAATGGTTGATAATTGTGGAAAGCGACAGTTGATCAATCTTGTTTTCAAGAAATCTTTAATATAATATTTCAAATAATGATTGCTCCTTAATGAAAGATACAACAAAAGATTCTAACAAGTATTGAAATATCAAAAGGTATGTCAACAACTATTTAATATTGCAAGCAGTATACGGGAAAATACAATCAAAATTATACGGATAGACCATGTCGGCTGAATTTAACAACTCTAGTCTGGACACACACACAAACACACTCACGCACGTATATATATAGAGAGAATTAATGTAAATAAAAGATTTGTCACTTAGCTGATTGATGTTACCTTCAGCATCCTGACTCCAGAGTTTCATAGACAGACTCGTCCATCCACTTGTTAGTGTGTACCAGCAACTGACTGCTTATATTTCTCGATTCTTCATTTTATACACACTTATAATAGGTGCATGTTTTTTTCGTAGAGTTTGTATGTGTATGTATGTGTGTGTGTGTGTGTGTGTGTGTGTGCACGTTTGATATATATATATATATATATATATATATATATATATATATATATATATATATATATATATATATATATATATATAAAGATATGTTTTGTGGTACAAAACTTTATAACTGCCATAAATAGACAACTACGGCCACCTATTAGGTGCTCTGCGATGGAAGACCCGTATCGTATGGGTGGCCGTAGTTGTGCTGCTGGTTTTGGTGCGGACTCGTTTACCATTCTTGGCGGATCCCACTCGAATTACCACTTAAAAGTATTGGAAGCCATCTATATTCTATCATTGGAGCCCTCTCTGTGTAAACAGAACGACTTCGTCTTAGGCCTCCAACTAATTTCCATCTAAACAATATTTTTTTGTCTCTTTGCCGAAATTCCCATTCTCTCGTTCCGCTATCCATTCTCATAATTTCATCAGGTGAGTGGTCCGGTGTCTTTCTTTGTCCCTTCGATATACCCTGTGAGTGTCAATTTCACCAAGCCCTCATTTCTCATTATATGTCCAAGATATTTCTGTGTATCTTTTTTGTTTCCATTTCCCTTATGATTTCTATGTTACTTAGGCGTTCCGTCCAAGGAATTCTCAGCATCCTTCTGTAGAACCACATTCCTACTGCCTCCACTCTGCTCTTTATCCACATCTCTGTTGCAAGTCTTTTTTTCATCTGTGAGAAGTTTGTCCAGCATTCAGTACCATAGAAGAGGACTGATAACAGTTCGGCTCCCTTTTCTTTGTTTCTCACGAAATCTTCGTGTTTCTTAATACTTTGCTTAGCTTTTGGAATGCAACGTTCGCCAACCCAGTACACGTTCGGATTTCGGTGTCACATTTTCCATCCTCAATTAAAACACTTCCCAAATATTCTGTACTTGTTTGATGTTGATATCCCCACTTTGTAATTCGCACCTTGTGCCTTTTCTTTTGATGACAAACATACTTTCTGTTTTCTTACAGTTGATTGTTCCTTCTTCTTGCTTTTCCTCACTACTCTGTCTAGAAGGCCGTGTTGTTTACTTTCTGTATGTCAGCAATACAGTGCCATCTGCGTATTCTTAAGATTACGCCCACTGATGATAACCGGTAGAGTCTCAAGTTCGTTTTGGATAGCCTCTCTGTAGAGGTTGAACAAATCTGGAAAGAAGACACATCCTTATCTTACACCCCTTTTTATTTTTGTGTACGTTCTCAATTCTTTTTCTATCCATATACAGGCGAGTTTTACCCAGTATAAATTCTGGATTATTCTAACATCCTACCCAAATAGATCGAGTTTTCCTAACAGTTGAAATAGAACTTTGTACTGTGCTGTATTTTCTTAGATATCAATCAACCAATAATTATAGAATTTCCATTTTTTTCCGCAAAGTTCAGCAGTTATTATGTTACTAAATAATCGATCGTATGAAAACGGTCTTCAGTTGAGGTTCTTTACGTTCTGAAGTAAATCACCTTCTACATGTCTCGAAACAGTAGCGTCCATTGGTATGACGGTAAACTGCATCCGCTTTCCATTGGTATGACTGTAAACTGCATATGCATACTGGGTACGGCGATAAACTATCTCCAACAGAAAGGCTGTTTTTGAAAAAATAAGGTTGACGGCTATACGTTTTTGGAAAAATAGTATTACCAGTTATACATTTTCGAACAATACATTTTTGAAAACCAAATGTTTCCAGCAATACTTTTTTGAAAAGCAAATGTTTCCAGCAATACTTTTTTGAAAAGCAAATGTTTCCAGCAATACATTTTTGAAAACCAAATGTTTCCACAGCAATACATTTTGAAAACCAAATGTTTCCAGCAATACATTTTTGAAAACCAAATGTTTCCAGCAATATATTTTTGAAAACCAAATGTTTCCAGCAATACATTTTGAAAACCAAATGTTTCCAGCAATACATTTTTGAAAACCAAATGTTTCCAGCAATACATTTTTGAAAAGCAAATGTTTCCAGCAATACTTTTTTGAAAAGCAAATGTTTCCAGCAATACTTTTTTGAAAAGCAAATGTTTCCAGCAATACATTTTTGAAAACCAAATGTTTCCACAGCAATACATTTTGAAAACCAAATGTTTCCAGCAATACATTTTTGAAAACCAAATGTTTCCAGCAATACATTTTTGAAAACCAAATGTTTCCAGCAATACATTTTTGAAAACCAAATGTTTCCACAGCAATACATTTTGAAAACCAAATGTTTCCAACAATACATTTTTGAAAACCAAATGTTTCCAGCAATACATTTTGAAAACCAAATGTTTCCAGCAATACATTTTGAAAACCAAATGTTTCCAGCAATACATTTTTGAAAACCAAATGTTTCCAGCAATACATTTTGAAAACCAAATGTTTCCAGCAATACATTTTTGAAAACCAAATGAAAGTCACTCAAAATCATTTTTGGCATAAAATGACCACTAAGGTTGGAATGCCGTTAAACAAAACAACCAAACCAAACCAATCGAAACAGTATGAACAACCAATTACGATTGTCTGCAATATTGCGCTTGTTCATAAGGACTGAAGAAAAAACTGACTATATTAGAAACCCATATAAGTTAATTATAATTAAGCTCGTCATTGATATGTCACAATATAGAATCAGAGATGGCGTGAGAGAGTGAGAGAGAGAGGAGATAGTAATGGGAGAGAGAGATTAGATAAAAAGAGAAATAGGCAAAGAATAAGAGGGGTTCGTATTTATTTAATTATATACGTAAGTTTCGGATAAGGCCTATAATTGAGGTTTAATGTGTCGATTTAAGGAAGAAAATAGAGCGGGAAACCAGTTTTTAATACTCTGGTCTTGAATTCAGATATTTTTAAATCGTTAGTTCCTTGCAGAAAATATACAAGTATAGCCTGAAGATATTGTAGATTAAGCTCCAAAACACCGCAATAAAGCGAACTGGTCTGTTTGAGAGTCAAACGAAACATGTTTTTGTTTATATTGTAGACTATTAACAACGTAATAAAATTAGTTTTCGTCAAGCAGGAAATATTGCAAGAATTATTTAAAGATAACCATGGCATATTTGGGAAAGGTAGAATAATCTATAAGCTATACTGGGAGCAAATCGTTTGCATACGTATAGAAATGAATTTAATATACAAAAATAGGAAGAGGTTTAAGACAAGGATGTGTCTTCTCACCGGACTTGTTCAACCTCTACAGTGAGACGATTCTAAGAGAATTAGAATCCATAGCAGGATAGGATTCGTTATTGGCGGCCACATTCTTAACATAAGATGACAGAGTTGATATTAGATAAACTACGAGAACTCGTAAGATTTCTCGTAGTTTATCTAATATCAACTCTGTCAGAAGGGAGGGAAGGGAGGCGAGAAAAAAAGAACGAAACCTCAACTGACAAAAAAAACAAAAAACAAAAAAAACCCCCCAAAGACAAACAAACAAAAAGAAAAAAATTGAATGTATGGTTGTCAGCAAAAGGAACTGCTGAACATAAAATTACAAATCAAACTTACTAAAATCAAGCAAGTGCAAAAATTTAAATATCTGGGAATTATTTTAACAGAGAACGGGAATGTGATGCAAAAATTCGAAAGTGAATTAGGATAGCGAAAGATGCCTTCCAAAAGATAAGCAGAGTATAAAGAAACAGGAAAAATTCTTTAGAAACAAAGAAAAGAGTACTGAACTCTTACGTGATGTCAGACAGTGAATGCTAGAAAAACTTAACACAGATGAAAAAGAGACTTGAAGTAACAGAAATGTGGTCTACGAAAAGATGCTGAGAATACCATGGACTGAACACGTAAAAAACGATGAACATGGAGACAAAAAGCAAATACTTAACATCAGGAAGAGATAATTGAAATTTCTAGGGTACATAACGAGGAAAGAACGATTGGAAAATTTGATACTCACAGGACATATTGAAGCCAAGGGGGACAACGGAAAAGCAGCACGTAACTAATTGAGGCAGAGTAGGGTTTAGGAGAGATAAGAAAAAGACAAAATTTACCAAGAGCTACAAAGGACAGGAAAATGTGGAGAGTCATGATCACCAATGTCACGAAGGAACTGGGCACATAGAAGAAGAACACGGAGACTTGAAATGAACATAAACGGTTGTTGAAATGGTGTCGATTGACTTGCTTGATGCAGCTTATCTATAAACCTTCAAGTTCTCAAAGTATCGCAAAATCTGCAAAGAGTAATAAAGCGAAACACAAATAAAAAGACATGTCTATATTTGCAGAAAGCAAAAGATGCAGGAAAATAGTCGCGGCTCCCTGTACCTGACACCGCTTTCTCTCCTCTACCTTTGCAAAAGGCAGATCGGGGGCCTAAAATGGAGTACTGTTGTCATATTTGGGTGGGAGCTACCCAGTCTAACTCCCTGGTCTCGATAGAGTCCAGAAGCGCCCCCAAGTCCTTGTGGGTGACAAATTATTTTCCAGTCTCCAATCTCTCTCTCATAGGTTGGATATGGCAAGCCTCTCACTATTTTATCGCTACTTCCATGGACAGTATTCGGACATTCCTTGGTTCTAACCTTCACGGGTAGGACCCGCCATGTCACTCATATTTCAGCAAACCACCCACATTCTCTCCGTACTCCATTGTGAGTAGTAAGTTCCAGTCGAACAACTTCTTCCTGCGAACCACAACTCTGTGGCATAGACTCCCGAGAGGATGTTTTCCGGATCACTACAATCTTCATCTAGAGCTAATCGTTATCTTCCTCTCTTATCCGCATAAACTGCCTGTTAATGTAACCTTCTACCTTGAGTGGCCCCTGTACAGAGTAAACCTTACTGTAAAAAAAAGAATAAAAAGATGTGTGTGTGTGTGTGTGTGTGTGTGTGTGTGAGAGAGAGAGAGAGAGAGAGGGGCATATATTTAGTGATAGCACACTCAACGGTTCGCGCAAACCGTTTACTGAAATTACGCAGATTCGCAAAATTTGTTTATTTACTTTTTAAAAAAATCATTTCACCCCAAGCAAGGTGATAAAACCATTAAGATGCCAGCGGCTACTGTGGGTGAAAGAGAATGAAAAAGAATTTAGAAGGAACCGGAAACCCAATTCTAAATGTACATTCGGAAAGATTTAAAATCGTCGGTAGAGTAATGTCAATTTTAATGCTAATAAAATATGACATACAGTCATCCCTCGCCATTTCACGCTTCAACTATCACATCTTCACTCTATCACGTTTTTTTTCGGTTCCGGAATGCACTTGATGGAGCGATGGTTACCCTACAGAAGCCTCATCACGCAGATGAAAAGACAGCACCAGCAATTGCTTATTACAATGTTTTCCAGCCGCGCAATCAGACACCCACCGCCTAGGACTAGTAGGTCTTCAGCAGAAGAAGACGACGCACCACCTGAAGATCTTCTGCTGAAGTCGTGCTTTAACCTTTGTTGGGCAGTACATCTCTTCGTTGCTTCATCATCGAACAAGTGGCATTATTTTCCTAGGTTTACACTAACCTAGGAAAATAATGCAACTTGTTCGATGATGAAGCGATGTACACGTAAGAACTTTGTGCGTGGTTTTAAAGTGCAATAATAATAATATGATAATTGTAACGTTTAATATGTTTTATTTTGACTAATATATTGTGTAATATAAGTATAAAGATAGCTACAGGGGTGTTATTTTATGCCTAGAGAGTTCTTATAATGTCAGAAACCTTATTTAGAAGGTCGTAAACTGTCTTTCTATGCTCGAACTACGAAAATATTTGATTTATAAATAAAGAATCATACTTTGCGGAAATTCACTTATCGTGGTAGGGTGTCTGGAACTGATTAATTGCGATAAACGAGGGGCGTCTGTAATATATATCCATAAATATATACAATTTGTTCTCGACAGACAATCCATGCAGAAATATTGAGAGTAGCACCAAATTTCGAAATGTCGAATTATATAAACCAGTTTTTTTGAATGTCCATTTTTATAACAGCAACATAGTCTTTATTAGGAGGACTGATGGAATGCAATCTTCCATTGAACAAGAAGTTAATAACTAGAGATACACATAAACATCATGCAATCTGTTGAATTCTTGAAATAGAAACGCACCCTTCGTCGATTACAGACGTTGAAAGAAAACAGACATGTCTGCACACTTGTTGAAAATGGCCGCGGATTATTTCAAATTCGTTTTCTTTTTTACGCATGGTTAATTTCTAATTTCTCTTTTAGATTTAATAATCTAAAATTATTTAATAATCCAAAATTTCAAAACAGGCTAAACGGCGTTTTGAAATGATGAATTTGTAATTATTAAAAGAAGCAGTTAAATTGCCGGAATGGAAAAAAAAAGATATTAAATAGAATTTGAAAACATTATTAGTAAATGAGGTGACATCGTCAGAAGGCCTTTTCGATGTTTTTTGCAAACATTTTTTTCATTTCATTATCGAGTTCATTAAAAAGAAGCAAGCAGACAATGTAATATTAGTTACGAGTTAAATTATTTTAAGAGTAGTCGAATGATAGACTGAGTATTTAGTTTGAGGGAAATTTTTAAAGAGAAAAAAACAAACTATCAGTTGATGGAGACGACAGAAAGACAAGGGAGAATTATATATATATATATATATATATATATATATATATATATATATATATATATATATATATATATATATGTATAAATATGTATATATATATATATATATATATATATATATATATATATATATATATATGTGTATATATACACATAGATAGGAAGATAGATAAGAACAGACATACAGACAGATAGATACGAACAGACAGACAGATAGACAGATACGAACAAAATGAGATAGATAGATAGATACATATGAAGAGACAGACAGATAGATACGAACAGACAGACAGACAGATAGACATATACGAACAAAATGACATAGATAGAGAGATAGATAGATAGATAGATACGAAGAGACAGACAGCTAGATACGAACAGAATGAGATAGATACAAAGTGACAAATAGACAGATAGATACAAACAGACTGAGATAAGCAGACAAATGGATAGACAGACAGACAGACAGATAGATACGAACAGACAGACAGATAGACAGATACGAACAAAATGACATAGATAGATAGATACGAAGAGACAGACAGCTAGATACGAACAGAATGAGATAGATACGAAGTGACAAATAGACAGATAGATACAAACTGACTGATATAAGCAGACAAATGGATAGACAGACAGACAGACAGACAGATAGATACGAACAGACAGACAGATACGAACAAAATGACATAGATAGATAGATAGATACGAAGAGACAGACAGCTAGATACGAACAGAATGAGATAGACACGAAGTGACAAATAGACAGATAGATACAAACAGACTGAGATAAGCAGACAAATGGATAGACAGACAGATAGATACGAACAGACAGACAGACAGATACGAACAAAATGACATAGATAGATAGATAGGTACGAACAGACAGACAGCTAGATACGAACAGAATGAGATAGATACGAAGTGACAAATAGACAGATAGATACAAACAGACTGAGATAAGCAGGCAAATGGATAGACAGACAGACAGACAGATAGATACGAACAGACAGACAGATAGACAGATACGAACAAAATGACATAGATAGATAAATAGATAGATAGATAGATACGAAGAGACAGACAGCTAGATACGAACAGAATGAGATAGATACAAAGTGACAAATAGACAGATAGATACAAACAGACTGAGATAAGCAGACAAATGGATAGACAGACAGACAGACAGATAGATACGAACAGACAAACAGACAGATAGACAGATACGAACAAAATGACATAGATAGATAGATAGATAGATAGATACGAAGAGACAGACAGCTAGATACGAACAGAATGAGATAGATACGAAGTGACAAATAGACAAAGAATGTCAGTTTAATAACTAGTTAAGACGGTGGAGAACTTTGAGAGGGGAATTAACAGGAGATAACTGATAACTGACATCTATTAGACATAGCACGTGGAACTAGAACAGTTTACCCCAGTGAGCGATATAAAGGGTTCATTTCGACATTCCAACCACCTGAAGAAGGCCGGAGCGTACAACGGCCGAAACGTTGTGATAAACATGGCGACAAAGATGAGGACAATAGTCCGAATGATGTAAATAGTGTATATAATACCTCATCTCAGAAATATACACAGATAATGACGAAGTAGCTATTAAGAATATTGGGTCTTATCTTCCGTGGAGTATAACGATTGCATTTTGAGAAAACAAGAGATACTACACAATGAAGTAACATAGTATTCTTTCTTTGTCGTACTTAATAATAAATATAAGTATTTTATTTAATGAATTTATAACTAATTGTATTATTATTTCCGCTTTTTATTGCTATCATATACATTGTTTTTATTACTGTTATACTTTTCTACTTCTAGTTCCAGATTTTTATATTTATTGATTTTTGATATTCTTTAACAGGTTTTTCTTCTTCTTGTTACTAACATATTAAGGTACACATAAGATCAGAAGACCTGGAAGCCATGTTTGGTGTCGCGCCAAAGAATTTATTATCTAATGATAATAAATTCTTCTTTATAATTCGGCTTGTTCCCTTGCTCCTTAGTTAAGTTATCCCCCCCCAACAAAACCTTATGAATAATGTACTATTCCTTTTTGATCACAAGGAAAGACGGAAAAGATATCAGAGACGCTGTTTGATTTTAGTGAGAAAAATAAAGAAAAAAAGAAAGAAAGAGTGAGAAATAGAAGTTAGAGGTGGTGATAACGCTCTCATGTGTCTGCTTCAGTGAAATAAGAAACTTGTCAATTTGAAATCTTTTTCATTTTTACCCTCTTCTTTAAATAGTGACTCGCTTTCATACTTATGATTGCTATTGCAATATTTGGTTAAAGTTGTTAAGTGCAAATATTTAACGATGCAATGTGGGAATTTTCACGTCTGTTTTGTAGTAGTGGAACTAGAAATGACCTTAGATATTTGTTGTGTAGAAAGACAACTGACCTTAGCTAAACTAAAATGATGATCATGGGCTCTTCCATTGACAATGAAACTAGTCGCAAGGGAGTCACACAGTAGGCGCAAAGATTGTCGCATTAACTACGATATTCGCTGGTATTGTAATATTAAACGGTATTTTCACTAATCTTGGGTTCCAGTGTTTTCCTTTGGAATATTATTAACTCGAAGTACGGGTTGATACGGGTATTATAACAGTTGTAATGACAAAAGTACACAGGTGTAGCCTTTAAGAAAGTTTTATTCAACGGAGAATACAAGGTTCACGTATAGTGACCTTTTATAGTCCCAGTAAACAGGAATAACTCTCTCAGAGGAGAGTAACAAAACAGGAGGAGACCTCTCTTAATTATTCATAACAACAGTATTCATTAAATATTATGATACATTTAGAAAATTAAGATCGAAAAACAGCTTTTTTACGGGTACTACTATTTTATTTATTTATTTATTTATTATTATTATTATTATTATACTACTACTACCATTACTAGTGCTACTACTGCTACAAACACATTAGCTTGATTAATAATGTGGGCTGCACGACGGAAAAATTAAACAAAAGATTTAATAGGCACAAGTAGGATGCTAGACACAACAATATGACTAACGATGCTTGCCGAACATTTTATTACAAACGGCTGTAATTTCGACGAACATTAAGGTGCATATTCTGAAAAAAGTATCCAGAGTACATCGACCTTACGACCCTTAAAAGGATAGTTACATATATAAACAACCAACGTCCTATCCCGGGGGAATGCACAGAATCACAGGAGAGTTCCATAGGATTTATACTAAACTAGTCAACTAACGGAAAATTTCAAGGAGCACAAACGCTATCATGTTATTTTTTGTTTTTTAATCATTCACCCCAAGCAGCGCAATAAGGCCACTAGGACTCAAGCGGTCACTGAGTGTTAGGGAATATAAATAAAAGAATAAGTATTAAGAAAACAGGACATAACGATTCAGTTGCAGGCTATTCACGCTGGCTGCGTTTCATTCATTTTGTCGCGTTGATTACCAGTACAGCCATTTTTCTCAAGACAAGCGACGTCTATACAAAGAATTGTAATCTTTTGCAGATTTTTATACTTGTATGCAATTTTTAAACATATCTTGAAGACGACAGACATACTACGAAATATTGTTGAACAATATAAACACAGTATCTTTTCTTTTTCTTTTCTTATATCGCGCTCTTATCTGAGTGTATTATTATTATTATTATTATTATTATTATTATTATTATTAGTGTTGAAGAACATTGTCCTTCTGTTATGAACACAGGTGTCGTTATTTAAGGTTGAATGTTTACGTTAAATACCAAAATGTGTGAAATGAATAGAAAGAAAAAAAGTAATGAAAAAGAGTAAGACGGAAGGAAGGTAAAAATAAACGAATAAAATGAAGAAAAAACGTCCGTCTAAAAGTTAGAGAAAATATCCAAATTGGGAAGAGCTGATGTAAACGCGGTTCTCTGTTAAGTAATATGGTCATTACATATGGTTGAATATTTCTTTTCCTTCTTTTTTTGGTATAATATATCGCGAAATTAGAAAGCAAGTAAGCTTGCAAGAAAGAACACAGAAAGGAAGAAGTGGACACGTATGCCCACATACGCATGCGCACAGAAAGCAAAACAGAAAGAGAAAAAGACAAAATATAAAAAGGATGTATGTTTGCTAAGAAAAATACTCACTAAGCCTTTAATATGTATTAGAATAATTTATTAGTTATACATTAGTTTCTGGCATAAAATATTTAAATCTAGATATACTATCAGATTTGAGTGGAAAGTGAATCAGAAAAAAGTTAGGAAAATGAATGAAAGCAGAGAACAGATAGTAATAAAAATGAAAAAGAACAAAATACGGTAGCAAATTAGATGTTAAAAGAAGAAGAAGAAGGAAAAGACAGAGAAAGAGAGCGAACGTTTTACTATAAAAAAGACGTAAAGTTCCTCCTTGCTGTCGAGGAAAATTATTTCCTTTTAATTTTCAGGATATTTAGTATAGCATATCTGATTCTTAGACAGCATTGTGGACACAGCGACAGAGAGGGAAGGTATTATCTTCCTTTGCTGCCGTGAAAGAGTTTCTTAATGTAAGACTGTCGGCCATCTTTCAATATGACGGAGGACATTCACTGTCAATGACAGCCACCATATTTGAAAGCGGAAATGAACCGAAATGAAATATAACGCTTTTTAAAAAAATATTCGTTTCCATTAGCGTTGTTGAAAAATGTAGATTTTTTTTCCCAGAATATTTTTCGGAAAATTTCATGAAAAGTCTACTTTTGATAACATATGCATTCTTCTTTTACTTCTTTTCGGCCTCCTCCTCCTGCACCTTCACAAAATCAACAGTATTGTATTTCATGCGTTTTCCTATTCACAACCGTGTGATTGAATGATAGTAGGTCTCTTCAAATTTCCAGTACCTTCCCCAGCATCCTCTCAGACCTCTGTACTCTTGAGGCCTGGATAGTCTCAGCGGTACACGGATTGAATTAATCAAGTTTAGATTCTAGTGTTTTGGATGTGGTTATAAGTTCACCAGCGCGATTCTAGCCTTCATGTTTAGAGAGAGTCCATGGCTTTTTCCCAAATTTTCATTTTCTTTAGTCCTCACCCAGTTATCCGTTTGCCCACTCAGGTCTACTATCTCTTCTCGCTTGGATGGGATATTAAGCCTGTATCACAAATTTTCAGAGTATCTTAATGATTTCGTTTTCTACGAAAACCTCTGCTTTGTGCTCTACCATTTGTTACAAGATAGAACCGAAGCAGTTTGCAGAGTTACTAGTACATGACTGGTCCTACTCATTCTGGTTTTATATTCATTTTGAGCAAGCTTACTTGTGAAATAGTTTAACATTTTTCTTTATAACATCTGCTCTACCTATCAATTTTTGTTTTCATATAATCTTTCTTGGTATATTGGAGTGCAAAGATAAGGAATTTCGTTTCTATTTTGAAGTGTCCTCTGTGTAGCAAAATGCTTATGATTGTTCGTCTCTGATAATTTCTATTTGCTTTTAAATTAATCGTACAAAAAAGGCACTTTTAGTTAGAATTAATAAAAAGTCAGCGTAAATTTCTGGGACACGTAATAAGGAAGGAGAGCTTGAAAAATTTGTCACTCACAGGTCTGTCTGAGATGCGGAGGGAAACATCAAACATCATAACCAAAAATCTTCTGTAAATAGATCGCAGAAAAGGGATTTTGATAGATAGTAAGGGGACAACTATTCCTCAGAGCTACGAAGGATAGGATGTTGTGGGGAGCTATGATCTCCGACTACCAGAAGCGACACGACGCATAAAAGAAGAAAAACGTGGCTGACTACTTGTCTTGATTTACTGACTTTTAATTATTGCATAAAAATAATTTTATGTTGTGAGGGAGAATATTTCCCTAGAAGTTTGGACTCGGCTGTCGGACGAAAGACATAAAAATAAAAAACCTACATCAAGAGGAGTAACAGTAGCAGAAGTAGCAGCAATAGATTTGGCTGAAAACAGTCACTCACGGCTAAATATTTTCTTCCCTAGTTTTTATTCTACATTATGTTTCTCTGTACCAAAAGGTAATAAACCAATTCCTGTTTTCTACTGTTGTTTTTACAACATTTTTCATAAAAAAACATTCAATGATTATTGCAAACATCACAAACATTCAAAGAAAATTTGAAGTAAAATCTTGAAGCACAACTTATATCATATATTTTGGTATTAATGCGAAGAGAAAAGTCTAGTAATTTTCATAATATAATACACTTTTATTTCTTAGTACGAAATTATATTATTATATTATAGAAAATGCTGAACGATGGTTGTCAGAGAAAGAGACAGTCCAAGATACGAACTACGAACTGGGGACAACAAAATCAAGCAAGTACCAAAGTTTAAATAACTCGAAACTGTTTTAACAGGGAACGGAACATGTTTCACCGAAATCCGAAGACGCATTGGAGTAGAGAAAGGATACCTTCAAAAAGCTAAGCAAAGTAATAAGATACAGTACAATTTCGTTAAAAACAAAGATTGTTAAACTCTAATGTAATATCAATTCCCCTATACGTCAATGAATGCTAGACAGTTTCCTCACAGATAAAGAAAAAACTTGAGGCAACAGAGAGTTTGAAGGAAAATGAAAATGAAAAAGCTATTTTCAAGTTTCTAAAGTACATAATGAGGAAAAATGACTGCCCTATTACTTTTACAATATCAGACATTGGCCAGAAAAAGTGAGAAATATTTATTCGAAAATATTACAAGTGCAATATGAAAGTCCGTCGCTGGGACCTCTCAATACTGAGAATTAGAGCATAAGCAAAAATAAGATAAAATATATGAAACAAGGGATTCCGTTTAAGATTCGTGAAGGATCAACAACACATGATCCAAAATAACAACAATGATAAAGATACTTTATATAAAGATGCTAACCTCCAGGAGAGTGAATCCTTGCTCCTCGGGCGAACGTTTCCCGTTATCACAAAGTGGGAAGATTATTTTGAATCAATTGATAGGTCTGCTGCTAGGAAAGTTGTTTCAATGTGTCGTGCTAGATAATTTCTCACTCTAAAATCTAACTTACACATTTTTACCATTCGTCCATGCATTTAATATTGCTGTCACGTCTGGTCCAGTGCTTCTGTCATATATTTAGAGATTCTTGATAAAATATTAAAAAAAACCTGTATATTATTTTTCCTGACCTGGCATCTCGGCTTCTGTCATTCTTACACTGGCGTAACCTAGCTCCTCTCTGCTATTTCTATAAATATATTAAAAGTTTTCCTCTTTGGTACATAGACTTTTTGATTTTAAGCGCAGTACTAGATTGGCGGCAAGTTCTCATCATTTTACGCTAACAATTCTATGCTAAAAGTTTCCTCTCTTGCACTTCTCACTTATGCAACTCTCGTCTAGCTTTTTGCTTTCCAGTCAATTTTGATCTTCAATACTGTACAGGCAATGCCCATCGTTATCTTCTGTCTTCTTAATTCCTGTTCTTTTATTGCTCTCTCTCTCTCTCTTTCTCTCTCTCTCTAATAATGTTTTCTTTTTCTTATATTCTTTCACACTCAGTGACTTCTTGTGTCTAGGTGGCTTTATTGCCTTGCTTGGGGTGAAATGATTATAAGACAATTTATCCTTATAATTGCTACAATTCCACGAAATATATGAATCGTGACGTGTACCGATCGACTTAAATTATTTTATAGCAAATAAATGGTTCAGGTGAGCCAATACCACGCAAAAAAACGTGTGTATGTTGCAACCGATTACCGGAAATGCATGATTTTAAACCTTTTCAAAAAAGTTAGCCGAGTATAGTGCGACTTTCTATTTATCGCGTAATAAAACTCGTGTATATATACAGTATTTACATTAGTCGGACTATTGTCCTCATCTTTGTCACAACGTTTCGGCCGTTGTACGCTCCGGCCTTCTTCGAACTGAACCTTTTATTTCGATCACTGGGGTAGATTGTTCTAGTTCTACGAGCCATGTTTGATGGATGTCAGTTATCAGTTATCTCCTGCTAATTTACCCTCTGAAAGTTCTCCACTGCCTTAACCGGGTATTGAACTCACACTCTTTGGGTCTGTCACTGGATCTAACCAACGCCTTTATCCACTGTGCCATGTGTCCTTGAGGACATCTGGGTATGAATTTCTGGGTATTATAAACCTAATTTTCAGCCATCATTTTTTACCAGTACTCATATTGCAATTTTGCTGTTATCATTTCATGTTTTTACCAGATCTCATATTGCAACTTTTTGTCATCATTGCTTTTCTCTGGCACTCCTTATTACTGGTTCCCATATTGTATTTATTTCTATGCTTGGCCGACTCAGGAGATTTTTGTGGCCTAGCATATGTGCTGATTCCTTAAGTTTACGAATTTTCCAATGGTGTTCACCATTGGAAAATTCGTAAACTTAAGGAATAAAGTGGATAAAGGCGTTGGTTAGATCCAGTGACAGACCCAAAGAGTGTGAGTTCAATACCCGGTTAAGGCAGTGGAGAACTTTCAGAGGGTAAATTAGCAGGAGATAACTGATAACTGACATCCATCAAACATGGCTCGTGGAACTAGAACAGTCTACCCCAGTGATCGAAATAAAGGGTTCAGTTCGAAATTCCAACCACCTGAAGAAGGCCGGAGCGTACAACGGCCGAAACGTTGTGACAAATATGGCGACAAAGATGAGGACAATAGTCCGACTAATGTAAATACTGTACATAATACCTCATCTCAGAAATATAGACAGACTCGTGTATATATATATATATATATATATATATATATATATATATATATATATATATTAGAGCAAAAATTCTGTAAAACATATATATGCTTTGTTATAATAAATACATTGATCTCTCTGTGGATCAGTTTTAATATTCGATATTACTAGGATCCACCTGGATTATATACCAACGGATCTATTACCTATACTATACTATACTCTCTCTCTCTCTCTCTATATATATATATATATATATGAAAATTTCTCAAAGTTAACTTTTAGAGAAGACAATCTTTATAAATAAATGACAATAGGAAAACAGTAATTGCTGACGCGTTTCGTCCAATGTGGACTTTTTCAAAGCAAAAAAAGAAATGAATTTATACTACCGACCAACTCTGTCACGTCTGCTATCCAGAATAACCTATCACATCTAAATAATCTTAAAATAGTAACAAACACCTCGAAAACAATTATACATATAATAAGATCTTCAAACAACAATAGCAATAACATTTCTGAAGCAGGCATTTATAAAATAAATTGCCGAAACTGTTCCTCCCAATATACTGGAGAAGCAAGCAGAAACATAAAAAAACGTATCTATGAACACAAAAGAGACATTAGAATAAACAGCTTAAATAATGCCTTAGTAATACTTAGGAATAAATTCAACCATAATTTTGATTTTAAAATTTCTATACTTATAAAAAAAGAAAATAACTCACTCAGTAGGAAAATTCTAGAGAGTACCGCCATAGAACAATACCCAAATATTAATCTACGCCCAGGCTTTTTCCCTATTTCACCTTTTCTAACAAAATTACTGCTCTCACAAACAAATGTACACAAAAATATATTAAAATCAAAAGAAAATGGTTGAATCCATCAACACAGATTAATGATAACATTCTCCACACGTGACATTAACTGACGTTATTTTCAGTTAACAATAGGAAAATAGCGTTTCCTACATTCCAGTTGCTAAGAACACTCTATTTTTTGTTTTTATTAGTTTTCTTTGTTTAATTAAATGCATTTCGTTTTTTGCTTTGAAAAAGTCCACACTGGATGAAACGCGTCAGCAATTACTGTTTTCCTATTGTCATATATATATATATATATATATATATATATATATATATATATATATATATATATATATATATGTTGTAACCTAGGGAATGTTATTGAATAGAATAATCACACGAAATTTGGTAAAGAACGATAACACTTAGGACAAGAAAAACAAATATAAGTTTCGTCAGCGGCGCGTAGAAGTAGTAGTCAACTGCTAGAACTGAGTCAAGTGAATTCCACAATGAATCTTCCACTGCAGACCAACATACAGTATTTACTACTATATTAATGTAAATAGGGACATACCCATTATCGGCCCTAGGTATACTACAACAATGTACATACATACACACACACACACACACACGCACACACACACACACACGCACACACACACACACACACACACATATATATATATATATATACACACACACACCCTGCATATATATATATATATATATATATATTTATATGTATGTGTGTAATTTTCAGCCAATACAAAGTCCAAGAGCCACTCAAGGTAGAGAGTTACTGTCAATAAAGATGGAATTGGGTAGATTGTATGCCCAAAAACATAGAAAAACATTTTTTTCTAAATTTAAAATTCCCAGCCTCACTCGTTCGTGTGCATGTTTAGTCGCATATGTGCCGAAACGCGTCACACGAAAACTTTTCCCATTTTGTCATATATCTTTTCCCCCAAGCTACTCTTGATATATAAAAATTTAAGCCCATGTACACCATGCAATGGATAAATTGTCTAAATTACGCAAAAATGAAAATAATATTTGTATCTCATTTTAACAGATATATTTACCAAAATTACACAAAAATATTTTCAAGTACTAAAGACTAAAATTTATTCAATAAAATCGCCATTGGCTTTAACCGCGGCATCCAGACGACTTCTGAAACTCTTCTGGACGGTTTTATTGTTTAATTTGGTGAATGCTGCCATAATCCTAGCCTTCAGTTCATCTTTGGTGTTACAAGAAGTTCTGTTGGTCTCTCGCTCACCTGCGCCCCACACATAATAATTAAGAGGGCTGCAGTCTGGGGAGTTAGGTGGCCAGATGTAAGGGGTGATGGGGTCGCAGAAATCGTCGTTCAGGAGTCTATCTATCTATCTTGTTTATACACACTTTTTAGATAGCATTTCCAGATATCTGTTCGGTTTTTACTCGAGTCATTATGTAAATATTTAAATAAAATTTTCCAAGGAACATTTTCCTGTATATTCTTACATTTGCTTACAAATATATCCACAGGTATATGTTCACATCTACCCAACTATACAAATATACTCAGCAAAATAAAAGGTTACGAAATTACTTAGTAAATTTTGAGGAAATGCTGTCTGTTTCTAAATCGAGACGGTCATCAGGTCCACAGCTCATTGGTAGCGGGCGTGCGTGTAAGCTATTCGCCATTACTATTTATAACGGCGCCCAACAAGAACATTAATCGCCATGATTCTGTTCCACAACTAGAAGGAAATGGTCCGTTACCGGAAGCTTCGTGTGAAATAGTCAGTGCAGGCATCTTTTTGAATGACTTATTCATTTACATGTTTGCCTTTATGATAGATAAGTTTCAAGTGTCGGCCATTGTCTTCGTGTGTAGAGGAAGTAACTTCTCGACTTTCGCATGTATATACCGGGTGTCTCAAAATATAGAAAATCGATAACGGAAAGAAGAAACCTCGTTTGATTGTATTTAAACTATTACGAATGTACCTGAGATGAGAATTGTACGTAGGTAGGGACACAAGGGGTCTGAAGTTCTGACAGAGAATATTTTCAGGAATGAAAGATGAGAGCAAGCCGAAGAATATATTCACCAAAATGTCATAATGGTGAAGCTGTTAATTTAATTGACTTTAAAAATTTTAATTCAGAAAAGATAAATCATAAAAGTCGTAATTTAAAATGCGATGACGCCAACGAGAGCTTTCGGTCGCTCATCTCGGAATGTCTTTCAATGCATTCTTAAAACTGCTGTTGATAAAGGAAGAGTGAACGATCGGGCACATTTTAAGAGTAAATATTGGTTCATATTTACTAAATAAAACTGAAACTTTAACAAGAATGTTGACTACGACCAGAAGTCGTCGGCTGTAATTATCTAAATATTTGATTTCGATTGAATCAGCAACGAAAACACGAAAGTTGGAAAATCCATGATTTATCGAATATTGTAAATATATTGATTTGATATTGTAAGTATTATTGATTTGACATAGCAAGTATAATTATTTTGATATTGTAAGCATAATTGATTTGATATTGTAAATATTATGGATTTAATATTGAAAGTATAAGTGATATGATATTGTAAGTATTATTGATTATATATTATATTACTGAATTGACATTAAGAGTATCACTGATTTACTGTCGTATTATTGATTTGATATTACCTTATTGGTTAGATATTGTAAATATTTATTTGATTTTAAATTACTTGATATTGTAATTATAATTGATTTGATATTGTGTTATGAATTTGATACTGCACGTAATATGCATTTGACATTGTATTATGGATTTGATATTGTATTGTTGATATGATATTGCGTTATTGATTTAATACTGTATTACTGATTTCATATTTTATTACAGAATTCATATTGCAAGTATTAGTGATATGATACCGTATTATTGGTTTAATATTGCATTAAAGATATGATATTTTAATTATTATTGATTTGATATTGTATTATTAATTTGACATTGTATTATTGATATGACATTTAATTATTGTTTTAATATATTACTATTGATTTAAAACGTTGTAATTATTATTGATTCCATATTCTATTATTGATTTGATATTGTACGTATTATTCATTGATATTACTACACTAAGTATAATTTCTTTGCGTTGTTTCGATATCCAACTAATTTCAACTGATTAAAAAAAATTAGCATCAGAATTTATAAGACGGAAAGAGCGACACTGAGATCCGAAGGCGGACTGGGATAGCCAAAGAAGCATTCCAAAAGATAAGCAGAGTACTAAGAAATAGGAGAATTTTCGCTAGAATCAAGAGAAAGAGTTTCTCAACTGCTCTGTGATATCTGTACTCCTGTATGGTAGTGATTGCTAGACGATCTCCTAAAAAAATGAAGACGAGGCTTGAAGCAACAGAAATGTGGTTCTACAGAAGGATGCTGAGGATACCGTGGACTGAACATGTAAGTAACAACAAAGTCTTAGAGAAAATAGAAATAGAAGAAGAAACTAATACTTCACAGAGCACATTACATCAGGAAGAGACAGTTGAGATTTCTATGGCATATAATAAGGAAGGAGGTGTTGGGAAATTTGGTACTCAGCGGGCAGATAAATGTCAAGAGAAAGACAACGCATAACATACTTAATGAGTTTGAGTAAATGGATGGCGGAACAGGGCTTAGGAGGAATAACGGAAAGACAACGTTTATTAAAAATTACAAGCGATACGATGTTGTGGAGAGCCATGATCGCCTATGTCCTGAGTGTATACGCCACATAAAGAAGAAGAATCCTGTATCTCCTGGATGCTGTGGTTTTTGTAGCATGTACGTGACATCTGTCCTTCTTTACGGCAGCGAATGTTGGACGATTTCCTTAAAGATGAAGAAGAGACCCGAGGCGATGGAAATATGGTTCTACAGAAGGATGCTTAGGATATCATGGGACGAGCGTGTGAGCAATGTTGAAGTCTTAGTGAGCTTGCAAACAAGGAGGAGGCTTATACTTAACATCAGGAAGAGGCAGCTGAAGTTTCTGGGACACATAATTAGGAAGGGGGCATGGAGAATGTGATACTCACGGGTCGAATGGAGGGAAAGAAAGACAAAAGAAAACGCATGACATACCTAGCGGCTTTAAGCAAGTGGACGACAGAACGTGGTCTGGGGGAGGTGGCAGAGGGAAGGAACTTGTGGAGGTGAAGAGTCATGATCGCCTCCGTCCTGAAAGGACACGGCACATAGAAAGAAAGAATGGCTTTCGGAGTGTAATTGCTATCCCTACGTCCAACCGGTTTTTGATTCGCTGGTATCTTTCTAATAGAGTGATTGCCAATAAAGGCTAGATAACTCATTCTGTCCTGCTATCAACACTTAGCTCGGTGGGGATTCATATATTTCCAAGTGTATTAGTTCTTAAAGCGAACGAAATGGTCTCAACAATAATTTGAACTCGGATCGCCAATCCTATTTTCCACAGGGAAAGCCACTACTCTACAAGCATCTTTTTGAGTACACAGGGCAGGGGTGACTGCTCATTTCCGTGTAAGCCTCTCTGCCAGGGCGGCTATCTGATGATCCATGTTGCAGACGCCTGCTCAGGCATATTTGTGTTTGTTAAACACCAACAAAACAAAAATTGGGGCTTATACGGTAATAATTCTGAGACCGACATGATTACCATTGATTAAAAATCTTCAGAATTGTAAAGGATTTTCAACTCTGTAGCTTCTAAACATTTGGATAAGATTTTTGAGGCCTAGAGTGGAGATGTCTACAATGTTATCGCTGAAAAGTGGTACATCGTATTTAAACATTGTTGATAAGCGTAATTAATAAGCATGAAAGTAAAATGTGTTATTTATTGTTTAAACACTGCCACCAACCCCTCCTGCCACCAATTTAAAGATGCCTCCCCAAACAAATGTGTGCATAAATTAAAAATAATAATACTGAATTCTTGTCATACTTGGAATATTTGTCACCCATGAAAATGTTGATCTGAGGAATTAGAATCGAATTTCGACTCTAAGGAAATAAATTATAATCACCCTTAAAGTTGTCTGTTTCTTAATATATATATATATATATATATATATATATATATATATATATATATATATATATATATATATATATATATAAAAGAGTAAATACTGAGGTCAGCACCGAGTGACGACAGTCTGTTTCACGCAATTTTCAGGCCATGATGCAATCTTCAGGGCGTGAACATTGTGTTTAATCATGAAACAAACTGACGCCACTCGTTGTTGATTCAAGTGTCCCAGATCAATGGTTAAAAATGGCTTCCAGCGAATAAATCCTCTGGGTCTTAAAGAAAACAACCATTCATCAAGGGCTTACAGTCTTATCACATTGAAACACAAGTACAATTTCCTTTGGTTGTTCCAATTCTGCGCAAGGCTGACTTGTGCTTTTTCATGAATACGATACTTGGATTTACCTATCCTAATTTCTGAACCAGAAAGAGAATGGACATACCCAAGAGACACAGAAATCTTTGATTCACTACAATCACCACAAAATATCCGCAGTACAAAGGTAGTAGTAATAGGTTTTCTATGCTTCTATCTTTGTTTGTATATTGCACACACACACCTTCATCTAAAATATACACAACACTACAATCAGTTAACATCTATAATTCTGTATTGGTTCGTCTTTGTGAACAGTTTAAGTTTTATCTAGTCCATTTCCCGTAGACATTAATATTCATTTTAATCTTATTAAAATTGTTAAGTGTTTTAGTGGAATTTAGGTGGAATTGCTAAGCCTATGCGCATATTTTTAGAAACCATTTTCGTTGTTTTTCTTATATGGAGTTGTTTTCTCTCAATTGAAACAATTCTTTTTTGTTTTTAGTAGAAGATCAAGACAGATTATCCAGTGTGTTGTTTGTTCATTTCTTTCTTGTTTCTTTGCTTCGTCTGTCTTATTTTAACAAATTGTTTATATTTACATAACAAACTGCACTGATATACGAATGAATGATTCGATTGAATTTCTTCATTGATTTCCAGATACCTTCGTCCGTAGGAAAAGGCGATCAGTTCATGTTCACTACAGAATTGCGCGATAGATCGAAAGCATTCGAAAGCTAGGCATGGTTCGATCCCAGTTAAAAATTATAAAAATGATCTACCAATTATTGTCTAATATAAATCTATAGACAAAAAGCAAATATTTTTTTTTGCTTTAAAATTGTGTTATAGAAGAAAACGAGGAGTTGGGGAAAAATGAAATGAGAGAAACATTGTTTCGTTAATCTCTGTAACTGGGCAAACCTTTAAAATATACGAAATGTTTAATGTTACCTGTACATCATTGCTGTGTTGCAACTACGGTGAACGTGTGGGTGGTGTAGTGAATAACGGCTAGGAATGGGAAATTGGAGAGGCGGTTTCAAATTCCAGTTACGTTCGTTAAATTCACTTCCGTGTAAATACTTTTCCGTGTTGGAATTCCACTCGAATCCATTACATTCACCTAGTACCCTTGGGAAAGGTATGAATCCTATACTTCTCTCCCCCAGATGTGGGTAAATAACAGAACAGACCGGGTACTATAGCCTTGCAACTGATCTACCACAGAAAGAAATGGCAACCTACTGCGGGAAAAAATTTGCCTCGTCAGTCATGTATTGAAATATATATGATCGTCCAAGCGTGCATCACGCATGGAACATAACTGAAACTGATGAATCCATCTCCCGCTTCTACTGACTCCAGTAGACACTCTGGGGAGTAAGGGGTCACAGCTCTCAGAAGTATTAGATTTTTTCGGGATGGAGTTGCTTGCCTCATTCTCAAGCGGTTTTGGATTCGGTATTTTCCTTCTCTTACACGGCTAAAGAACCCAGTCTGCCCTACTATTTAACCTTTTAACATATAGCTGGAGCGAGAAGAGATGGATTGATACGTTTCTTAAGGGTATTTGCGCATAAAGTAATGAACTCGAGTGGAATTCGAACTCGGCTCTCCAATTTCTCATTCCGAGCCGTTATCCATTACACCCACACATCTATTTTCTCATTAAGGTCTGGGATAAATAATAGGATAGGTATCTCGGAAAATCATTGTTATTCTCAAAATATTGTTACCACAATATTCACGTGCAAAAATAGAATTATAATTTGTAAATAAACCAATTTGATAAGCCGTAAAAACAAATCAGCGAATCAATTGTTCTTTACTGGAGGCCACAGATTTGTGGTCCTGTAACATACTAAGCTATGCTTCGTAAATAAATACTGGGATTGCGTTGCAAAGTCGTTTATCATAGTGATCGACACTCAAGAAAGTGGTCGCTTAAACTGAATATGGACAAACTCATGTTCTTGTTTAGGGGAGACAATTTATAGTATCCACTCTTCATATTTAAAACTATGGGTTAAATGGCACGACAGACAGGGCTCTCTAGAACAGGTGTGACAACTGGCCTTTTACATACATTCTATAGCCGTGGTATATCGAGAATTTTGTTGGTAATGTAAAATATTAAAAACAGTGAGAGTTTTTTCAATTGGTATGATCAGATTGTTTATTCTATCGCAATGTTTTTTTTTGTTTTCGAATGTCAGCGACTATTTTTAACTTCCGGTTAATCATGTGATCATCCTTGATGAAGAACCAATGTAAAGAGAAAACGTTCGTAATTTTGTAATATTTTGCCCTATAAATGTCGAATTCTACTCCATCTGGTAAAAAGAAAAAATATCTGAAGAAGGACACGTGTTTCAAGAAAAGTGGAATTACAGAACTTTTGTACCACTGTTAATGGAAAAATAAAACGTTTGATTTGCAACCACTGCATTGCGACGCCGAAATAATATAATGTGAAAAGACATTATGAAACAAACCATCGATCTTATGGGAAATATGAAGGAAATATGCGTATTTCAAAGGTGAAGGAATTCAAGGTTAAATTAACGCAGCAACGGAGTTACTTTACAAAAATTCAGAAAGGCAACGTTAGTTCGGTTATTGCAAGCTTTGAACTCTGCAAAATGATCGCCATCAGTGCAAAATTTTACAGTGGAGGAGATTTCATAAAGCGAGATCTTGTAAAAACAACTGAAATTGTATGTCCAGAAAAGTCACACTTATTTCAAGACATTTCATTAAGCAGGAACATTGATGAAATGTCAGGTGATATAAGTAGACAGTTGAAGACTTTATCTTCAAGTTTTGAACATTTTCTATTGCTCTGAATGAGACTGTTGACATAGCTGGAATAGCACAGCTCGCCGTTTTCATCAGGGCTTGTGACAATAAATTTCAAATTTATGAAGAACTAACTGAACTGGTCCCAATGCACGATACTACAACAATCCAGGGCATTTCTGAGAAAGTTGAACAGTATGATGAGTATGGCCTTGATTTAAGTAAACTTCTGTGTTTATCTACTGATGGTGCTGCCAATATGGCTGGGAGACATAATGGTGTTGCTGTGAAGTTAGATACAAAAATAGAAAATATATATCCAGATTCAATATTCAAGCATTTTCCCTGTATAATTCACCAACAGAACTTATGTTCTAAGATTTTAAAATTAGATCATGTGTTGAGTTTTGTCACAAAAGCAGTGAACTATATCAGAGGTCATGCTCTGCATCACCGTCAGTTTAGCCAGTTATTGGAAGACGTGAATAACCGGTTCCCAAATGTTCCATTCTACACAGACGTTCGGTGGCTTTCATGTCACAAGGTATTGAAAAGATATTTTTTTGTATTGCGACACAAATTTGTTATGTTTTTGGAGATGAAAGGTCAAAGCACAGATGAATTGAAAGATGAAAGCTGGCTCCAAGATCTAACTTTTTCAGTGGATATTACTGCCCAGGTAAGTGACCTTAATTTGAAATTACAAGGTAAAAATAAACTCATCACTCAGTTATATGATGATATCAAGTGTTTCATTGCAAAATTAGCTTTATTGAAGTCCCAGTTGTCACATGAAAACTTGATTCATTTTCCTATGTACAAGGAGTTGAAAGACTGCCAATACTGAGTCTGTATTTAACTTTGCTAAGTACGACAATTACCTAGAATCGAAGTTAAAGTAAATTTTATCTTGTGAAGATCAGTTTGCATTATTCTCAGCACCATTCACTTTTGATGTTGCTCGGGTAGAGGAAGGCCTACAGATGGAACTACTGGAAATGCAGACTGACTCAACACTCAACTAGAAGTAGGGATACCCGGATTTTTTTCCTACCTTCCTCAGACATTTAAGAACTTAGGAAGTTTGCCACAAAGATTATGGCGATGTTTGGTTCCACATATGTCGGTGAGCAGTTATTTTCGTTTATGAAGGCCACAAAAACATCTCACAGAACCAGATTAACTGATGTACATTTATCATCTTTGATCAAAGTGGGATCTACACAGACATTCTAAACTGATATTTCGAGAATAGTTTATCTAAAGCAATGTCAATCATCAGAACACCATAAAAATGTTTAAATTATACTACCTTGTCTTGTAAGTATTTTGTATTTAAAGTTTAGTTACCACAAGCTGTGATTATTGCAAGAATGTAATCAAGTGCGGCCCTAGAGGCTGCAGATATGGCTGATGCGGCCCACCATATCCCCTGAGTTTGACATGCCTGCTCTAGAAGAAAATAAAACACTGAATTAAAAAAAATGCACACCCGAGGAAGCACATACTATGCAGCCATCGAAATGATCATTCACAATTACACTCCACCGCTGCTGATATGATAGATGATTGATCACTACGTGTCCCAAAAATGTATGGGCTTGATGTTCATCTTTTTTCCTGTTGTTCAGTACTTAGTTCTTTCCTAACTTCACTTTTTATGCAACACTTTTATTTCACCCCAAGCAAGGTGATAAAGCCACTAAGACGCAAAGGGTTACAAGCCGTGAAAGACAATGAGAAAACTTTAGCGTGGAGAAATGAGGAGAAAGGACAATAAAAAAAACAGTGTTCAGGAAGACAGAAGATGGCGGCTGGAGCTGCATTTAATTTTTTTTAAGATTGTAGGTGGCAGAGAAGAAAGAAATCGGAAGAGTCTTCTATAGGCGAGAAGTTCAAGAAAAGAAACTATCAGAATAGAACTGACGGTTGCATCTATCTAGTCCAACATTAAAACGGTAAAATCTAGTTGCCCAACTAGTAGTATTCTTAAATTTATGCCTTCGAATCATCAAGGAGGAAAGCTCATCAAAACAATTACCATGTAAATCTTTGCCACGGTTAGTAACTGATAGCCCAGATGCATGATTAGGATAGACAACGTTACAGACTTTTCTTTGGATTTTGTTAAGAATCGCACGATATATAGCACGGAGAACCAGACCAGATATAACAGCAATATTCAATGCACGGACGAATAGTAGATTTGTATATGTGCACGGTGATTTCTGACGAGAACAATTTTCTGCTTGACACAGTAAATCAACTTTCCTAGCAGGAGATCAGGCAATTGAGTCTTTGTTATCCTTTTTGGTCCGCTTTTATGACTTTCTTTGGTTCTATCTGTGGTACAGATCACAAATAGTTACCTTTCTTGATGACGATTGTCTCCCTTGAAAGAAGAACTCTCCCTCACTTAGATACTATAATAAGCGGTCTAGCTGTATCTCCTCATTCAAGCTCAATAAAGCTGGGTACCTCGAAGTGGTGTAATGGTTAGCAATCTTGTCACGCTAAAACAATTACGACTGAATATGAGTTCGATCGTCACTGGGTGCCCCATACATTCGGCCTTGTGCCACATCTGAGCTACGCTTGGAAAATCAATTCAAGCTCAATAAAGCTTTCTTATATCTTACCACGCCTCAGTGTTTTTATTACACTATCTAGAAACGATTTTCAAACGAAAAGTATTTGCTTACCAGAGGATAAAAGTGAAAAAATAGGAGAACAATTTCCTCAGGGAGATTAACTAGGCATGAAATGAAATAAAAGTTTTATGATCCTCTGTAATTTGTGTTTCTGTTTTGTTTTCTCACTTCATTATAATTAACAAAGCCATTTGGCTTCATAAATTGTTCCAGTAATTATCGCTTGAAAAGTATAATGGTAAAAAAAAATATTAGGTAATATTTCAAAACAGAGTGAACTGAGGAAACATGGCATCAAAAGGGGAGAAAGATGAAACTGTACTCTGGAAAACACTACTCTAGAGAATGCCGTAGTAACGCGTGTTGAAAACAGGTATAAAACGATTTTAGATTACAAGCGTGTAGCATGATGACCGTTCCGTGGAACGTTGGCGATCTCAATTTTTCCATGCGTGTATATTTATTCAGAACATTTGTTTATATACTCGGAGCTATGGTACTGTATTTACTAAAAACTGATTTCACTGTTAAAGTTTTGCGAGATCGATCACCACGTTTTTAAAACAGGGATTCCTAATTGAGATATAAATTAATAAAATTGTTTTTTTTTTTCATTTTCCAGCTTCATCGAGAGTTACTTCCCCTTAAGAGAAAGTAGGTTTCATAAAAGACTGGTCTTGGAGAGATACTGTATCAATAAAATTTGTTCAAACAGACAGTCTCTTCATATCCAAGAAGTGTCAAAAGGCTGGATGACTTCAAAGAGAAATGCCGATTTTATATGTTTTTTTTTATTATCCTTTTCATGCATAAGTCTTCATACAGTCGCCTATTTAGTAGGTTCGAAGAATTGTGTTTAACCTTTATAAACTATCGGTGACTAATATCAACCAGATGGTATACGAGACGATAGGTTCGTATTGGTAAATATTATACGTACACACATATCTGTTTAGTTCACTTCCTCTGCGTGGGTGTTTCTGTTTGGCAGCGAGAATTCTGTAAAAAGAAATATCTTAAAGTTTTCAGAATTTTGAAAATGTTGCCTTAAGAATAAAATGCCAGGTAAACAGAAACGCTATAAAAGATGATACCTAGCTAAAAATTTAACATTTCCTTTTGTTTATGTTACTTTTCTAAGTAGCTTATACTGCATTCTGAAAAAATGAAATATATTTTGCAAAATATATTCAGTCAACTGGAGAGCACTTGCTGTTGACGCATTTCAGGCAAAATCCATTCTACAGCCTTCTTTCGCATAAGAAAAGTGAGGGATATTATTTTCTTATCTTAAGGAACCGTAGTAGACATACTGATTGAACCGAGTCATTCCTTTCCAAGTAACGCGTGTGATACAAGAAGTTCCATTCTCAGCAGGTTTTCTAAAGAGAAAAAAAAGTCACCTACTCTATGGAAAATAAACCTGAAGAAATTAGTAGTATGCGTTAGCCGAAACGTTAACATTAACTGCAGATATATATATATATATATATATATATATATATATATATATATATATATATATATATATATATATATATATATGAGTACAGTAGAAGGAATAACTCTTGGAGAGATAACGGCTCTACTCAAAATTACAGAACGCATCTACAGTATAGTTTATCGCCAATTCTCGTTGGTTACGCGGTTTTAGCAGACTAGAACGTTTCAAGTTTATTGGTTATTAGGTTATCTGTCCATTGAGCAATCAACAAGAAATTCGAGAAATACCGTTTGACGCTGATTAAATTATAAATAAATACATATTCATATCGCACAAATCGCTTATTTTTTGCGTATAAATTTAGAGATTGTGCACTAAAACAATCCAATAAGTCTAGGATGACACATGTTCATACACAGTCAAATATACACTTAAAGAATCTGGTCCTTTATGTAAGCAAATGC
>OZ038486.1:79157669-79197669 GCA_964036315.1 Acanthosepion esculentum
AACTCTAAACATAGGAGCATGAATTATTTTTTGTATAAAATGAATTATTTTTTGCATTCCACTATTGTAGCCTAAATTTAGTAGATCTAGTTTCATGGTTTACTAACCGAATGGCGTACTATTGCGAATTTGTGCTTTGGTGAAGTTGACTAAACAGCTATTAGAATTATTGCATGGAATTAATGTTGTCACAAGGCCATATTTATCGAGTACTCACCGAGAATCACGAAATTGATTCAATAAACATAATGGTCTGTGTGTTTGTGCGTATGAATATTAGTATATATAAGTATGTCTGTGTGAGTGCTTTGTGTGTGTGCGTGTGTGTGTGCGTGTGTGTATGTGTGCGTGCGTGAGAGAGAGAGAATGTTTATGCAGACAATTATGTTCAAAGATATCGATATGAGATCACACTTTTTCTATGCAAAAATCCCGTTCAATATCTGCAGTGAAAAAATCTGTCAATATTCGTTGATAAACTGAAATGATGTCAAAAGAATGTAATTCCACCCCCCCAACCCCGACACACACACAAAAAAAGAAGAGGTAAAAGAAAAAGAACTTGTATAAAAGAAAATAAAAATTCAATTTCTTTGTTTTCAAATTGATCTGGTTCTGTTGCATAAGATAAAAATTGCAACTTGTTCAGTTTATCTGATCTATTTTTCTTCGGCAAGACACACAACCAACCGTTGATCGCGAGCTGTACGCTTTACCTTATTGTTTTTGTTCTGGAAGAATGTGAAAAGAAAACATGTTCAAAGATAACGTCTCATCTTATGAAACAATTGTGCGGCGAAAAATCTTTATAGGAAAAACAGTAGGAAAGAGAATCAGCAAAATCGTTGATAGTCTACTCGCTTGATCTGACTCTGATTTTGAACCAACCAAAATAAAAATAAAACGCGAAATAGAAATCTCTAGCTGAAATAAATACACATAACTACGACGACAGAGTACGGATCAAACTTGACTAATATTTAGTTCTCTTTATAGATTAATCCACAGCCGTAGTTTATCATGTGAAATACAGCTGTATATATTTCAACTTGAGAAAAGCTAAACGCTAACTTCTCAGGTATGAAGTGAGATTACTTTGAAAATCAAATTTGTGAAAAGAAGTGTATTGTTATTTCCAATTTTTTCTTTTGTCGTCCTTATTAATAAAAGATTGTTTTGCAGATGGCTTTCATAATTAAATTCCTTAGCTTTTCAAATAGTACAATTTTATTCCTGAAATACTGAAACAAACTTCGCATTTAGATCACAGCTAAGGGGCAAATTATGTATAAAGGGGAGTAAGTACTGTTGGTATTTTTAATAGTATATTTTGAAAATGTGACATATTATCTATATAATATTAAAAGTCTGTGAATCGTGAAGAAAGTCGGCCGTCGGGCGCATAATGCTTTAAGTTTCTTTCTACCTTTCCCTTTCCACCTCTCTCTTTCCACCTCTCTCTTTCCACCTCTCTCTTTCCACCTCTCTCTTTCCACCTCTCTCTTTCCACCTCTCTCTTTCCACCTCTCTCTTTCCACTTCTCTGCGATTGTGTGCGAGTTTATTAATATTTCAGCTTTATTTAAACAAACAATATTTTAAATATTTAAAAAAATATTTTAGCCATTTTAAAAAAATATTTTCAAGTGAATATGATTTTAAAAGACTTTTTGGCATATTAAAAATATTTTTAAGTTAATCTGATTTAAAAAAATATTTTAAGTGAATAAGATTTAAAATAAGAATTGTTTATACAGTAAGCATTTTTATTTCAACTTTCTTCAAACAGACTTTTTTTTAATGTTGAAATCAACTTCAATGTTTTATAACCTGGACCGTCAGTGACTCAACGGGTCACAGGTATCTAGTAAATTATAAGATTAGGAAGAGGCACCGTAAAGTTCCATGCATAACCAATAGGTATTAAAAACAATTTGGTATTAGGTCATATGGTCAGATTTTGGGTCAGTGTGTCAGTCGTTAGTACGATGTTCTCGCAAAGTCACTCATCATCCTCTTCATCATCTTCGGTTCTATGTCCAGGTGTGGTTGAAGGGTTTCTGTGCAGTTGAGCACTTGAACACTCGAAATACGTCTCGATCGCGCGCCAATATCTGACTTTCTGCGAATGATTTTTCAGTTCATTCATTCCCCCGACTTCGTTTGCCTAAGGTGGTAGGGGAACGATTGTTATGACGTGTCAATCCCATTTCTCTTCTTGACGGTAGTTATAAGGGTCTTCCAACGAGCCTTTATGTTTGCGTCGTTTGTGATGGAGACGTCGAGAATGGTCCTGTAGTATCTCATTTCTAATGATTGGTTTCTTCAGCTGTTCATGCCCGAGTTTCACAAGATAAGTTATAGCGAATCCATCATTCTATGAATATTATTGTTCACTTAAGGATTATGCACTGTTCTCCTCCTCCACGACAACGGAAAACCGGATCCTAACAAAAGAATAAGACAGGAAAACAGTTTGGAACTCGGTTGGTCTGTTCTACTCCACCAACGATATTTTTTCGCATTACCTTACACCAGCCGATTATTACCTTTGTCGATAGGCTGCAAAACGCCTTGATGCGGGACTCTATCTAATTCAAGAGTTTGCCAAAAAACATTCATATTAAAACCTGCAGAAAATTACCCAATAGGTATAAAATATCTGTCTGAAAATTGGCAACTCATTTGAAATTGTGAATCTATGATTGGATAAAATATAACTGTAGTTTACTTTTTGAAAAATAAAGTTATCAAGACAAACAAAAACAGAAGTTATTTATCACTCAATCCAATATTTGGGAAGGGGCACTTCGACGTGGTGTAATGCCTAGCGTAATTGTCTCGCTAGAACAATTACGACTGAATAGTGAGTTCGATCATCCTTGGGTGCCCCCTACTTTCGACCTAGTGACACATCTAAGCTACGCTTAGAAAATCATTTAGGGACTTCGGCGTAGTGTAATGGTTAGCAAACTTGTCTCGCTAGATCACTTACGACTGAACAGTGAGTTCGATCATCCCTGGGCGTCCCTTACATTTGGCCTTGTGCCACATTTAAGCTACGCTTAGAAAATCACGAATCCAATATTTGGGAAGAGAAAGAAGAGAAGCAGCGACATGACAACCAACTGAAGAGGACATAAATCATGAAAATAATAAATAGATAAAGAGATTATATAGAGACAAAAATGATGTAGAAAAAATGCAGTTGAGAGGAAGAAAGACAAAAAAAACAACAAGAGGTGGGATAATCTAAGAAAAAGAGGAAAAGTGAGTAGAAGAAAATATGAAAAAAAGAAAAGAGAGGAGTAATAGCGATTGTAAAGGAACAATTAGAGAATAAGAAGAGGAAAACAGAAATGTTAAGAAGAATAAAAAGGTTTAATACAGTACTACAAAAATAATGAACGATAAAGGGAACGATTAAAAGGACAAAGAATAAACGGAATTTGTAAGGTGAAATAACATGACATAAAAATAACCGCGAAAAGAAGAACGACAGAAAAAATAAATCAAAGAAAGAAAAAAGAGAAGGTTTGGTAAAGCATTTGCTTGTGAAATCGCTATTTCTTCAGTAGAATAGTGCCTACTTTTCATCATTTCTCAATGTAGACAGTTTTTACCTGGGGAGGGGGGCACGCAGATATTGGCACCGAATCATTCATGCTGCAGACGGTGTTAGCGAAGCGCTATAATGAAGTGATAGAAGGAGAGTAAGAAAAAAATGTCGGTCCAGGAAATCTTGGATGCAGGTTCAACGTTGTAGTAAGCGTGTAGGGCGAAATTTTTAACCAGTCATGCGTACAGGCGCAGCTGAAGCAAAGGCCTGTGTAAAGCAGCACCCTGTTTGGTAGTTTGAGAGCTTAGCGTCGACAGAATGGGTGTCACGGTTAAGGTTGTGACCGGTATGTTTTTCTGGATTTCTTAGGTTCAAGTTAGGTATTAGAGTTGAGGGTTCGGGTCGAAGTCTGGGCTTTATTCGTACCGCTCATGGCTGAACAGATACACGAGTTGAAAACGCCCTTCTCTCCTTTCTCATCCTTACGTTCCCTTTCTCTAGCCTTGCTCTCCACGAGAATGTATGTTACGCTTGAATCAATTGTGTGTCGACTTATCACAGCCGGATCTAACTCAATTGCAAAATGATAGATAGAAATAGAAACTCTAGCCAATAAAGGACAATACATCAACAGCAAAAAGAAAATCATTAATGTTAGCTCGATGGTTAGTGAAAAGGACTAAAGAATATAAGGTTTTATGTTTACTTAGGAACAATAAATTGGGAAAGGAGTTCAGATTATATGTTCAATGGTACAGCGATGGTACTGATTTATACAAGGTTCATTGTTCAACTAATTATTCTTCTATGTGCTGTATCCCTTCAGGGTGTAAGTAGTAATGGCTCGCCATAATTTCCTATTTTTTGCAGCTCTAAGCAATATTTTCCATTTTTATTCCGGTAGAATTCCAGTCTGGTTTCATACATTCACTTACGCGCATATAACTTACATACATGGAACATGAATCCACCACACCCCCAAGCTATGGGTTAAATAGTAGGTCTTGTATCTGGAAAAAACATTATTATATTAAAAAAATTGTTAATGTAATATTCACCCCCTCCCCCAAAAGAATTATTCGCGCAATCTAGAATGTGTTTCGGCTTTAAATAACCACCAAGGGACTGATGAACCGTAAAAAACATCAATCAATAAATCAATCTATCCCAATTCTTGTTCTGCCATTTAATTACACAGGGTTATTATGCATTGTTTGCCTCTGTCCCTCTCGAAAACTTTGTACTTAGAACCGGAAAGAAACGAGGAAAAAGAGCTTGGAGAATTTAACACACACAGGACATTGAAGGCAAGAAAGAGGGAAACATCTTAAGAAGCTTGTGTAAATGGATGACAAAACAAGGAGTGGGAAGGACAGTAAAAAGATAAACATAGCTAAGAGCTACAAACGATAGGAAGATGCGGAGAGCCAAGGTCGCCCAAGTCTTAAAGAGACACAACACACACAAAAGATTCGTAGGCAAAATTTTTAGCTATTGTTACCTCTACTCACTGAAAATAGAGTTACTCAAGCGTTTCGTTAGCCTTAGTCATTCAATAAAATTAATATTTCTGCGAGAAGGGAAAATTTTAAACACTGAGTCTTGCATTTTCAGCTTTTTTTAACCTAAAAACGTTTAAGTTTACACTATTTGCATTATTTACATTGTTCAGACTATCGTCCCCATCTTCATTGTCATATTCACGACGTTTCGACCATTTTAAGCTCCGGCCTTATTCAGGTGCTATACGTTGGAATTTCGAAAAAGGCCCGCGCGTACAACGACCGAATTCTCGTGAATATGACAATGAAGATGACGACAGTAACAATGTTATTAATGTAAATAGTGTAAATAGTTACAATACCGCATCTCAGAAATATAGACAGATACTAAAAATTATCTTAGCGATTTTCAACATTGAGCCTCTGTACTGTGCATTGTCAATAAAGAAAACTTAATTATCAATAGCCTAGTGTTAATGCAAGTGTTAATGAACGAATGGATATAATCCTTACTGTAGTTCATGTTATCAGGGAGTGCTTCACCGTTGAGTAATGACTTGCAGGCTAATCACACAAACCATGACAACGGTAGTTGTCTGTCACTAGTAGCATGGAGGTAGACTAATCCGGCCAAATATCAATATGAATTTCATTATCAACTTTAGCCAGTGGCACTAGAAATATTCGGAAAAAAGTTACTAATGGAGCTCATTTCGTCTTTCTCTCTCTCTCTCTCTTCTTGCAAAGTAACTAATACGTAAATGATTCCATTTAGAACGCAAAATCTTTTAATCAACTGAAAACTTAAATGGCGCAGTCTTTCTTCCGGATATAAATCAGACGACTCTTCATCAAATTCTAAAGCGTTAGCGTTTTCTCACCTCCTTGAATTCGATACTCTCACTTGTTAAACACATATCTCGATACGAATTTCAAAATTTCATTTTCTATCTTTCGAAATCTAAATATCTTATATATGTAGGTGTGTCCATGATTTCTTTCTACGGTCGTTTATGTCTATAAATCAGTGTAGGAAGAAATGTGTGTTAATTTGGTTTCTTCTAAAACCGACGTTTTTGAAAATGTATATGAAAAATAAACAAATCAAGCAAGCGGCACACGCGCCAGATAACATAAACGCACAGAATTAAACGCACACCAAATATATTTATAGTTTTTAAATTTTAGATTAATTTGTTTATATATATATTTTCAAATATATTCTACCTTCAGTACGTATATATATATATATATATATATATATATATATATATATATATATATATATATATATATATATATTAGGCTGGCCATAAAGTCCTGACTCACTTAGGTAGCGGAAAGAAAAAAAACAAATCTTGATCTCCGTCTGGTGAAATTTCCAAGGAGTATTGCATTCCACACGGTCGCGCCATCAACGCTAAACTGTATTGCAAGTAGCTAGACCGCGTGTATGACAAATAGTATCCTGCTTTGGTCGAGGTCAGACTTTGTTTTAGCAAGACAATGCAAGGCCACACACTACCAGGTTGATTAAAGATAAGTTCAAAGAGATGGATGGTGTTGAGATTCTTCCACATCTACCGTTCAGTCTCGATGCTGCTCCTAGTAACTATGGCCTATTCCGTTCAATGGCACACTTAGTCCGCTTTTGATAAAGTGAAGGAAGCTTGTTTACAGTTTATTTTATTCAAAGCCAGTGTACTGGTATCTGGGACAGATTCGGATGCTGGCTGATCGCTGGCAGAAGATCGTCGAGAATGATGGACTTTATTTTGAAGAATAAATGTTGGTGTTGCTCAATAAATCTTTTTTGCTTTCTTTTCACTTCCTAAGTGAACCAGGACTTTCTGGCCAATATTATATATATATACTAGCAGCATGGCCCGGCGTTGCCCGTGCTTGATTCAAAAATCGTACGACTCATACAGCAATCGCTATCACTTGACTTAAAATATTTTTGCCCTTCCTTGCCTTTAAAGGAGTGCCCTTTGCCGTGCTGATGTTGCTACATGCCTTACTTCTTGCCTATCTTGTACTGCGAATTTTTTTGTAAGCTCTATACTAAACATTAAATCTGTTACGAAAAAAGAACTAAACGAAATAAGCACAAAACGATCAGCTTTAAAAAAGGACTCGTAACTGGAAAAAACGAATGAAAAAAGAATGTTAACAACAAATACTTTTTCACACCCAACCCAGTTCTGCAGAATCAGACTCAACGTTGAGTTTAAGCAAGCGAATGAGTCAATTAGAGTAAAGTGCCATGCAGATTTAAATTTTTCTCACTTGTGACGAATGCAGCTATCGATTTTTTTTCATCCTAGCATGCCAGTTAACATTCGTGTCAGTCAGCTGTTGGCTCTCACGCTGGCCAATAGAAGCTTCCTGCCTATTCGTGAGAGCCAGCTTAGGCTCTCACTGGCCAGTAGAAAATAGCCACAAACTACATGAAAACTGCCGTAGAAGCATGAAAAGATCGATTATTTCCACTATCGTTGGGAGTTGAGAAATACAACGTCGGTCTTGGCCTTGCTACTATCTTGGAGCATGTGCATGTAAATTTTGGTGCAAATCCGTCGAAAATTGCGTCCGTGCATTCGTTACACACCCACACATACGCATCCTGCCTTTTATATATATATATATATATATATATATATATATATATATATATATATATATATATATATATATATATATGTGTGTGTGTCTGTGTGTGTGTGTGTGTGTGTGAATATATATGTATGTGTTAGCGTGTGCGTGTGTAACTTTCGATCCTACTTTGTTGACATCAGGGAGTTGACTCAGCGCATCAAATGTTTTCCCTTTGAGACGCTTGATTTTGTTTGTCTGGTGAAAAGAATATTATCTTTTCGCTCCGACTAGGAAGCCATCATCTTATGTTCAGGTCCACGCATGCCCACAGAACAAATCACATGACGCCGAGATTAGGACGTGAAGAGGGAAAATAAATAATATGGCGTCTTTAGTTTTTTAGTTATGATTTTTTATTTTCTAATTTTATTTTATTTCAACCAACTTGTTTCGCTTGGTTTCTTTGGCAATTAGATGTTGTTGTTTATTTTCCGATTTATATCAGCTTGTCTTGTGGTACCTCGAGGTGGTGTAATGGTTAGCAAGCTTCGCTATTAAGTTGTAATTGTCCTAGCGAGAAACTAGATATTAAGTTCGATCCTCACTAGGTACCCCACACTTTCGGCCTTGTGCCACATCTAAGCTACGCTTAGAAAATCATGTAGGGTACCTCAGGTCGGTGTAATGGTTAGCAAGCTTGTCTCGCTAGAACAATTGCGACTAATTAGTGAGTTCGATCCTCACTGGGTGTCCCCTACTTTTGTCCTTGTGCCACATCCAAGCTACGCTTGGTGAATCACTATATCTATTTGTCTTGTTAGTTGAAAAATAGAGCAGATTTATTTTCGTTATAGTGTTCGAGTCCAGTTGACATTTTCGCGTTATGACTTTCTATTTTCTTTTACAGAGCCAGATAAAATGTACACTTTTCAGCTTTGCTTGCTTGTTTTAAACTATTCACATCTCTTTTACCTCATTTTATGTCTGTTTAATGATTGAGATAGTCGTGAATTTACATATGACACGCTTGTTGTCAGCGTCTCACAGGAAATGTTAATTTTCAAAGTAGGTAAGATGGGAAAAATGACACTACTCCATTTAGTAACTCTTCCATATACACTGAGTCAAATCACACTCATTTCCCCTGCATTCCAAATGTATGGTGAAAGTTGCAATCGGACAGTTTTGTTTACCCCGAAGAAATGCCTCGTAGGTGCTTCCCTAAAAGCGTCAATCTTGACTTTTTCTATTCGTAGATCAATTCATATCCTCCTCAACTTCATAATCTTCACTTCATATCACCTTTTCTTCAACGGATCTCATTCATCATTTTCATTGTGTTTGTAAGCCTCTACGTTGAGTGGTTCTCGAGCCACGTACTGAGTGAAATGTGGCACACACACAGACACATACACACACACAAAAAAGATTCAAAAAAGCTTTTCGTACGTTAGTGGGCTTGTAAAATTATGTATATCTACAGCGTATCTATCTTGTTACATTTATCCTGAGATGTTAGTAATTTAGTTTAATATTTCAAATTTTCGTAAAACTAAAATTTTCAAATGTTATTCTCAGTTTTTGTCTAAATTACTGACGCAACACAATCTTCTTATCTATGTGTTATAGCAAATTCATAGTTTTAGGTATTTAGTTTCATTCCTTTTGGAAATTTTTAATTTCTCTTTCCTTTCACTTATTTTCTGGTATATTTACCCAGGCACTTTTGCTAGGAAAGTTTAAAAATAATATTAGCTCAAGTCCTAGAGAGCACCTCCTTCGGGAGTTGGCTGGAGTAACTCGGTGCCTGAGGCGTTCACGAAAAGGCGAAATGCCGAGGGGGGCTTGAGCATTTTTTCTACGGTATTGCCGTTAAATCCACTTTAAACTGACCTTGTGTCACACTCGGTAGTGACGTGGGCGTACTGAAAAATACACTTTTAGTTTCATTTTTTTCTCGTCATTTGATATTTTTCATTTATTTTTCTTTCTTTCTTTTATCCACTCCGTTTTTCTTTTTTACCTGTTCTTCGTTTTTTCTTCTTTCCTTTTATCCGTTTCTTTCTTTCTTTCTTTCTTTCTTTCTTTCTTTCTTTCTTTAATTTATTTCTAAATATTTCTTTTTCTTTTTAATATTTTCAATATTTTTTCTTTCTTTCATTCATTCATCCTTTCATTCATTAATTCTTTCATTCATTCTTTCTTTCTTTCTTTCTTTTATCGGTTCTGTATATTTTCTTAATTGTACCTGTTCTTTTTTTCTCTTTCCTTTTATTCTTTTCTTTCAAATTTTGGTTCATTTCTTCCTTTTTATTATCTACCATAACTTACTTTTTTATTGTATATAATATTCGTTTTTATTTTGTTTTCCCTTTTATCCTAATCGCAGTTTCTTTCTTTCTTTCTTTCTTTCTTTCTTTCTTTCTTTCTTTCTTTCTTTCTTTCTTTCTTTTTTCTTTCTTTCTTTCTTATTTCCTTCCTCTCTCTTTTCCTTTATCTTTTCCTTTTCCCCCTCCTCCTCCCCATATCTATTTGTCACTTCCGTTACTTTCATCGACTAAGACAGAAAATACTTGCTAAGACTTTCAATAGACAACTCTTAACTTGAGCAGGAACAAACGTTGTCAAATGAGCAAAAACTGAAAAGACTTGCTCAAGGCAAAGAAACTTAATCCTCAACATAAATACAAGCCAATCAAGTCCCTGGAGGAGCACACTTAGAGACCAACCAACGACATCCAAAGCTAATCACAGACTCGAATCAACGAAACCATTATTGGCACTTGTAGAAAAAGATGCGCCTCAGGACGACGATGGACAATCATAAATTCGTATCCAAGCCAACAGACGGAACGTCAGTCTCGGTGATAGTCACAATGGTTGATATAAAAAAATATCACTATTAAACATGTCATATTATGGATACAACAGATATTATTTAATACAAGTGGAGAAATTGTTCGCAAACTTGGCTTGCAATCCATTGATGGGTTCAATTCTCATCGGGTAAATGCAGCTTTTTAACAATGTTGTTATGAGTTCAATACATATTTAAATTCCGATTGCCTTTGTATCGTATAAAAAATTAACCATTTCTAAAATTTAAGTTTCAGGGGTGTGTCTTCTCACAAACTTATTCAACCAATCGAATGAGGTGATTCTGAGAGAATTTGAAATCTTACCAGGATTCAATAATGTTGGCCACAATCTTAACAGCAAAAGATATGCAAATCAGTGTTGATATACAAATGACACTGTTGGTAGCAGATACAGAAAGAAAACTACAAAAACTACAGCAGAAGATAGTGAAGGAAAGAAAGGACTAAACATCAACTGAAGAAGACAGAAGCCGCGATCGTTAGCAAAAGCAAAATCCGACATGTAAATTAAAAATTAGAGATACCAAAATAAAACAAGTACAAAAATTTAAATAACTGGGAAGTGTTTTAAAAGAGAACGAAAATATCGACACTGAAATTCGAAGGCGTATTGGGATAGCGAAAGATGCACTTCAAAAGCTAAGCAAAGTATTAAGAAACAGAAAAAATTCGTTAAAAGAGAGTACTGAACTGTTACGTGATATCAGTTCTCTTATATGGCAGTGAATGTTGGACAATCTCCTCAAAGATGAAGAAGAGACCTGGACCATCAGAAATATAGTTCTACCGAAGGATGCTGAGGATAGTGATTTTCCAAGCGTAGCTTAGATGTGGCAAAAGACCGAAAGTTGGGGGCCCCTAGTGAGGATCGAACTCTCTACTCAGTCGTAATTGTTCTAGCGAGACACGCTTGCTAACCATTACACAGCCTCGAGGTGCCCATGAGGACGCTGAGGATAGCATGAACCGAACAAGGAAGTTTTCCAGACTCTGAAAACAAAAATGACACTTATACTTAATATAAGGACGAATCAGTTGAAATTACTTGGGCACATAATGAGGAAAGAGGGCTTGGTAAATCTGATACTCACAGGACAGATTAGAGGCAAGAGGGACAGAGAAAAACAACGTATAAGCTACATAGCTTGAGTAAATGGATTGCGGATGAAGCTTTAGAAGAAATAACAGAAAGAAAATTTATTAAGAGCTACGAAGAACAGGAAATTGTGGAGAGCTACGATCGTCTACTCCCTGAAGAGACACTATACAAAGAAGAATAAAAATTAGCTTTGGGAACTAGGTGATTCTATAAATGTTGGTATTTTCAGCGGCTTTGGTAATTCACCGTTGGCTGAATTGATGCATCTGTCGAATCAGTACAAACACCATTCTGCATCCAATATAGAAGAAGAAGAAGAAGAAGAAGAAGAAGAAGAAGAAGAAGAAGAAGAAGAAGAAGAAGAAGAGGGGGAGAAGAAGAAGAAGAAGAAGAAGAAGAAGAAGAAGAAGAAGAAGAAGAAGAAGAGGAAGGAGAAGAAGAAGAAGAGGAGGAGGAGGAGGAGAAGAAGAAGAAGAAGAAGAAGAGGAGGAGGAGGAGAAGAAGAAGAGGAGGGGGAGGAGGAGAAGAAGAAGAAGAAGAAGAGAAGGAGGAGAAGAAGAAGAAGAAGAAGAAGAAGAAGAAGAAGAAGCAGCAGCAGCAGCAGCAGCAGCAGCAGCGGCAGCAGCAGCTTGTTTGGTATTTTCATTTTTTTAACTAGTGAAATAACCTGTTACTTGTAACTTAAATAATTATCATCTTATCTTTTTTATGTTTAGGGACGTTGATCTAGTAATCATTTACAACGAGCCTACAATTTACGATCATAGATCTTCACAATTTCCTCTGCTTTCTAGCTGTTAGTAAATTCTCCTCAACCCTCTTCTGCCATCCATTTACAGAAGCTAGTTAGCTAGCTTATCTGTTGTTTCAATCTGTCCCTCTTGCCTTTGTCTTGTGAGTGTCTAATATGCCAAGCCCTCTTTCTTCATTATGCCCCCTAGAAATTTCAGCCGTTTCCTTCTGATGTTAAGTATAAGTATCCTTTATGTTTCCATTGTCTCGCAAACTCCATCATTGCTCACATTTTGGGTTCATGGTATTCTCAGTATCCTCCTATAGACCCATATTTCTGTTGCCTTAAGCCTTTCATCTGTTCCCAAAGCTTAGCTATTTCGTTACCAAATTTTATATCGCATAATTATTTTTTTCATTTCATTCTTATTTTTATTTTTTAATTTATGCTTGAAATAATTTAAAAATTATTTTTATGTATTTCTTAATTATTTTTCATTTGTTTCTTATGTTTTTATTTATTAGTTGTTTTAAAATTATTTTTTAATTTTATATTAATTTTCCCCCGGATATTTCTTAAATCACTACTTAATAATGTTTTTATTAATTTTTAATTACTTTCTGTTTTTCTCTTATTTCCTATTAATTATTTTAAATTCATTTTAAATTAGTTCTTAATTAATTTCTGTATTGTTTCTTATTTCGTGTTTTTATTTCTTAATATTATACTATTTCTTAGTTTTCTTAATTATACTTTAATTATTTTGTAAACATTTATTAATTATATTTTTTAATTATTTTTATTTATTTTCAATTATTTTTATTTATTTTTAATAATCTTTTTACATTTCTTAAATTTATTTTTCCAAATTATGTTTATTTCTTTTTTTAAATGTTTATATTATTTTTAGTTTTCTTAATTATATTTTAATTATTTTGTAAACTTTTATTAATTATATTTTTTTCATTATTTTTTATTTATTTTTATTTATTTAAATTTATTTTTAATAATTTTAGATTTCTTAAATTTATCTTTCACATTTATGTTTATTTCTTTTTTAATGTTATAATTATTTCTATTTTATTTAATTTTAAATTTTATTTCTTAATTTTAAAAAATTTATTCCATAATTATATGTATTGATTTCTAAATAATATTCTTAATTTATTTTAATTATTTTTAAATTTATTTGTAAAATATTTTTAACTTAATTTTAATTAGTTTTTACTTTTTAATTATTTTTGTTTATTTCTTTATTATTGTTTTTAATTATATCCTTATTAATCTTTAAATATTTCTGGATAATAACTTGATTATTTTTATTTCGTTTTATTTTTAATTATATCTTAATAATATATTAATTATTTTTCCAATGTACTTGTTAATTACTTTTTTAATTTCTTCAATTTTATTTTATTTTATGACATTAAAGACATGTCAGGAGACTATTAAACATCATTGTAAAATTTAATAAGCAATTCCACACTTTCATTCTGCTGAACCATGACATACAAAAACTTTCATTCGATGTTGTAAAGTGTTAAACACCATAAATTAATTCGCTGGTGACATCAGTTAGTACTCAGCGCTTTTGATATTTGTTAAAAAATCAAACTCTTTTTGCCGCCTCATGCATATCTTCCTAAAGCTATATATAAAACATAGATTTACCGAAGCTGAAATTTATATCATAATTATGCATAAAATCTTCAATTCGCTGACATTTCTTGAAGTGTTTGGTCTTCAGACACAAACAAAGAGACGTGTTGCAGAACATGAAAGTAGGTAGATAATTTGATATCATTCTTGTGGCAAAGCCATTTTTATTCATTTTCTTTGAATAAGAAAAAAGTATTTTCGCACAGCACATATCGCTAAAACATGAATGGATGTCATCGTGACAAAAAAAAGCAAAAAACAAACAAACAAAACAAAACGAAATAAAAACACAAAATTACAAAAACAAAAAAAACAAGACCAAAAAACAAGACCAAAAAACAATAACACAAGGAAAAACAGAAAACAGTAGGATAAAGAAAGAGAAAAGTTTAATGAAAAGCAAGCGTGTTATTTTGAAGGGATTTAGAGATCCAGGAATTCAGTCAAAATGACATCAGAAAACAATGGTTATTTTTTTTTAGATATAAAACATAACTTTATCCGCCATTAGACGAAAATAAATAAGGAGATAAGATCTAAAGTTTCCACACACACACACACACACACACACACACACACACACACACACACACACACACACACACACACACACACATACACTCGCGCGCGCGCAAAAAGAAAACATGGATTTAGCAAAACAAAGTGTTAAAATATGAAATACGCATAAAGCTGAAAACAATAGTTTGTTTTGTAGAAAAAAGCCTGACAGCAAACTCGGATCTCTAGTATTTTTTTCTCTTGTATTTTTCATATAGTAATTCTATAATGCACAAAAATTCGCTCTAGATTAACGTCCTGGTGTCACAAGCCATTGATTACCTATTTATTTATCACGCTGCTCTGTGAATGTCGCTGTGTGTTGAAGTTGGTTAATTGGCTCCAACAAATATCTCTTATAAAACAAAGACAAAAACTTATTACAAAAAGATAGTTTAAAGAGGAGGAGGTGGAGGAGGAGGAGGAGGAGGTGGAGGAGGAGGAGGATGTTTTCGTGAAATACATTTTAGTAAATGACATCTTCTTTATTAAAAGATGAGAACATTTTCACACTCAAAAGACTATTCCTGGTTCTGAGTTCAAAAGCGTCTACGTGTAGGTGATGAGTTATTTTCCACTCTACAACCAATTTCCCCACGTCCAAAAGCCTCACACTACTCTATCCCTATTTCCTTGGCAAATGTTCCACCAGTTAGGGTCCACCATATTATGTACACTAGGACATAAAATCATTGGTTATACGATCATAAAACAAATGCAAGTCTAAAAGAACTTAAAAAAATAACGATAATATATGCAAAAGGATTTGACGGAATAAGTAAACATAAAAATTAGGTAATAGAAATTGCAAAGAAATATTGCAACTTAAAACTAATAATTGGACTTTTAGATACAACCAAGAATGGTATAAAAAGTAGAAGATAAGGTCAAAAATTATCCGCACACTTATAGAAAGATATGTTACGGTGAAAGTGCGGATAATTATTGAAATACATCCATACAATTATATAACATTTACCCCCGTACAATTATATAACACTTCCACCCGTACAAATAGATAACACTTACTCCCGTACAATTATATAACACTTACCCCCATACAATTATACCACCGTACAATTATATAACACTTACACCTGTACAATTATATAAAACTTACTCCCGTACAATTATATAACACTTATCCCCATACAATTATACCACCCGTACAATTATATAACACTTACACCCGTACAATTATATAACACTTACTCCCGTACAATTATATAACACTTACCCGCGTATATTAAAACGATAATTGTTAGCCACTGTTTGCAAAAGAAGTGATTCGGAAGCATTCGAATTGCGTCATTACTAAAGTTGGGAATTATAAATAAAAAGAGTGCTTGAAAATGAATCAAAGTTACTGTTACCTGACATCTAGCAAGATCTATCAGACAGGACATTTTTAAAAGCCAAACAGGTACAATAATAAGGAAATAACAGAAACAGGATATCGATGAACTGAGTTCAAATTCCGGCATAATTTGTTGCGTTTATTTTCGCACTAAGACCAATTTGAAAAGGGATGAGTCTATCCCCTCTCCCATCTATGGACTAAATCTTTATCTTATTTTATTTTGGCAATAATTATAGTTTAAATGATACATTTTTACTAATTAACCTATAGCTGGGGGAGAAGATATAGACTCATACTTTTCTCAAGGGTATTAGCTCACAACTGAATACAATGGAGCCTACTGAAAGTGGAACTCGGCTCTTAAATTTATAATTTCGAGCCATTATCGATTACACTAACCACACATCCAAGCTTACAACAGCTGGTATCGTTAAGCGTTCACCCCTCTAGGTACTGACCAGGCTCCAACCGGTGTTTCAACGTGTTGTGGCCGTAAGCCTATGCGCTAAATTGTAGGGTAGAGGAAAATCTCTAGCCTTGGGTTGCAATCGTTCTAAGTGGAAGATTACTCGAAGTGAAATCACTATTGTTCCTATAAAGTCATAGCAACTTACAGATAATAAAGATAAGGAATCTGTGGAGGACCATGTCCGGTTACGTCCTGAATGTACACGGTATTAAAAGTCTTGTTTTGTCAGGATAGTAAATCCAGATATAAGCAAAAAAAAAATGTTTTGAATAGCAAATATAGATGTTCCAGCGGACAACAGTGAAACGGAAATACATGACAAACGATATACATAAACACATATAACTGTATACAAGGTCTGGTAAAAGGTATCGGGACTGGCACCATAAAAAGAAAACTACGGCACATATCAATTCAGTATTTAGTCTCCTTCGAAGTAATCTTCTTCTGAAGCCGCACACTTTATCCAGCGTTGTTTCCATTGATGGAAGCATTCCGTGAACTCCTTTTGGGGATAGCGAGCCGAGTTCCACTTTCAGTCGGCCTTGTCGCATTCTCTTTCATTTCAAGACGTCTTGAAATCATGTTCCTTTCTAGTGGGGTTTGATTTTTGGAGAAGAAAAAATCGCAAGGGGTGAGAGTTGAGGAATTTGGTGGCAGACTTAGGGAATATTGGCCAAAAACAGCTGCACAAGCCGTGCTCACTGACCACATTCTACACCCTTTCCTTCCAAGCACTGCTATAAACAACGGAAATGAGCGAGAACGTTACAACGTAGTGTGTATGAGTTCAAGGCCGATCTGTGGCAAGCGGCTTCACTCTGCGCACTTTAGATCCATTACCATAGTAACAGTCTCGATACTTTTTGAACAGACTTCGTACATATGCATTTATATGAGAATATAAATATATATTATGTTTTAAAAATGTTTTATTCTCATTTATAATTTTCAGTTATCGTAGTATTAGCCTTGGCCTTTTAAAACTTTAAGCTACTTTTCAGATAAATTGTGTCTGCGCCATTGGTTCTTGCCTTGACGTGTTGGGGCATGCGATAACGCAGAGTCGCAAAGAACCGAATATTGCTCCCGGTATGTCCAACCAAGCCTGAGGGTAGGGATTAGACTAAATGAGAATTACAAGAAGCCATATGGGATGCCGAATGGCGGTTGTACTGATTCGACGAACGCATCAATATCAATCTCAATCTCAATTTACGACCAACGGTGAATCACCCAATCTGCTGAAAATACCAACATTTATAAGATCACCTAGTTCCTAAGGAGGCACGGTGGAGTAATGGATAGCGGCTCGGATTGAGGATTCGGAGAGGCAAGTTCGAATTCCATTCGAATCCATTACGTTCAATTAAGTGCTAATATCATACCTCTTCTTCTCTTCCTCAGCTATGGGTAAATAGCAGGACAAACCGGGTTCTATAACCTTGGATAGCAACTGGTCTAAAGCAGAAAGAAATGGCAACATAGTGCGGGAAAAAAACTGCCTCGCCTAAGCGTTTATCACGCATGGAACATAACTGACTGAGTTCCTAAAGCTGATTCTTCTTCTTTGTGTCATGTCCCTTCAAGACGTTGGCGATATGTCTCTTCACAACTTCCTGTCTTTTTTAGCTCTTAATAAATTTTGTCTTTTCACCATTTCTCACAAATGCGCCATCGATTCACTCGAGCTTGCCAGGTAGGTTATCCGTTATTTTCCCCTCTCTCTCTCTATATATATCTCTCTCTTGTCTTTGATCTGTGCTGTGAGTATCAAATTTTCCAAGCCCTCTTGCCTCATTATATGCCCTAGAAATTTCAAGTATCTCTTCCTGATATTAAGTATAAGTGTCCTTTTTGTAGTCATTGTCTCTAGAACTTTGTCGTTGCTCACATGTTTCATCCATGGTATTCTCAGCATCCTTCTGTAGAATCACATTTTTGTTGCTTTAACTTTTTTCTTCATCTGTCGAGCATTCAGTGTCATATACGAAAACTGATATTACAGAACAGTTCGTTTCTTTGTTTCTAACGAATTTTTTTCTGTTTTTTTTATCCACTGTGCCATGTGTCCATGAGTGGATAAAGGCGTTAGTTAGATCCAGTGACAGGACTCAAAGAGTGTGAGTTCAATACCTGGTTAAGGCGGTGGAGATCTTGGAGAGGGGAATTAAGAGGAGATAACTGATAACTGATATCCATTAGACATGGCCCGTGAAACTAGAACAGTCTACCCCAGCGAGCTAAATAAAGGGTTCAGTTCGACATTCCAACCCCGTGAAGAAGGTCGGAGCGTACAACGGCCGAAACGTGATAAATATGGCAACAAAGATGAGGACGATAGTCCGAAAAATGTAAATAGTGTACATAATACCTCATCTCACAGATATAGACAGATATTAAAGGCTGTTCTGAATTTAAGCTCGATTTTCTTTGTGTTACACAGATACTATTTCGATCAAATTCGAACATCATTAACCCGTTTCTGCCATTCTTCTTTATAAGAATTGAATTTACTAGTCATGCAATTTACATTGTAAGTACGATTCAGTACTCGTGGTTATAACTAGTAACGACCACAGTATTCGAATAATCAGAATTAGTTGATCCATGCCGTTGTAGTTAATTGTAACGCTTCTCATCCACCATCGATCACAGCATTTCAAGCCAATATATCGGTTTGTTGACGCTTGATTATCTATTCAATTGTAGATCTACTGCCAAGGAGATTTGATCTGCAAGTTGACTAAGATTTTATCTGGTTCCCATCCATTGACCTGCCTGGTAGGTTGAACTTGTCAGGAGATAAACTTCCTATGACTCGGGGGCTATGCAGGTGGGAGTTCTTTCTGTTAATTCTCATAATAAATCCATTGTTATCGCCAGTGATGATCTTCCAAAGTGACCTTTATTGTAAAGAGTAAGTCGAGAAAAAAAAACAGTGTTTAAACACTAAACCATATATTTTGTTTAAACGCTTCTAAAATAAAACTGCTTTCATTTAATCACCACAGAGAAACTTTTCTGCCTGCCATCAGCATGGCTGATGCTGAAATCCAGGAATGCAACACTCTAAACCAAGAAGGTTCTCGTTTTCCCCTGACATGAAGTGGGGTGACTATACCGAATCAATTGCAACATCAACTGCAAGGGAAGTTGGCTCACTGTGTCGTGCCAGAAAATTCTTCTCGACAGAATCCGTCTTGCACACTTGTAAACCTACCATTCGTCCCTGCATTGAATACTCTGCTATATCTTGTCTGTAGCCCCTGTTGTACATCTCGGGATTCTTGATAAAATTCAAAGAGGGGTCTGTAGTGTATTCGATCCTGATCTATTTCAGTCACTTTCTCACCGACTTGATGTGACTTCCGTCTGTCTTTTCTACAAATATTTTCATGGCAACTGTTCCGGTGAGCTTTTTTTCCTTAGTGCCTAGATTACTCGAATTTAAGCGTGATACTAGATTAGCAAGTAAATCTCACCATTTTACTGTTGAACTAGCTTGATGCAACCACCACTTCTAATCTGTTTCTTTTTCCGTATTTCTCACCTTCCGATTTCTTGCTTCACTGCCACCTATAATATTTAAATGCAACGCCAATCGCCATATTCCGTATTCCTGAACCCTGTTCATTTATTGCGCTTTCCTCACTTCTCGTCGCTAAAGTCTTTTCATTTTCTTTCACTCCATGTAACCAGCTGCTTTCTAGTGGCATTATTGCTTGCCTTGGGGCGAACCACTTGTGTATATTGCACAATTTGTCAGTGGAATTTTATGTAATGTAATGTATCGCAAACAATGGAACTGAAATGATTTATCACTATCAATATTACTTTCATTGTGATTTCAGACAGAATGGCGTTAAATATGAGATTTATTACTTGCAGTGTCTCAAAAATTCGGCTCGTATCGTTTCGCTAACACGGAGAAGATATCGTTTATTTCTCTATTCTCGATGAACGGTTGCACTTTCAATGGGGTTTCAATATTTGAATGTCTATTGGTTCTCAAATTCACGGCTTACGGCCTTATCACATTGAAATAGCAGTTCTCGTACAATCGCTGAAGTTAAGCAACGTCGAGCCAGGTCAGTACCTAGATGGGTGGCCGCATGGGAATACCAGGTGCTGTAAACTTCGATGTGCGCGTGGTTGAATGCTCGGAACTGAAAATCGGAGAGCCAAGTTCCAATTCCAGTTGGGTTCGTTATATTGACTTACGTGCAAATACCCATGGGAAATGTATAAATCCACCTCTTCTCACCTCCTAGCTATGGGTTAATTAGTAATACTTATATCAGTAAATCCTTATTATCTCTAAAATATTCATACAAACTAAAAATATTTTCTGGCTTTAAATAACCTGTAAATGGGTGTTAATTCGTAAAAAATAAACACAATCAATCTCGAATTCAAAGAAGATTTCAAGAACTCATATATACAATACATTTGTTGGTTCCCATCTACACTAGGAATGATTTCAAAATACTTTCCGCTTCCCAATTTATAGGCAGAAACACACAGATGCATGCTGGGATTTCTTCTTCAGAGCAAACAAAATAGTCCGGTTCTTGGTTTCTTATCCGAACTCGCTCTTGTTTCTTAGTTTCTTCATTTTTAGTTTGTGAACTTTTTGCCATATTACTGTTGCTTTGCTTTATTACTGTTAATTTGCCTTGCATATATTGTTTGCTTGCTTTATATTATTTTTTGCCCTGTTCTTTTCTTGCAAACCTTGTCAATTCTGTTTACTGGACAGTTCTATAATTTATTTTAAATTTGACCATGGCCACTCACTCTAAAACATTCGTAAAGATGTTGGAAAATGTCAGCTTATTCTGTTAGCGTAGGAAGTACTCGCGATCTTCCATTCTTTATCTTTACATGAGTCAGACCAGACTAGGAAAATAGAATATCGCTGTGATATCTGGCCTGTAGATCGCATTTTCCAGGTTTGATAGAGTGCAAAGTCGTTACGCTGTCTTGTGGGAGAATACTTATTCTCCACTAAGCAAACTGCTTCCCACACATGCAACCCATTCTCTTCCATAGAGGACCCTTTCTGAATTCTATCAGCATGACTGATGCTAACCTTCAAGAAAGTGACAGCTGACGCGAAGTGGAAAAATTAAATCGAGTGAATTGCTAGGTCTGTTGCTAAGAATGTTGGTTCGCTGTGTCTTGATAGAAAGATTTTATGGCCCAAATCTTAGATATTAATAAATCTATAATCCGTTCATGCTTTGAAAATTGTTACCACATATGGTCTTGTGTTCCTGGTATATATTTAGAGTTCCTTGATAAAATCCAAAGAATAATCTGCAATGTCATTGGTTCTGACCTGGTATCTCGGCTTCAGTAACTTTTCCACCGCACCTCCCTGCGAATTTTCTATAAATACTTTTATGGTAATTGTCATGATACCCTTTCAACTATAGCACTTAGACTCTATGGATTTAAGAGCAGTACTAGATTGTCTGCAAGATCTCATCATTTTCAGTTGAAGTGGCTAGATGGAACCGTAAGTTAACAGATTCTTTTTTCGCTTGTGGAACTCTCTTTTGGTTTTATGCGTTCCAGTCAAGTTTTATCTTTAAAATGTTTAAATGCAATACCAAATGTTATCTTCTGTCTTTGTAATTTTGGTTCTTGTTCCCGCTCCTTAATGCTTTTTTTATTTCCATATTCTTTAATACACAAAGACCCACCCTGCACTTCAAATCCAGTTATGGCACCAACGATCCGTTTGGGGTCTAATCTGAGTCTTGTAAAGAAAAACCATAGCAGAATGAATCAGGCACATATTCTGAAGCTGCAAAATGAGCAACAACTCTTTCTCTCTCTTTCTCTTGCCAAGAATTATTTATTCTGCATGATTTATTTTGTAAAATACGACGCTGTTCCGCGTAAGCTCAACTGTGTTGACAACGCGTTTATATGCCGGGAGTAGCCAGTGACATTCTGTGCGGCACAAATCCGCACCTTGTTGATATCAAGTTAACTTCCAGATCAATCTTCTGCTGCTCCTAGCACTTTTGATGCTTTGCTGTAAGGGCGAGTCCGTAATTACTTTGTTACCTTCAAGGAGGGCAGCACATATTGGGGTCGCTATAGGTCAACTCCTCTCAGAACAAAGGTTACGTATTGATATAAAATTCTATTAAGTCCTATGGTATTTCCTGACGTGAATCTTACTACGAATACAAAATTTGTTTTTTCTTATATTAGAAGTTTTTAAAAATGTGTTAAATGTGTTAAAATCCTGATGATATATTGAAATCATCTCAATATTTAGTATTGTTGAAGTTATCGCTAACATTTTTTGTCGAGATTTACAAAGTCTACATTTCGTTCAATTTCGAAAACCAATTGATGAAATTTGAGTAAGCTGATTTGTTTGGAAAACTGCTTTAACAAAACCCTACTTCACGGTTTAATAATTTCTTTAATTTACTTTTATAGGACTTCAGGGTAAACATTATTTAATTTTTTTTCCCTTTTGAATGGCGAAAAATAAATTCTTAGATTTCTTACTCCTGAGCATGCAACATACAACTGGCCATGGGTAAATATTTCTTTCTGGAGACAAATACCAAATTTTTGACGTGTTCAGCTTTTTGTTTTGCTTACAGTTTTCGAAAATGCAGTGCGAACTGGAAACTGGATTCTAGTATGCGAAAACTTAAATAAAAGATATGCAAAAACAATATTTCATTTTTATTAAATAAGTATTTGTTATTTTAATCATTAAATTTTTAAAATAGTGTGAGTATTTTGTATGTTAAATAATGAAAAAAAAAAAAGAAAATTTATTGTAATAGGCTAAAATGTACTTTGTACCCCTACATTTTTTCACATTTAGTGTCGATCTGATAATATATGGCTATTTTAGAACGTGTGACGGACGGAGAGACTAACGGAAGTCACAGAATTTTATATATAGACAAAAAAACAAAAACAAAGCAACAACAAACAAACAAAAAGGAGTCAACTTTTATCAGCCTTGTAATTGTCATAGTGTACATCCTTCAGTTGTTAGCTAAACGATTTTCGCAAAATTCAAGAAGAAAACAAATGCAAAATGAAGTATAAATTGCACATGGATTTAGTCACTAATGTTTGCAATTGTTTCTGACAACTGAATATTGTCTTCTTGCTTAATGTAGATGCGTCACACACAACAACAATCTCAGATCATTAATAAATGATGATACAGAAGTCTACGGAAGCACCTTCAAAAATCAGGATGTTCGGCGCATTGTAGACCATCCCTGGAGAGTGAAGAGCGGAAAGTGTGGGAAAGAGGAAGAGTGAACAAAAAATAGAGGGAAAAAGAGAGAAACGGATGTAGAAAAGAAATAGTGAGAAATAAACAGAGAGAGGAAGAGAGAGAGAGAGAGAGAGAGAGGAATGGAGAGTACGAGATAGACAGGGGGTTAAAATTAGATGATAGAGAGAAGTTCAGAGATATTAACAAAGAGAGAAAAAGAAAGATACGTTCGTCTCATGCCATAAAACACACACAGACACACACACGCGCAAATATACATGCATATATATATATATATATATATATATATATGTGTGTGTGTGTGTTCGTGTGTGTGTGTGTGTGTGTGTGTGTGTGTGTGTGCGTGTGTGTGTGTGTGTGATTAATACAAATATAAAATTTGTCATTTAATTGATTGATGTTATTCTTAGCATGCCGACTCTAGAATTTCATAGCCGGACCCTACAGCAATCTTTCCATCCACTCGTAATGTGGCACCGTGCGTGTGCCTGAGCGGTTGTCTGTAACATGGATCAATTTAGTTTGCCAACCCTAGCAAAGAACTGTTTATATGTATTCACATTTTTTATACTTACGCCAATATATCGATAAAACTGTAGCAAAAAATGAAAAAAACATTTATTTTTCAACGTAATATTCTTCTTTGTCACTGCACTTAACCTAATTGGTTTTCATATATACAGGGATAATTTCAGATAAAGAAATTAGCAAATAGTTTAGTTAAGCTACGAACATACTGATGCATCTATCTTTGTATTTACAAACGCAGACAGATGTTCATTTCTTAAGTAAGGCAATTGGACCTAACTGGTAACTGGCACATTTGGCTAGAAAGTGGTTTCCCTGATTGTGAAAGTAGAATACAGATTCGCTCCTTGTTCGGAGGCATACTTTGTTTGGTCGGAGTTGTCGGCCTCTAGGTTGCAAGGATGTTTGTTTAAACAAATGTACACAGTAATCATAACGTTTATAGCAATAATATATATATATATATATATATATATATATATATATATATATATATATAGCCTGTTTCGATGTATCTCAGCGTGACTAGACATCCGATTGCTTCAAGCTGGGATCGAAACTCGACCGATTGGTATCAGTCAGAGACTCTACCCTTAAGCTATCGGCGCACGCCAGAGAAAGGGAATCTTTTAACGTATTATATACGTGATGTATATAAACGCTAGACCAGCAGCCAGAGCGCTCAATTCGGACGAAAAATATAAATGGTAATAATTTTGATCAAAGCACATGTGATAATACATTTTTAATAATTAGGGATATTAAAAGAATTCTGACGGTTAAGTCACGTTGAAAATCGTCAAATCAATAAGTTAAGCAACGCCGAGTATGATCAGTGCCAAAATGAGTCACCGCTTTTGAATACCCTGTACTGTAAGATAGGCACCTCCACTAATTTTCGATTTCTAAGCTTTAAAATGAACTTTTACAAATGAAAAAGCATTCTTGAAGCTTTCTTTTTCGCTTTAATTGAAAGCTAAATAATTAAATTTATTATTTCCAGTAAGCATAAAACTCTGGTGTATTTTAAATAGAAATTATATTGATAGGAATCTCAACTTTCTGATCGCTTTCAGTAAAATCATTACAATCGGCCATTTTTGACACATTTTGACACATTTGTAAGCAAATGTTAATTCTCGGTTTTAAAAATATTCTAAAACTAAAGTATACTTTTCTAAAACTTCCATTGAGGAATATTAGCTGATTTAAAGTATAATTAACCTGATTTGAAACAAATATTATTTACTTTAAATTGAAAATAACAGAAATGGATTTTAAAAACAAACGTGCTTTTCATCACTTATCAGTCACTTAACAAGCACTGATGTTTTGACAGATTTATTGTTTTTCTACGGAGACTTTATCTGTTAAAACATAATTTAAGACAATAGCGGGTGAGCGCCTTTTTATATAATTTTTTAAGTACTCAGTAATCTTAAAAATAGTGGAAAATATTCTCCGTAATCTAATTTTAGGAATGTTGACTTTAAATTTACTATAGTCATCGCTCTGATAATGATCCGTTATATTCACATACGCATCTCCCCCCTCTCTCTTTCTGTGCCGTTTTTCCTCAGGACATAGGCGATCATGGCTCTCCACAATTTCCTGTCCGTTGCAGCTCTAAATAGATTCTGTTTCTTCGTTATTTCTAAACCCTGTCTCGCCATCCATTTTCTCAAGCTCCTCAAATATGTCATGCCTTGTTTGCCTCTGTTCCTCTTGCCCTCAATCTGTCCTGTGAGTAACAAATTTTCTAAGCCGTATTTCCTCATTATGAGCCGCAGAAATTTCAACTGACTATTCCTGATGTTTAGTATAAGATTCCCTTTTGCTTCCATTTTCTCTAAAATCTTGTCGTTGCTCCCATGTTCGTTCCATGGTATCTTCCGTATCTTTCTGTAGAGTCACATTTCTGTTGCTTCAAGTCTTTTCTTCATCTTTGAGGAAACTGTCCAGAATTCATTGCTACACAGTAGGATAGATATCGTGTAACAGTTCAGTGCTCTTTGTTTCTGACGAAAATTTTCACCGTTTATAAAAAAAGCATATTTGGCTGTTCTAGCACGTGTAACCACTGGAGAGATGATTGCCCAAGCGTGTCACATCCACCCCAACCAACATCAGCGCGGTAGGGTAATAGCCCATTCCTCTCCGTGATTTGGTGAAGACCAAATAAAGGACCTTCACAAGCTGATAAAAGATAAAAAGATATTAAAAGGAACACTACTGATAAACATAATTAAAATCACACAAAATATTACTGTTAATAACAATTCTAAAGATTCCGATAGTGAAATGGTAGTAATATTAAGGATAACGCAAATGAAGACGATTGTAGAGGTATAGACTATTATAAGAGTCCTGGTGTCGCCAAAGCCTAAGATAATAATAATGATAACAGTTACAATAAGAATATTTCTTTTTGACATTGTCGGTTAAGATTAATCCCTTTTCAATGCCGGTACTTGTACTGCCTGTAAATGCGAATCTAAAAGTCGGTTCTGCAATCAATTGTTCTTTTGTCGATTCTGATGGTAGAAGTACTTCGATTTACCATATTATCAGTTTCTCAGTCGCCTTGCACCTTTGCAACGTTTTACCTCGTCCAAAGAAAACCGAGACAACGAGGAAACTCAGCATTTTGTCAAATCGCTGTCGATTAAGATTTATCGACTTTTTATTGATCACTATATTCTTGCTCACAAAGAATCAGTTATATTTGTGCTGTTTTTGTATTGTTTATTGTATTACAAGAGTAGAACTAGTCTTTGGGACCGTTCGATTGAAAAATGTTTCTCCGAATTCAGCTTTATATATATGTATATCTGTATATATAAATATAAAAGTGGACACTGAGGCCAACACCAAGCGGCGATAGTCTGTTTTATGGTTCACCGAAATTTTCAGGTCTGAAGATTGCATTGGACCATGAAACAGACTTTTGCCGCTGGGTGTTGACCTGAGTGTCAACTTTTATATTTCCATACGCCCTGTCTTTGATATTGAGCCCTTTTATCCATAAACATAGCATACATCAAAACTATATTTTTATCATGTCTCTCTCTCTCTCTCTCTCTCTCTCTCTCTCTCTCTCTCTCTCTATATATATATATATATATATATATATATATATATATATCACTTAAAACGTTATTTTTAGTGGATACCCATATTTGAGTAGCCGCTCCGTTAATATTTATTCATTTTCGTTTACCGGCCTGAATACTCGAGAACTGTTACCAAAGAAAAGTACGAACTCTCCAAAGAGCGCATATTTTTCTGAGTATCCACTAAAAATAACGTTTCAAGAGATAAGAATATGCCGGATTAATAAATAAAAATCCATTACTTCTTTAAAAATATATAGATATATAGAACGATAGATAGATAGTTCAATACAATTGTTAGTATAAAAGTTTTAAAATTTTAAATTAATTATAATTATAAATATTATTATTATAATTATAAATAATTATAAATTCAAATTATAAATTATTTATAATGTTATAAAATTATTAGTATAAAAGTATATAGATATGTAGAACGTTAGATAGATAGCTTAATACAATTATTGTTGAAGGGGAAAAAGATATCATTCTATCGGTAGAGCTCTATATTTTCGTCACACTCTCCCAATATATCACCTTACTCTCCCTCCATCTATATATATTTCTATTTTCTCTCTCTCTCTCTCTCTCTCTCTCTCTCTCTCTCTCTCTCTATATATATATATATATATATATATATATATATATATTGATATCTCTTTCGCTATATTTATTTATATCTCTATCTTTCTCGCACCCTCTCTCTCTCTATATATATATACTTATCTAATATATATATTTATTTATATATCTCTATATCTATATTTACTTCTATATCTCTATAACTATACGTATTTCTATCATTGTCACCCCCTTTCTCTCTATATTCTCTCTGTATATTATTTAATATATATATATATTTAATATATATATATATATTTATTTATTTTCACATTATATTTTTAATCCCTACCGGTATTTGAGTAGACACACCGATTATTTTAAATAAATACGTACATATAAATCTTATCCAGAATCGTATATATAAATCTTATCCAGAATCAAAGTTTCATGAATTCCTTTGTATATCCATTTGTGAATTAATGTTATTTAAATACTGATAAGGACTTTTCTTCTTTTTCTTCGAAATAAAAATTACAATAACAAACAAACGTTGAGAACAATATGAGATTAAAAATAATTCTATAAATGACGTAACATTAATGTTCAAGATAAGATTTTTAATTTGTTCAGTAATGCACACATGTAGTCATTCACACATGTAGTCATTTACAGATTTAGTCAAGCGCACATGTAGTCATTCATACATATAGCCACTCACACATGTATAATACAGAGGTTAAATGTTAATAGAATATTGATTTTTCTTTTAGAATTCTGGTATTTGATTAAATTTTAATATTAAATTTACAAAACAATTTTCCTACCCGGTATAAAATGACTTATTTGATACCAGGATAAACTCATCAAAATGCAGATATTGATTGTTTTTCGATTTAATAAGAAATCTTTCAACGAAGGATTTCTTCCTAAATATTGTTTCATACTCCTCCTTAAACTTTTGAACGGGAGTGGAGGGTTAACCCTGTTTAGGATTGGGTTTCCGGTTCTTTCCAAAGTTTGCGCACTCTTTTTCATTCCCAGTAGCCCTTTGTATCTTAGTGGCATTATCGCCTTGCTTGGAGTGAAAGGATTAAATAAGAAAAAGAAAATGATCATCAGTGGATGTGGTGATACCCATTTTATGGATACTATATATAGGCCGGTCGGGGAAATGGGGAAAGAAAGGAACTGGCTTTATCCATTATTTTTTTGTTTAGCGTGTATGTTTTCGATTATTTGTAGTTATTACATCGATTCATATATATATATATATATATATATATATATATATATATATATATATATATATATATATGTGTTAATCGGTATCACCCCAAGCAAGGCCGTAGAGCCACTGACACGCAAGGGGGGGTTACAGGGTGTGGAAGAATTAGGAACAGATACATTAATGCACAGAGAGAGAAAATAGTAATCAGGAAGACAGTAGAAAGACATTTTGACATTGCATTTAATTTTTTTTCATTAACGCTGGCTGGAAAGCATGGCACCGGAAGGCAGTTCCATAAGCGAGAAGTGCAAGAAAAGAAACTGTTAACATAGAACTTACGGCTACATCTAGCCAGCTCAATTTTATATTAATGAGATCTCGACGCCACTCGAGTACTATGCTTTAATTAATTTTATTTTGTATATTTTCTTAGTTTGGTATTTTAAATGAGGTTTATTAATTAAGTTGTGGGTTATTAGTTGTTTAGTCTTTTCAGTTGCGATGTGGTTGTTGTAGGTAGCATAGAAGGAATTCCCTTTGGTGTTTTGAAATGAGAACTGATCTTTTGTTCAGGGGGTGTATATTATTCTAGAAAGTTCATTATTGCTATTTTCTCCTCTAAGCCAAGGTCAGATTTTTTCATTAACATCTTTGATGTAACCATGTGTTGTTTTTCTTTTTTCTAATATTTCCTTTTTCTTTGTAGCGTTGATTTCTGCATCCACACAATTTACATATACAAACACTCTATTTTCAATACTGAGCACGCTTCCCCATAAATGTATCAATTTTTAAACTATATATATATATATATATATATATATATATATATATATATATATATATATATATATATATATATATATAGGTAGTAATCCGTTGGTATATAATCCAATATATATATATATATATATATATATATATATATATATATATATATATATATATATATATATATATATACACACACACACCATATAGAATAATATAGACATATAATGTATATTTATTTTTATAATAATCCTTTCTAGTTCTCTAATTAGCTTCTTGATGTTAAGTTGAAATTCAAGGAAGGTACTGTATTTTTTGTTAACCCAGGTATTTTCAGTCTCCTCCGAGATCATCCTCAGGGGTGTATCCCAAAGACAAATTTATTGTAACTGATCGTTTGATGAAAGATGGATTGGTAGGGCAGGGCCTGCTCGCTGGCCTGTACGTTCTTCCGACTTTAATCCTTCTGATTTTTACCTGTAGGGCCGCCCAAAATAATTGGTTTATGCAGCAGACATTAATAATGCAGAGACACCTCATCAACGTACCGTGGGGGCCTGCGAAACCATTCGACACCGGGTGGGAGTATTTGAAAGTGTACACCAGTCAAGAATCCGACGGGTGCATGCGTGTGTAGAATCAAAAAGAGGACATTTTGAACATTTTCTATGAGTTGCTGCGTTGAGGTACAACGATGTCCTTTTAGGCATATGTTTATATGAACATTTTACCTTGTTTTGGTGTCAGGAAACCGCCCCCCAAAGTTTGTAAAAGTATTTTTGATACACCCCGTATATATAGGATTAATAAAAATATAAAATTTGTCGGTTAGCTGATTGATGTTATATTCATCACCTCTACCCCGGAGTTTCGTAGACGGACCTTTGTGTAATTCTTCGATCCACTCGTCAGGAGATATCAGCAAATGTCTGTCAATTTTTTCCTTTTCGTTATTTTTATATTAAGTTAAAAATAATTTATGCACTTTTTTGTTGGTGTTAAGTTGATTTTTCTTCTTTTATACGTGTGTACGTGTGCATACCTATGCGTGCATGTGTGTATACGGCTGTACGTGTGCATATGTCGATATGTGTAGGAAGTCGTGGTTATTTAATCGTTTCATAGCTTACTTGTCTCCTTCTACGCTCTCATGATACCTTTTCTTTCTTTTCTTTATCTTTCGGCTCTGAGTGTCAAAAATAGCATAACGAAGATATAGGGTGACCCCAAAAACGGGAATTTTTGAAGAGCGTTTTGCCAGACATGAGCAAGTGGCAACACTGCGAGATAGTGACCTTGAGCAAGTAAACATTTCGCCATTTTAGTAACGAGAATGAAATTCACAGTATCCCAGCTGAGATGTTGCAGCAGTCAATGAGGAATCTCAACAGCAGATTTCAAGAATGCATTCGTACAGGAGGACGCCATCTAAAGGACGTAATTTTAAAAAAATGAAAATCCCATCATTGTTTCTTAAATGGCACGTTTTAAGGTTTCAATTACTATGAATTAAATATTTTTCTTCCATCACTCTTGGTTTTATTGGATTGTTAAAAAGTTCCCGTTTTTTCTGGGTTACCCTATATTTCAGGTGGGGGAGGGGATCAGACACGACTTAAAATTAGGTTAATATTCCAGAATATTCTGGAGTTTTCTAAAAATTTCAAAATATAGGTGTATTCTGTTTTTTTGATTATTTCTCTTTTAAATATTATTCACACACACACACACACACACATACACAGACACACACACACACACACACACATATATATATATATATATATATATATATATATATATATATATATATATTCCGAGCCAGAAATATACATTCCGGGCAGGATCCGGACCCGCAATCCTCAAATTCTGGATTCCCAAGTTTTCATTACTGTGTTCGTTTCGGCGCTTTTTTACATGATCTTTTGCGATGAAATTTTTCTCCGATAACAAGTTTTATAAATTGTGACTAAATTTTTTATTAATTTATTAAATTAATTGCAAAATTCAGTGAAAGTCCTCCATCAAATAAAAATAATTGTTTGTACGGAAAGTAAGATCCTATGTACATCAAATTGTCTTTAAATTAAGTTGCAGCAGAAGAATTATCGTCGAACGTTTAAAAGGTAAGCTTAAATATTAATGCAATACTTTTTGTTTCCATTTTCTCGAAAACCTCGCGTTGCTCACATGTTCGGTCCATGATATCCTCAGCTTCCTTCTGTAGAACCACATTTTTGCTACTTCAAGTCATTTCTTCATCTTTGAGCAGTTGTCCAGCATTCTATATGAGGAAAGACATCACGCAGTGTTTCCCAAAATACCAGAAATGTCATGTCGCCCAAACATCATTTAGTTCTTGATAATGGCCGAGTCGATCGAAAGTACTCGAAGAAAAACATAACAAAAACTTAAACTTCGGTCAGCTTATTCCTAATTTTGATTTGAATCCAGAAACTGCCTGCAGATGACATGTGAGGCTTCTGGAAACCACTATGGTAGCGTTGCGTCATCTCCAGTCTACACTGTGTTTCTATACGGCTTCTACACGCCTTTCAATAAATAAATTAAAATGGGGCGTCTATTTCAAGTAAGTAGTGTCCACTATATACATATATATATATATATATATATATATATATGGAAAGAGAGAGAGAGAGAGAGAGAGAGAGAGAGAGAGAGAGAGAGAGAGAGAGAGAGAGAGAGAGAGAGAGAGAGAGAGAGAGAGAGAGAGAGAGAGAGAGAGAGAGAGAGAGAGAGAGAGAGAGAGTCGTCCACATACAAACCTGTTTCACAGTTCATCAGTGACGATAGACGTCCGGTTGCTTCAAGTCGTGATCAAAACTCGGCCGATTTGGTATCAGTCAGAGATCCTACCCCTAAGATATCGGCGCACGGCAAAGAAAGGGAAGTTTTAACATAATATATGCGAAATGTAGGAATGGGTAGGATAAAAAATCTACATACATATGCACAAATGCTTGCACGTACGTATAAATATATTTCTTCCTCTAGTGTTATAAATAGAGTGCTCAATGTTATGAAACAGAACTATAAGCATATATTAGCGAATATACATAATACCCAACGTCTATAGCACGATTCGGAGTTTCATGCGATTTATATTTATATCTTCTGGTGCGGGGATTTCTCCTGAAGATTGCATAAACTGCATGAAACTCCGACTCGTGCTATCGACGTTGGATATTATGTATATTCACTTATATATATATATATATAGAGAGAGAGAAAAAAATATATATATATTGTCATCCACAGATAGACTCTTTTGCTGTATCATAGCTCATCAGTGTGGCTAGACATCCGATTGCCTCAAGTCAGGATACAAAACCTACTGATTTGGCATCAGATGGAGATTTTACCCCTGAGCTATCAGCACCCGGTTGAGAGGAAGGCTAATTTTTACGTACTTATTCTTCGAATAAACACGACAATGACCGAGAGTGCTCAATTCATGGAAGAGTTTTGCAGTATTGCAAATTCGCGCTTTCTCCCATGGATGCTCGACCGGAATTAAATTTTCTGGGGACGTATATATATATATATATATATATATATATATATATATATGTATATGTGTGTGTGTGTGTGTGTGTGTGAACTCATGTAGATTTTCATCATAACATCATAGTATCTTTCTGCTCAAACTAACAATATATTTTTAATTTTTTTATCTTTATTCATATTGTGATTATATAATAGCTAATTATAACTATTGTCATCACTAAATGTTACAGTGATGGCTATTTTCATTATTAATTCTTATAGGTGTTTCTGTCTATATCAAAAGAATATATAGCTAATAATACACACCCAGCTTGGAGAAGATGAATATATTTACATCTAAATTCTAATTGGCTGACGATCACAGGTTGAATGATTGATTAAATAACCTAATTTGAATGATTTTTATCGAAGACAGAGTACGACGGTTCTTTAACATGTGACACATCGTGACATCGAATTGTCGCCTGTTTCAGCGATGAAAGCCACGCCTATTCAAAGTCACCAATCATGAGCAACTGTCACCAGGCGATTCATGCAAAATTCAATAAATTTGAGACTCCCTCTCTTTCCGTCATGCCTTCTCAATTTGTTTATGGCCGTCACGAACACCGGAAAGTCAAGATGGCGCTAGCTGTATTCCTATTATTTTAATAGAAAAAAAGAAGATAAAAAATGAAAATAAATAACATTTCTTTTCGTTTTAATTTGTTTTGCTTCTTTTCTTCTTCTTTAGTCATGAGCTCCTAAAAAGATCCGCACTTCATTCCCCGTTTCTCTTATTATTTTGTTATTGTTCTCATATCTCAACATTGAAATAAAAAAGGATCCATCAGCTAAAAAAAACCCCCAAAAAAACAAACAAACAAAAAAGCAAAAAGTAGTATTCTATTTTATTTCTGTCGGCCATTTTGTTTAGTTGGAGGCTATTTTTTGCGTAGTTATCGAGATGCAATTTCACCTCCTTCACGGTAGCGTGCAACACCAGCCGTGCTTATTGGATTTCACCGTCCATCTGTCACCGTCTTCTTTCAATTGCTTTCCACGTCCATCTTTCTCGTCGCATCACGAATCATGAAGCAAACATTAATGTGTTTTTTTTAAAAGTTTTTAAAAAAAAAAAGAAAACTTGTTTTTATCTCTGTTTCTTTGATGCTTCTTTGTATTTAGCGATTCACATCAACTTTTAAAGCATTCTCCTACTCCCGTTCACTACCTGTTCGCACATTCATCGGGCGAGCACTGGTCAACGGATTCCACAAATCTCAAAACGGGAGGTTCAATATCATGAAGATCCTGTTTATTATTATTATTATTATTATTATTATTATTATTATTATTATTATTATTATTATTATTATTATTATTTAAGTAGGTTCGTCCTGGGTGTGAAAATAAAATACATTGGACAGCAAGGCCTCTGACCGGGAGAGTGGAGGTTTTGAGAAGCGTGGGACAACCTCTTAATTGCAGTTGTTCACAGGTCCACTCTGACCCGACGTGGTAGCAGCTGTTAGTTTCCCAGTTATGGGCAAATAGTGAGCCTCCAAACAAAAATCAACTTTTATAAAATGTACAACAATAGATTTTATGATCTACAAAATATATATTTAAAAACATACCTTTACCCTGTAAGTATAAAATTACGTACAAAAATATCTGTAGATGAAATCATAAAAATACGTACAAAATATTTAGATTTTGCCATTAAATAACCCATATATGCCGCTAAACAATATTAACCAATCAAAAAATCAACATTTAATTAGGTAATGAGAGAGAGAGAGAGAGATAGAGAGAGAGAGAGAGAGAGAGCAAAGGTGAAGGCGTTTTCTGCATCAAAATCTCTTTATATTAAAGAATGCTGAATTTTCGTGTTATATAATCATGTAGTCTGAGACACCAGGAAAAAGAAACGAATATATGGCTCTTTCTTTTTTCTTTTTTTACATTATTTACACTTATTTTTGTTATCCTTATCACAACTTTTCGGCTTTTATGCCCTCCGGCCTTCTTCAGGTGCTTGTCAGTTTGGGACAATTGGCTATTGGATGAAAGCATTGATTCGTGTATTTGGTGACATAGTAATTGCGCGTTCAATTCCTGGGCGGTCGTGCAGGCTTGAACTCAGTGAAAACATTGCTAGCAATATCGGAAGAATACTAAATAAGAACAAGGCGAGATATCCCTAGACATGGTGATTTTTTTTCACTATTCAGTCGTAATCCCTAGACATAGAAGAACGAAAAACATCTATCCCCTGTAGATTATTATAAAGTGTTCAGTTTCAAATTCCATGTAAGTTACCCGGTCAGCCACTTCCTGAAGAAAGCAGGTGATCTCAACGTTGAGATAATAACAACAAAGATGCGGACAATAGTATAAATAATATAAATAATGGTAACTCTTTCTTACAGAAATTCAGACAGAAAATTTGGTTACTTGAATTGAAACATTGAAAATTACCTTAGTCAACAAGATCTTTGGTTCCAAGAAACAAAACACATTTTTTAGCTAATTTGATGGTGCTGATTCCGAAAATGACCTTAGTTTTTTATGGCTAGCTACCGTTTTTGTTGTACTGAAATTGCTCATTTTTGGAAAAAAGATCAATTTACGATCTTGGCTGGTAGCAATATTTAGTTAATAAAGGTCGTAGAAACCCATCAATTTTCAGGTAGACCGAGAAATTCATCTTAGCCGCCGGAAATAAACTATTTTTATAAGTCAAAAATTTAAAATAGAAGTACCAAAGTTTTTCAATCTACCGGCAAAATTCAAACTGATAAACGTTATCAGGAATACACTTTAGTAAACCTGATAATTAAGGTGACATCGAAAAATGAAACCCTAAAATCCTTTGAGAGCATTTGTGTTTTCACAGTTGGAAAGAAACTCCAACTAAAGACATCCCAATTGAATTCGCCTATTCCATTGTACATGATACTGCTGGAGCATCAAAAGGACTTAAATAACATTGAACATGACAGACAATCAAGAAAGAGAATTTTTTTTACCATAGTTCTTATGTTCATGAAGGTTTTATTTCTGTTAGTTTATTAAATGATTTGATGAGAATACTTGTTGGTCTTGTTATATTCAGTCGTGTTATATTTAAAGACTTAGGATCTGATTGTTATTGCAAAACTAGTATTTCTCTTCTCAATAAGCAGACAATATTTGTTGGTTTAAATACGAATTGAGAGGTTTCTACGATTTTATTTTGAGAAATATTGTCATCAGTCAATATCATATATACTGAAAACAAATGAAAAAAAAATGTTTTCCCCCCCAAAATGAGGCATTTCTGTACAACAAAAACGTTAGCTAACCAAGAAAAAATAAGCTCATTTTCAGATTCAGTGCCCTCAAATTATCTAAAAAAGATGTTTGGTGTCTTGAGCCCATTTTAAATTTTTTTGTTGTTGACCAGTGTTATTTATCAATTTTCACTGTGTGGCTCTAGACAATTTCTCTCGCCAGAACCAATATTACATATTTATAAATCTATTTGTCCGTACCTCGAATATTGTTGACACATACAGTCTGGTGCTCCTGCTATATATTTAGAGATTCTTGATAAAATCCAAAGAAGAATCAGCAATTTTATTTGTCCTGTCCTAGCATCCCGGTTTCAGTCACTTTCCCACTGACGTAAAGTAGCTTCCGTGTACCTTTTCTATAAATACTTTCATGGTAATCGTTCTGATGAACTTTCCGCCATGGAAGCTAGTACTAGATTAACAACAAAGTCATTTTACAGTTGATTTGGCTCGATGCAAGCGTAAGTTCTTTGCTAAAAGTTTCTTTTCTCGCACTTTTCGTTTGTGGAATTCTGTTGCGGCTGCTTGTTTTCCATCCAACTTTGATCTTCAAAAATTTAAATGCAATGTCAATCGTTATCAACTGTCTTCTTGATTCCTCTTCCTTTTTTGTTCTTGCTATTTAATATTTTTTTTCTTTTTCTAATTCTTTCGCACTCGGTAATCCCTTGTGTCTTATTGGCTTTACTGACATGCTTGGGGTGAAATGATTAAGAAATAAACTTGGGAAAACTTCATATCAGAATCTTAAAAGACTCGTGAAATGTTCCTCGTCCAACCCTCTTTAAATGACCAAATATCAGAATTGTTTTTGGAATCTCTTCTTGGTTGGGATGAGAATGTTCCAGCATCCATTCTTACTACGACTACTATATGGGATATAATCAGAGTAAAAGTCAGCTACAAAAATATTGGAAATAAAGAACCATGACTTAGGAAGAAACATTTCTAGGGCACATAATAAGGAAAGAGTGCTGGGAAAATTTGATACTCACAGGACAGATTGAAAGCAAGAGAGGCAGAGAAAAAGAAAGCATAACCTACCTGGCGAGTTTAAGTCAATCGATGGCGAAATAAATAATTGTGGAGAGCAATGATCACCAATGTCCTGAAGGGACACGGCACATAGAAGAAGTAGAAGGCCAAAATAATAACATTTTATTGAGAGCTACGAAGGGACATGGTATTAAAAGTAGCTATTTTTGTATTAATTTCCACTAATATATCTTTCATCTTATTGTTGCTTTTTATCCCAATGTCCCGATTGTTTTACGTCCTCTGACAATATTTTTAACCAGTTCACCACAATCAAGACTGTAATGCCACTAACACACAAGGGGTTACTGGGAATGAAAGAGAATGAAAAGTCTTTAGAAGGAAACGGAAACCCAATCCTGAGCAGAAAAAAACCCAAACAAATGATAAACCTCTACTTCCTTTCAAAAGACCGAGGAGAAGTGTGAACTTGACGATAGACGAACCTATCTACTCCTATTATGTTAAACAATTGGAAAGTCAGAGAATTTCGTTTATCCTGCGATTTAAACTATAGCTTTTTTTTTAAAAAATCAATTCACTCCAAGCAAGACGATAATGCCGCTAAGACGCAAGGGGGGGTCTTGAGAATAAGAGAATGAAAAGACTTTAGAAAGAACTGGAAACCCAATCCTAAACATGCTCGTTGTTTGTTTTTGATTTTGTCAACTGCACAGTATAGTAGAATCAGTTTGGCACTGCTGTACTGCTTGGCATTCGTGCCGGTAAATATATATCTGTTAAAATGAGATGTAAATGTTATTTTTCATTTTTGCGCAATTTAGATGACAATTTATCCATTGCACCCTAAAGAAAATGAAGAATAAATTCAATGTTACCAACCTGCAAGTCAAAACTGTTGCCCAGTCTTCACTTGACTGAGTTGTAGGTGTTCAAAAGTGTCTTTGCGGCCACGTGGGTAATGATTTACTTTTCACCGTATAACTCCTTTTCCACTTACAAAACGTTGCAAAACTCTCACTGTTTTATCGCGCTTTGTATTCCGACGAGCTAGATTCCTTAATCCCACCGCCTTTGATCTATACCACTGGGACCTGAAATGTCACATACACAAGCGTGAATTATCTCCATTCCTTTCTTATTCTAATTGTAAGCACTAAGTTCCATTCGTATATTTTCTTCTCAAAAGCCGCCGTGGAACAGACTCCCGGCATGACGTTTTCACTACAATATTGATCTTTTCAAGTCTAGGTTAATCTTTCCTGAACAGCGCCATAAACTTGACGTGTTGTCCTTTTTTAAGCTCATACAACGCAACATAGTAACCTTCTTGAGGCTTGAGTGGTTCTTGGGCTTACGACGCTCTATTAGGTGAACATTAGTATATTAAAGAAGTTATTTGTTAGGTTAGACAAACTTTGGCACAAAGTCGTATTTGAAGAGCACAGTGTATTAAATCATCATCATCATCATCATCATCATCATCATCATCATCATCATCATCATCATCATCATCATCATCATCATCATCATCATCCCATAATAGTGTATGTTCATAGAATCGCTGTGCAGCTGAGCACCTGACCATGCGTAGCGTGTTTTGGGCAAGTAGACCTGATAGAATCCATCCCTCTCCAGGTCAAACCACAGACGATGTCCACCAGCTCCGTGACCAAGACAAGCCTTGGTCACGGACACGTGATCGTTGATTCCATCGGGGTAACCCTCCGTCCTGGCCGTTGACTTCAATCTCGGAAACCATCTACTCAGTGATGCCTCGTCATTACAGCAGTGCCTGCATATATACTTGTAGAGATTAATGGATTTATTTCGTATCATGGATTTATAAAAGCTCATATATGTGGCTGTAACTTATTAGGGCACTGTTTAACCATGTCGAACAGATAGAAACTAGTGTTTCTTGCTGTCTTCGACCACAAGCCCAAATTCCAAACCCATTTGCTTCCATTCCATATTTTGGCGGCGTCATCCGGTATTGTCAACTAATCCTTGGAAGCTTCTCAAGACAAAGCCAGCTAACGTCCAAGCCAGGCACAGTTCCTGCTGAGTGCTATCCCATCAGACCCTGCCTGTTCTTCCTGTTACTGACGTGGGCATTGTTGTCAGTTGATGACCTCTCCAATTCTCTCCTTGTCACAGTGGCAGAAGAGGAAAAGCCCCCGGGGATGTGAAGCGTGTTTAGGTCAAAAGAGAAAACGTGAGAGCAGAACGTGACTGTCTAT
>OZ038486.1:79202669-79250169 GCA_964036315.1 Acanthosepion esculentum
AATTTCTGTCTACAAGCATATTATAATAAAAAGGTATTGTAAACACATGTGCACCCATACGTACGTATATATACGTACTTATATATAAATATAACAAGAACTGAATTAGTTTACGTATGCTCCTGACGCAGGTGATATTGTGTTGCAGGTGATATTCAATTTGAATAAACCTAGTTTGAAATCAGTATTTGAAATCTTGGCTTGTTACGCCTGCTGGAACAGAACCAAAACTATCTCCGCCACCAACTAGGTCCACTGACTTGCGGAAGGTTAGAGAGATAATTCGAATCAGACTGAGTTAGAATCATATATATATATATATATATATATATATATATATATATATATATATATACATATATATACATATACAGAGAGAGAGAGAGAGAGAGAGAGAGAGAGAAAGAAAGAAAGAAAGAAAGAGATAGATAGATAGATAGATAGATAGATAGATAGATAGATAGATAAGGTACTGATAAAGATAGATGAAAATAAAGAGAAGCAGCTCTCAAGATGTTCGTTCTTGTTGTGTACGATATTTCATCGGATTCCAACTTAATCGAATGACACATTTTTTTTTTACACCGTTGGCTCTCAAAATGATTTGTGGTCCATTGGCAATTACTACACTCAGACTCTGTCCTCTTTTTGGAACGGAGACAGATTCCAGTGGTCAAGGCTATCATTAATAAAACCTCAGAATCATTTTCTGAGAGTTAAGTTGGACATGTTTAACTTGCTGAGTTGCTGATTATCATCATACATAAACATATTGAAACCATATTGAGCATTCTTAGCCTGAATAATTTAAACTGAATAACGTAATTAAGTATATAAATATTGATTACAGTAACGGCGAGAATAGCCTTTTTTTATACAGGGGACATTCGGCATTTATTAATCGAATAGGTAGCGTGACTATCGGTTGAAATTTATAAAATCTATCTCTTAAAACAGTTTTACGGGAAATTGGGCTTCTCTAGTACACTAACAGTTATAGCTCTTTCTAGCCCTTATGGGAGTTTGCTTCTAAACCTTTTGTAGTGCGGGAAGTCTACATCTTGAATTATTGCTTTTAGAAGTTTACAAGTAATGCGGTTTTTGGTATTTGTAAAGGTTCTTCGTTTGTGATTCTGTAATGCCAATCTATATTATGTTCTGATAAAAATTGTCTTCTTTAAGGTTTACAGGATTTATTCGCTTGAAGCCCTTTTCGATTACTGATTTCTTAAGTAAAATAAACAACACTTGTCAATACATAATTATTTAGATATTTCTGAACAGTTTGGGCGCCAGCCATATGAAAGTCTAGATCTGACGAGGCTATTTAAGAGAATGACACCAAGGTCTTCGGTTAATGTTTTGGTTCTGTAGCAACTAACGGTGTTGGGCGAAACTAACTACCTCTAATGCAACTTATTTTGTGTTCAATTTCTTTATCTTCTATACTTAATTTCTCACAACTGACCCACACACCGAGCTATATGAAGTGTTTACAGAGGATTAATTCCACATTTTGGGTTTTCGGATTAATTTCATTTCAATTCCAAATCATAATTTCTGCTTTGGAAAGGATATCCGGTAATGGGCCAGAGTGGAAAGATGTCTGATGATGGGCCAGTTGGAAAAGATATCTATGCGGGTATCATCATGTGAAGTGTCTCTGAACTACTCATTATTCAGGAGATTAATTGACAAACAGAAACTACAGCGAGTTTCCATCGGCTAAAGGATAAAGCTTCACTGTACTGAACTACTGGCAATGTATACAGGGCCGTGATGACATTGCCATATTGAAATTAAGGGCCACGGTGGAGGGTTACTCCGATCGAATAACCAGTCACATATTCATGACGAATGCGAGTCTTCAAGTCTGAGGACATCGGTTGTGGTTTGAACTAGAGTTGCACGATTGAATACCTATCGAGATTTGGAGGAATCTAGACAGCTAATCACCATTGCAGCGAAACTGACCACATCCAGTCATAGGAATGATGATAATGATATTGATAGAAAAATTGAGTAAAAATAGTCTGGTTGCAAAAATAGATCCCAAATCTCCGCAGACGGCATCCAAGCCATTTTTACGATGACCGCCTTCAATCAACATTGGAATGGGTAGAAAAACTCTGCGTTGGCCAGTCAACAGTTGTAAGTGGTTAGCAAAAATATGGAAAAGATTTAAAAAGAGGGTAAATAGGTTTCGTATGAATTGTCAGTGCAAAGCAATGAACAACGTATAACAACCTGTTCTTTTTTAATTTCTTGTCAGACATGAATAAAAACTAAATTGTAAAAGATTATCATTAGAGATGTAAAGTGTGTTCAATGTAATATTAGGAAGCGTCGAAAATTATTTTGGAATAGAGAACAACCTGCAGTATTAGTGGCAACTTTTCTTTATCTATTCTTTTGTATTTGCTAGAATGTGAACAGTGTACTAAGTACAGGAATTTATGATAGTGCTATAAACATTAATAGAGCTACAGGAATTTATATTAGTACTATCAGAATTAATAGAAGTACAGGAATTTATTTTAGTGCTATAAACATTAATAGAAGTAAAGGAATTTATTTTAGTGCTATAAACATCGATAGAAGCACAGTTACTATCTGAGTTTGAACCGGTACACATCATGCGTTTGCTGTTGAAATGATTTTTTTTTAAACTGGGGAATCTGTATTGTTTTGTCGTGTTTGTTTTGTTTGTTTAACGGCATATTAACTCTTTATGGGTCATTTAATGTCGAAACTTAATGTTTTGGTGAACATTAGTAATTTCTTTTACAAACGTATTGCTGGTAATTTTTTTCTTTTTCAAAGATTTATTGCTGGCAATTTTTCCTTTTCCTTACAAAATTGTTTTGCTAGTAAATTTTTTTTCCAAGAAAGTATTGCTGGAATTTTTCTTACTATGAAAATGTATTCCTAGCACTTTCATTATAAAAATGTATTTCTACACTTTCATAGTTTTAACCAGTTTAGGGGTTAACTAATGTTGGCCATTTTACTATAAAAATGCATTTTTATACTTTCATAATGTTCTGCTTTTGTGTGTTCATTATTTGTCCATAGTTAGGACCCTACCAAGTGCTACCACCACGGGTCAGGGTGGACATGGGAACAACAGCAATTAAGAGGTGGTTCCAGGCTCCTCAAAACCTCCACTTTCCCGATCAGTGGCCTTATATTTGGATGCAGTTGCATACCTTTCAAAGCCTCCTTACAATTTTTGAAATTAAAAATTGAAATATTGAAGCTTACTTGAAATGTAGTTGTTAAGTTGCCGATTACAAATATCCCGATCAGACGCCTTCCTGCCGGATGTAGTTTATCGTCATACCCAGCACGTGGTGGATCTGTAATTGCAACATAGAGAGGTTTTCGTGATCATTTCATGTTACGTCGGAATGATCCTGTTCCGGATAGAAAATCGATAATGCTATGGGTCACAGATTCAGCGATATTCACCTGAATAGTCTCGAAGCGCTCAAACTTCTTGAGATGGAAAACTTTAGACATCGTCAACGGCATTGTACAGCGAATATAAATCACCATTTGGAGGATGCCGCTTTTAAAACGAAATGAATAAAAACTGTAGCCATTTTTTTAAAACAACAGTGAAATATTTTTCCAAATAGCAGTTACCTTGGTCATTTTGTCAACCTTTAAAATGTGGGACATATTTCTACCGCACCTTGTATATTAAAAAAAAACCCAAACAACGCAATTAACTTATTTTCATTGCACAAAACTTCAATATGGAAGAGCTGTTGCCATTCTGATATCTTCTAATTATCGCTTTCTGGATTTTATCGCTAACGAGTAAAGTCCTCAAAAGTTGGCAATGACAACTGGAATATTGACTCTTCGCGCTGAACATGCCGTGCAGTCAAAGATGGGAAAAGAATTGAATAAAGCGGGAATAGCAAATAGTAGCCAAACCAGCAGCTGTCTTCCATAGGCCTGCCTCCAAATGAGGGACCACTTGGCGCGTTGCCATGGATACACTTTCAATACGGGTTTTATAATGAGGCCAGCATCTTGGATATATCAGTTCATATATATATATATATATATATATATATATATATATATATATATATATATATGTGTGTGTGTGTGTGTGTGTGTGTCTGTCTGCGTGTATGTCTGTTTGACTCTGTGTGTGTGTGTATATATATATATATAATCTGATCTTGAAATATATATATATATACATATATATATATATTTCAAGATCAGTTTGTCAAGTATTCGGGTAACCGAATGTATGTATGCATGTATGTTAAAAGTTTATTCATGAGTGATTTCATATTTATGCGCCTATGTTCAGGCATGTGCGTAAGACTAAATGTGTTTTTCTTAGAGGGGAAATGAATCTTTAGTGTCCAGTTTCAAAACTGATATTCTAACAACTGATGGTTTCGTGTCTCGTTTAATCCCGATAAAAATAAGCGACGGCAATTGAAAATCGCATGCACGATGCGGGAAATGACGTCGCAGGTGATCTCCTAATCATATGAAATCTTCAGCTTATTTGACATCTGAAAGATGAATGTTAATAGTAATAAAAGCCGTTTCCTTATAAGGAAACATCCCGCATTCATTGGCCGAGCAGCTATTGCTAACGTTGATTGGAATTTATCAAATCTCACCATGAAAACATTTTTTCATGAAAATAGATTTCTAAAGTCCAGTAGCTGTTATCGCTCTTTCCAGTACTGATCGATTCCTAAACTTTTGTTTGATGTAGAGTGGGACGGTAACATCTTGATTATGTCATTATTTTCTCTTCGTAGTCCCGGGTATGAAGATAAAATACATCCGACAGCAAGGCCTCTGATCGGGAGATTGAAGTTTTAATGAGCGTGGAATCACCTCTTAATTTCTGTTGTTCCCAGGTACACTCTGACCCGGGGTGGTAGCACCTGTCAGGGTCCCAGTTATAGGCAAATGGTGAACACACAAACAAAAGCAGAAAATTATGAAAGTATAAAAATACACTTTTATAGCAAAATGACCTGCAATACATTTTATAGTAGAATTACTCACAATAAATTTTATAGCATAATGACCAACAATACATTTTATCTGTAGCTGAAGGCATATAATTGCGTTCAAAATATTTAGATTTTGCCATAGAGGTTGACATGCCGCTAAACAAAATCAACCAAACCATTTTATATTCGAGTTACATATACTATTTATTTTAGTTGTTGTGGCTGTTGAAACTATTTAAGTGATGTGGCAATCTTTTTGTAATTGTGTAGTAGGATGGTTCTCGCTAAGACCTACAGTCTTCCATAGATCTGTGAAATATTTATATCTGTGCACATCTATTTATCTATCTCAGTATGAATGTATGTATGTATCTATGTATGTATGTATCTATCTCAGTCTATCTATCTATCTATCTATCTATCTATCTATCTATCTATCTATCTATCTATCTATCTCAGTCTGCACGTATCTATCCATATATTTATATCTGTACATATATATCAATCTATATCAGTCTATACATACTTATGTATGTATCTCTCTCTCTATTTATCTATCTCATTCTATACATATCTATTTTTCTATCTATCTATTTATCTGCAATATTTATTTTTATTAGATCATTATAGGCTCTGCTATGCTTTATCAGAACCCACCCACTTAATCTGTAGAGATAAATGAAGATGGCATTATTCTTTCAAGACGCGACCAAATTTGTTTTACATATACATTTGCTTTTCACAGACATATTGTTTTTAATCAAGCAGCCAGTTACATTTGGGGGATTTGTTTGCCTACGAAATATCTGAAATGAAATTTTCTTTTTCTTAGAGAAAAAATATTTGAAATTGAAATCTGTGAATGAGTCCAATTAAATTGGTTGATAGAAAAAAAGGAGAGGAATATTAAGGAGAGAAAGAGAATGAAAAATATTGAAGAGAACGAAAGAGAATGAAAGCGACAAGTGAAAGAAATGACGAGAAGAGAAACAGAATGATAGATAATGGACAAAATGGTAGAGAAAAATTGGAGAAATGGTAAAGAAGAAGAAGGGAAGAAAAGGGAGAGAATATAAAGAAAAATGATAGGAGGTTTAAGGAGAGAGACAGAAAGTAATTGAATGAACTGAATGAAAAATCCGGAAAGAGAAGAAATATTTAATAGTGGAGAATTCTAGATTAGGAAAATTGAAAGAACAAAAACAACAAAAAATGAAATGGAAAAATTATAAATGAAGTGAACAGTACAAAAAGAAAATAAACTGTTTTTAGTATTATACGCATAGAATGGTAGACATAAGGGAGGCATAGAATGGGAGGCTTAAGGGAGGCATAGAATGGGAGGTTTAATGGAGGCATAGAATGGGAGGTTTAAGGGGAGCATAGAATAGAAGGCTTTAACGGAGGCATAGAATGGGAGGTTTAATGGAAGGTTTAATGGAGGAATAGAATGGAAGACTTTAATGGAGGCATAGAATGGGAGGTTTAAAGGAGGCATAGAATGGAAGCCTTAAGGAAGGCATAGAATGGGAGACTTAACCCAGGCATAGAAACTGGGGGAGGTGTTTAAGGGAGGCATAGAATGGGGGGGGGGTATGGGAGGCATAGAATGTCAGGCATAACGGAGGCATAGAATATCTAGCTTAAGGGAGGCATAGCATGGGAGGCTTAATAGAGGCATAGAATGGGAGGCTTCAGGGAGGCATAGAATGGGAGGGTTAAGAGAGGTACAGAATGGGAGGTTTAAGGGAAGAATAGAATGGTGGGCTTAAGGGACATATAATGGAAGGATTAAGGGAGGCATAGAATGGGAAGCTTCAGGGAGGCTTAGAATGGGAGGCTTAAACAATTCTGTGATTGTCTGTACCTACACAGATTCGTTAAACAATGAGCATACCATAATGCAAAGAAAAACTCGTAACTTAATAAAAACAAAGCGTTATCGTCCAAATTTTTATGTTTTTATTATGACCAAAGGATTATTGGATTATGAAAGTATATTTTCGATCCTTTTGAGAACGTTCGAAATTTTTGTTATTTTTTTGCGTCAGCTGGAGGACCAAACATTAGTATCGGAAATTTTAGCATCTTTTTTGCTTTAAAAAACACATTGATTTAGAAATTATTGCAAAAATCGTCGGATTTTGATGAAACTTTCAGGAATTATTCACAAATAAGAAATCATTTAGAAATCTTTCTATTTTAGAAAATCTTGGTAAATCCATTGATTTACATATGTTAAACTCATTTTATTTTATAAAATTTCGAGAAATTCATTTTTGAAGCTCTTAATATTATATGCAGAACTCTTTGTAGAATTTAAATGATAAATTCATCTTTGTATAACAGGACCCACAACTATCGAAAATCTACTCTAAATCGTAAAATAAAAAATCCATTAAAACTAAAATATTATTTAATTAGAAAACACTCAGTTGCTTTTCTGTATAAAATATATTATGTCCATTTTTGTCTTAAGAGATATTTTTTCGATTAATAATCAATTTTTACAAGAATTGTCTTCATTAGTTAAAAATTATATTAAAAAGCGTTCACGTTATATATACCTTAAATAATTTTTACACATATGAGACCCGTAGAAAATAATAGATAAACTTCCGGTTATCAGGCAAGCTGTCAACATGTCAACACCTTAAATAAACATCTACGGCCGTGTTAAAAAATGCATTTCTGTGATATTTTAAACTAAAAGTAATATTTGTTTCAAATCAGTTAAATTAAATTTTAAATCAGCTAATATTCTTCAAATAAAGTTTCAGAAAAGTATAATTTATATTTGAAAGATATTTTTAATAAAGATAATTGTGATGATGGCAAAAAATCGTTGAAATCAGCGATTTTTAACGATTTAAAAAACAAAAAAAATCCTTCCCGTCAATTTAAATTAGTTTTGACATACAGCAAAGTATATTACTTATTGTAAATATTAAATTTAATCTATTAGCTTGGAAGTAAAACTAAAATAAAAGCTTCAAAAAAGAGTTTTCATTAATTTTTAAATTTATATATATATAAGTAATTGATTTGGGGATTTAGGATAATTTTAGAGTGGATGCGCACTGCTGATGAGTCCCAGATAGGGCGAAACGGCCGTCCAGTGCTTTCTGCATTCTGTTGAGGATTCTAAGCTCGACGAATTACTATAATATATATATATATATATATATATATATATATATATATATATATATATATATATATATGTAACTGTGTGTAAATACTTTGTAAATTTTGATATCTTATGCGTCTCTAAACAATAGCCAGGCGGTGCAGGAAGGAACCTTTCAGAAAATATTACAATCCAGAATGAGTGGTATTTACTCTGAGGGAAAATAATGGGGACGGTGGGCGGTTTCAAATTGTCATAATATCGTTCACTCTGCACTCTATCTATCTATTTCCACATATCCGCAATAACTAAGGATTAAAATGAATTTGAAAAATGTTTCTTGAAACTTTTATTTTAGTCTTAATTTCAAGCTAATAGATTAAATTTAATATTCCCAATAAGTAAATTACTTTGCTGTAGTTTAAAACAAATTTAAATTGACTGGGAGTAATTTTCATTTTGAAATTGCTGAAAATTTTAGCCACCTTTCATCAGAATGTAATTTTTTTTATTAAAATAATCTTCCAAAACTAAAATATACTTTTCTGAAACTTTATTTGAGGAATGTTAGCTGATTTAAAGTTTAATTAATCGGATTTGGAACAAATATTACTTTCTTTAAGTTTAGAATATAACAGAAATGCATTTTTTAACACAGCGGCTGATGGTTATTTATGGAAATATTATCTAATGTTTTCTACCATGGATCTATCTATAAACATAATTGAGGAATATAACAAGAGCGCCTTTTCTGATTTCCTGATAAGGTTGTGTATGAACATCTGTATCTATCTGACGTAAGAAAAACAAGATTTCTAACCAAAATTTCGAACGTTCCAAGAAGGATTAAATATAATTAAATAATCAAAAATATTTTGGTCTTTCCTTTTAATATGATGATTTTGACGATATAACTTAGTTTTTATCAAGTTTAGGGCATTTTTTCATCGTGGTATGCTCTTTTTTTCTGCGAATTAGTGGAAGTATATCTATCTATCTATCTATCTATCTATCTATCTGTCTATCTATTTATCTATCTATCCTTACACACACACACACACACACACACACACACACACACACACACACACACACACACACACACACACACACACACAGACGTCGGAGTGCTGAAATGTGCATTAAATAGACAAGTTTGTGTGTGCGTGTGTGTGTTTGTGTGCGTGTGTGCGTATGTGTGTTTGTGTGTGTGTGTGTGGAATTAAATGATTGTAGAAGCCAATACAACACATTTCTCCCAACTGTGAGTAGAAAAGAAAAAAAAAATCATTAGTAAGAGATGAAGGAAAAGGAGAACAAGTCATTAAAGGAAGACAAAGGAAGCAATATGAGAGACAAACGATGAAGGGGACGAAAGAAGAAAGGCATAAAGGTGGAAAGAAGAAAGAAAGAGTGAGATAGAGAAAGTGAGAGGGAGAAGAGAGAGAGAGAAAGGGAGAGAGAAAGAGAAAGAGTGAGAAAGATGGAGAGCGATAGAGAGAAAAAGAGAGGGAGAAAGAGTGTGAGAGAGAGAGAGAGAGAGAGAGAGAGAGAGAGAGAGAGAGAGAGAGAGAGAGAAAACCCAGAGACAGTAGAACAGAAAATAAAAGAAACTAGAAAATGAAGAGGTTGTTGACAGTCCCCTTCTCTCTCTTTCATTTTCATTCCCGCTGTAGACAAAAAAATATAAAAAAATTGGCTCATGCTTACAAAACACTGCAGAAATTAGGATTATATTAATTTAAAATAAATTTAGCTCTTTTTTAAAGAAGGAAAGATAGAAAGAGCTTTCTCGTAACATGCTTGAAAAGAGTCACATGTTATGGTTGCTTTGATCCGTCAATTTTCGTTTATAGTCACGATGTCGGCAGCCAGTAGTAATAAACATCAGACAAATCGTTCATAATTATTATTTGGTATTGCAATTTAATCACTATAGCCTACCATACAACTAGAAATGGATCAACATAAAACACTTTACTAAATATCTGCGTGTTTGTTTTCAGTAAGTTCGTTCTTTCACCGAATTAAATTTTGATATTCTTAAAATAATTTTTAATTCTGTCGAAATGCTTAAAAGATTTTTAATTTACGATCGAAAATGAAACCCGTTGCAAAGATAAACCCGATTCATTAAAAAATATTATAAATATATTTTAAATACATAATTGAAATAAATTTGTTTTGATGCATAGCTTATTAGAATACATTGCAATGACGTATATTCTGACATATAAGACGCACCAGTATAGAGAACGTAACCTTCCGTTTAGCACGAAATATGCTGGAAAAATAAAACAAATCCCTCTGAGTCTATTCTCGACAACGTTTAAGGGGAGGTAACAAGGTATGCTGTGAAAAAAATCCGGACTTGAGTAGCTGCTAGATAATGGAAAAACTATTAATCACAAGCGATAACATTTAAAGACTATCTATTGTACACATTTTAAAATATATATACATTTTAAAATATTATATATAGTTTTGTGTATGTCTTACTACTATAAAAGCGTGTTTTTCTTTCTTTTTGTTGTGGATTCCGGGGTGAAATCCAGTAGCAAATAATAACAAACGCCAAGAATGTTTGTTGACGATTGCGGCGAACGTGAAGTAGTCCTCCTTTTCGTCCTTTACGAGGTTAAGACATTTCCACCTTTTGTGAAATAGTGACGTCTTTGGACTGAAAAGCTCTGTAAGGCATGTAACTGCTTCGTCAAACGTTAACTCATTTGTCTTTTTTGGCAAGATGTAATCCACAAATTTTGTGTATTCCTCAGTTCCTAATTTTCTGAGTAACAGACGTAGCTTCTTTGCTTCTGTCCAGTTTTGACAATCGATGTTGTAGATGTCTTCATAACGTCAGAAATAGTCCCCGAAATTTTTATCCTCTTCTAGGGAGTAATTGAATGTTTCTATCGTATTCCACACTGCGTCTTGGGAAAAAGTCGACTCTTTTTCGATATTTTGTTGTTTGTTACCCGCTACCTTTAATGTTAGTTCCTGGAGTTGCATTTGTCTTTCTTCATTTTGCTTCTGCGTTTGTAGTAATTGTTTTTGCCACTTCTCTTCCATTCTTTCTTGGAATTGTAATTGCTGTTCATTTTGTCTTTCTTGGAGTTGTAATTGCTGTTCATTTTGGTATTTTACAAGTTCTACTAAAATACTTTTAAAATTCTCCATGATAAGAATCTTACGAAAAACTCGATTTTCCGTATTTTAATTCCCATAATTATTTGTCGCCAAGTTGTTGTGGATACTGGCAAAAAACGGCAATTTTTTCTTTTGAGTCTCCGAGAAGTGCAAATTCCTGTCGCCCAAGCTGTTGTGGTGAGAAGAGATAATTTTTTTTCTTTCCGTGTAGGTCCCAATTTCTCGTCACCAAGTTGTTGTGGTCGGCAAGGGAGAATTTTTCTTTTTCCTTTCCCGTGTGAGTTCGAATTCCTCGTCGCCAAGTTGTGGACAACGAGGCAGAATTTTGTTTTGTTTTCCTTCCGTGTGAGTCCGATATTCTCGTCGCCAAGTTGTTCCAGACAACGAGGGAGAATTTTTTTTTCCTTCCCGTATGAGTTCGATATCCTCGTCGCCAAGTTGTTGTGGCTTCCGGGATGAAATCCGGTAGCAAATAATAACAAACGCCAAGAATGAATATAGGAAAATAAATGTATTAACGTAATAATACAAACTGGTAATACAGGTTAGTAGTTCCAGGAATGCGGGTTAGTAGCAAAATATATGTAAATAAATGTATTAACGTAATAATACAAACTGGTAATACAGGTTAGTAGTTCCAGGAATGCGGGTTAGTAGCAAAATATATATACAGTCTTTGATATCGACGTATCGCTGTATGACTTCTTACTGAGTCTAAGTGCTCGTGACTGTGACTCTTGCCGCGACGTTATTCTACCGACCGACTCAACGTTCCACTACTACTCCTACTTGACTGTTCAGGTATTCACTGGCGGTATTATATGTATACCCTGGGTGAGTCCATTTGTGTAAAAAGGGGAGATCCCTCAACACTTTTGTCTTTCAGCCATTCCGTTCCATTTTTGAACTAGTGTGTTATTATATTACCGATATAGTAATGCCAATAACAGGGGAAATGTAATTGGGAGAATAAATCTTTCTACCATAGCCTTCTCTTGTTATACTAGTAAATATTCTCGATTCAAAGTTTTCCTTGCAAATCTTGGAATCCAAAAGAGAGTTATCAATTGCACACTTGTTTCTGGACACCTTTAAAATATCTTAAATTTCATGCTTAAAGAAAAATGTTTAATCTGTAAAAAGTTGTAGAACCCTCTTGAAAAGAAGTAGAAAAAGTAGTGAATAGAACACCCTTTATATGATATATTGTTCCCCGCGTGGGATACGTGTAAATATGTATATATAGATTTGTGTATGTCTTGGTGGCATAAAAGTCTCTCTGAGAACAAAGTATGTTTGTCATTCCTTTTCCTTTCAGCCATTCCGTTCCATCCATTAAATACATTGTTATTATATCAAGGATATAATAATGTCCATAACGGGGGAAACGTAAATGGGAGAATAGATCTTTTTATCACGGCCTTCTCTTGTTATACTAGTAAATATTCTGGATTCAAAGTGTTCCTTGCAAATCTTGAAATCCAAAAGAGAGTTATCAATTGCACTTTTTTCATGTCATTTAATGCTGAATTCTGTTTTCGTTTTATAATAATGTTCACCTTGTACAAGGCCTAAGAGTCACTCAAGGTAGAGGGTTACAGAGAAATATGTAAGGGGTACAATTTATGTGTATATGCAGGGAAGATTAACCCTAGACTTGAACAGGTTAAAATTGTACGGATTGAGGATGTATCTTCCTGAGAGTCTGTTCCACAGAGCAGTGGTTTGTTGGAAGAAGCTGTTCGAGTGGAACGTATATCTCACCAATGGAATACGAAAGGAATAAGGGTGGTTTGCATCAATGTCTGTGACATGGTAGGTCTAAGCCGTGAAGGTCAGAACTGGTGGAATTAAGGAATGCAGTTCGTCTGAAAGCTTTCCATGGAAATTGCGACAGAGTAGCGTGGGGCTTGCAACATTTCGTTCGTTGGATAGGGGTTGTAAGGTGGAAAATAATTAATCACCCGCAAGGCTGTGTAGACGCTACTGAACTCTATCGAGATTGGAAAGTGAGGACTGGGTAGCTTCTGCCCAGATATAGCAGCAGTACTCCATTTTCGGTTTGAGTTGACTTTTGTACAGGTAGAGGATATCAGGAGTCAGGTACGTACTGGAGCTCTACAGGGAACTGACCATTTTTCCAGCATTTAAACTCAGCACAGTCTGGGTTGAGTTTAAATCCCAATAGGCGCTCAAGGCACGAGACCTCCCCGAGAGAACACTCGTTCATCACGCTAGGCGAAAATTCAGGGCTCGCTTGATGTTGTAATTTCACTAGTTTGATTTTCGTGACATTGAATGTGACCAGTTAGTCCCCCACCCTTAAGCTGTTAAGACTAGATCAGAGGAGAGATCAGCTAGGTTCTTTTGATAAAGAGTTGATAGGTAGACATACGTTTGGTTTGCACTAGAGTCATGAACGTAGGTATTGTTCCGCGTTTCAAGAGTGATAAAATACAACATTAAAGAAAGTATAAGAATATATTAATAGTAAAATTGACTGATCTTAGACATACTGTATGTAAAGGCAGATTGACCAGTATCCTTTTCCGCTTTCGTTACTAATTGTTGAACACATATAAAGGAAAACTTATGGAGATTTTGGTAATTTACGATTGATTATTTCGAAAATATTCTTATAATACGAATTTTCTTATATATTTACTTGGAAACATTTCGCCGAAGAACTGTATTAACTATATCTATATTAGCGAGACGAAATGAGATACACGTTAAGTAACTAAAGTTGGTTCACTGTGTAGTGTGAGACAATTTTTCTCTCCAGAATCTATCCTACATATCTATAAGTCTACCACTCGTCTATGCTTAGAATATTGCTGCCACATATGGTCTGGTGGCCCTGTTATTTACCTTGAGCTCCTTGATAAAACCCAAAGAAGAATCAGCAATATTATTGGTTATTATCTGGCGGCTCGGCTCGGCTCGGCTCGGCTCGGCTCGGCTCGGCCTGGAGTCAGTCACTTTCCCACCACCATAAGGTTGCCTCTCTGCCTTTTCTATAAATACTTGATGGTAATTGTTCGGACGAGCTCTTCGCTATGGTAACTAAACTTTTCGAAATTAAGCGCAGTACTAGACTGGCGTCGAGATCTCATCAATTTACAGTTGAGCTGGCTAGATGTAACCGCAAATTCTATGCTAATAGTTTCTTTTCTCGCACTTATCACTTGTGGAGCTCCCTTCTGGCTCCATGCTTTCCACCTAACTTTAATCTGCTAAACTTTAAATGCAATTTCAATCACTGTCCGGATTACACTTTTCTCCTCCCGCTCATTATTAATGTTTCCTGTTCCTAATTCTTCCACACCCATTAACCCCTTGTTTCTTAGTGGCTTTACTGCTTTGCATGGGGCGAAACCGATTAATAAAAAAAAACAGCATAAAAAGCAGAATAAAAAAAAAACAAATGAATGAATAATTAAATATTTCTTGTAAAATATAATTTCTGTAACGATAGAATTAATGTAAAAATCAGTCATACAGACGCTTAGCAAGAACCACATTTTTTCTTGCTAATATAAATTTTGTGAAATAATATTATTTTTCTGATAACGACAAATTATAGATAAAACATATCGAAGTCGAAATTTTTCAAAATGTTTTATATATTTGCAATTATCAAGAATTCTCATCTAAATGTACTCATATACACTGTCCACCATCTTTAATCTGGTACACCTGGGAGCAGATCACTGTCAGACCGCAGAAAATGGCAGAAATCACCCACGAAACAAAACCTATGAAAACATAGCCTGATCACATGTGTATTGTTGTGTTATTAAAGGTAGAACGAAGCTTCAAGCAGGAAATAAAACAATAATTAATGCTTCCAAATTTGTTTTTGTTTCATAAAGGCTAAAAATGAGCCTAAAATTAAAAACTAATATATACTTACTATATAGTAATATATCTATAAGGGAAGCTGTAGTTGAAATAGGAAATAATGTGGTATGTAGTGTACAATCATGAATGCTTCAAAACAAGGTTTTTATTGTTTCATGTAATATAAAATCGCAAACATAAACATAAAACAGCAACGAACTAATGGAGGGTGATTAAAAAATACCGGATGATGAGAGTTGATGGACGATGGAGTGTCTGATTAAAGAAGCTGGACTATGTATATATATATATATATAGAGTCGCCTGACGATTGCACTAGCATGAAACAGACTGTCGCCTCTAAGTGCTGACTTCCATGTCCACTTTTATATTTACACACGCTCTATCTCTGATATTGAGCACTTTACCCCATAAATATAGCACACTTTAAGACTATATTTCTGCATATATATATATATATATATATATATATATATATACAAACACACGCACACAAACACACACATAAATATATATATATATGTACACACACACACACACACACACACACACACACACACACACACACACACACACATATATATATATAATTATAGAAATATGAATAAAATGGACATCAATCAATCAATTTGATGTGACACAGTTATAAATCTAGTTTTGAACTAGAATTTGACAACGCAATATTGGATCTATGTGGGAAAATATTTTTTGCGTAAAATTTGCGACATTAGATTCAGTAATTTCTCTCTCTCTGTCTCTTTATATATATATATATATATATATATATATATATATATATATATATATATATATATATATGTATATATATATATATATATATATATATATATATGTATGTGTGTGTGTGTATGGATATTACTTGGGAAATAAAAGTGATTCTCACTGTTACAGTGCATTTCTTGCCTTATTTAATTGTAATATACGGAAAATATTCATGAATATGAAAGGATTATGATAAAAATAAGCAGACATAAAGTGTTGAAATTTATTCAATGAGGCATGCCTGAAAGAGAATTTTCTGCCTAAATACACAAATTTTAAATTATATAATCCAGCAATCTACCAGAAGAACACCACCTGTCAATTTAAATGTGGCCCTGTGAAAAGTCAGATCGAAGTAATTAATTATAAATTAAAAACTCTCATCAAACGGAAGCAGGAGATACATAACACACTAAAAAGGGGAACAATCTCTGAACAGCTTAAACAAATTCTAAATAGACTAAAAGAAATTACTTACAGATTGGAATGTCAGCATAGGTTAAAAATTCAAAGAAAACTCCCAAATAACACAAATTTAGAAACATCTCTGACTATGATTTAAATGGAAACCAAAAAGAACGACTCAACCTCGGACCTAACTGCCATATATACAAAAAATATAATAGACTACATAAAATAATTGAGATTAAGACACTGTACCAAAATATAATTAAACTCCAAGAACAGCAGCTAATTACCACAGAGCCAGAAATTCGTAATCTTCTTAAGGCTGAATCTATAAAAGACAGACATGATAAAAGAAAAAAATTCGTCTAAACATCTAAACTCCTAAATAAATCACTAAAGATTGCTACAAAAGAATTACACAACGATCCTGAAATAGTAATTAAGAAAGTTGATAAAGCAAATATCTTTGTTGTTTTAAACAAAAACTACAACTCAAAAATGGAACAGTTACTTAACGATCACAACAGATTTAGAAAACTTACTCGAAGTGAAAATTAATAAATTAACCACAGCTACCAATGCGTAACAAAACAATCTAAATCTTACCAAAATAATCGGAGACTATAAACTAGGATACATTTATGGTTCTATCATAACGCGCATGCCCACTCCGCTCTATTATATTCCAAATTCCCACTCCTGTCTATCAATTAACTAAATCACTTAATCAATTAATTACACCATACATACTTAAAAAATACAACATTAAATCAACCCTTGAACTCATACAAATATTAAAGACCGAAAAACCTAATAATGAAACCGTAGCAAAACTTGACGTTGAAAATCTGTTCACTAACATTCCACTTAGAGAAACCGTTGACATTATTATTAAAAATATATATAATAATTCATCTTTGCCCCCATTAAAAATTTAAGCCTAAAATACTAAGAAAATTACTTTTAACCTCTACCACCGAAGTTCCATTCTATGATCTCAGAAATGACGTATATGTGCAACGAGACGGCGTTTCTATGGGTTCAGTTCTGGGTTTAACCATCAGCAACTTCTACATGGCCAACCAAGAAAATAATATATTTAGCACCACCAAGAAAACCTCCATCTACCTAAGATATGTAGATGATATTCTTATTTTACTCAAAAATATAGAAATAAGATAACTTTCAAAAAACTGTCCTCAAGTTCATATAATCCCTTTCCTTGACATTTTAATAGACACAAATAATAACACATTTACTGCCTCCCCATATAAAAAACAACCGGCAGAACCTCTTGTACTCTCAACTATAAGAGTGAATTTCGTGACTACTACAAAATATCACTTATACAGAATTTAATTAACCGAATACAAATTAATTCCTACCCTGAACTAAAAATATTAAGCAGACTCCGATTAATGATTTCCCAAACCGCATTTTAGATGAACAAATAAGACGATTTATCAAAAACCTCAACACAGGTCAGATAGAACATGGTACTTCCTCAAAGGATGCTTAATATATCAAACTCATATATTGTAACCAGATGTATGCTAACTACAAACAGGATAAGAAAATCATAAAAAACCTCATTAATACCAACGTATCCCAATAAAAAATAAAATTAATCATATATTATACAAAATACAATATAACCAATTTAATTATTCGCAATAACTCCTCACCAACTGATGCATTACATAAAACCAACATCATATATCAATTCAAATATCCCTTGAGAGAATGCATCTCCGACAGAAGAAGAAATATATATGTTGGATATACGACAACTACATTATCAAGATGTCTTAGTCTACACATGTCAGACCATTCGTCCTTTGCGAGACATTTGCACCAACATTATTGTCTACATTCACAGTATAGAAAAATATTGATTAATAACACAACTATCCTACACCAAGAAAATAACAAATTAATACAACAGATCCTCGAAGGAAGCTTCATTAAAAATTGAAGACGACACTGAATAAAATCAGTTACGAATACTGTAATAAAGGTTCTAAAATACCTATAAAAAAGAACAGTTTTCATGTTTTAATGCACGCTTGCCCATGACATTTCAAAATAAAAGAAAAAATACATAATGGATAAATATTCACGTTCTAATGAACGTGAAACCATAGCATTTAAAACAAAAGAAACGTTTCAGTAATGGATAACTACACATAGCTTTTGTCTGACCAGTTGCACCCCTGATGATGATCTCAGAAAGAGATCGAAAGTACTTGGGAAATAAAAGTGATTCTCACTGATACAGTGCATTTCTTGCATTATTTAATTGTAATATACGGAAAAATATTCGTGAATATGAAATGATTGTGATAAAAATAAACAGACATAATGTTTGTAATTTATTAAATCAGACATGCCTAAAACAGAATTTTCTGCCTAAACACACACACACACACACACACACACACACACACACACATATATATATATATATATATATATATATATATATATAGAGAGAGAGAGAGAGAGAGAGATAGAGACGAGGGTTTGATAAATATTATAAGTTCAACAAATTTGCTAAAATTATGAAAACATGACCAAACAACAAAAAAAATTACTTTAATACCATTTTAGTCGGCCGGCAACTTTTCGGTAAACACCGCATATATATATATATATATATATATATATATATATATATATATATATATATATATTGATACGTGTTTCATTGAATAATTTAGACAAGTTTTGTCTACTTATTTTCAATTGTATCCTTTCATATGCCGTAAATATGAACAATAATGGTGCCATTTTTAAAGAAAGAGAGAAAATCGCCGTGTTCTACATATTATTTTATTACAATTATTTCGACATAGCACAATATCATCATCAGGGTGTTGTTTATTCCAAGACAAATATTGTAGTGTTCATCATTTTCAAAGACAAAATTCTCGTGTTCATCTGTAAGTTAAGTTTTTTACTTGTGAAGTGAAGAAGGCTGAGTCAGTGCGTGATCGCTTGACACCGCTTCAGGGGCGTTAACTAAGTATGTTTTGTCGAGAGTTTTTAAGAAATAAGTAGTAAAAACTATTAGTGCAAATTTTGATAATTTAAAGTATTTAAAACATTTGTACTGTATTCATAATTAAATTTATTAAGGTTTGTTTTTAATTTTTTAATATAGATAGCTTCGCAAATTTTTAGTTTATGTTTATTACTTCCCTGAAAAAGTATAGAAGCATTTTCAACAAGAATATTTCTGAATTGCGAATGTAGACAGGTATGCTGTTGTAAATGTTTAGAAATGTTGGAAATATCATTCAAATAAAAACTCAGCCGCCGAAACGACGTTGTGGTAGTGTAGCCGACATAAATATTTTTTTTTCCGTTGGAGATACAATCTCCCAGAAGACATTTAAATTTATAGACAATGTTGTTTTTTTACTACACGTTAGTAGGTGGGAAAGAGTCATTACGAATGATTGAATTAGATATACTAGATTTAGTATAGTATATAATTGATTTTATTTTTTTTTACTAGACTCTGTGGTGTATATATTAGTATTTATTAATTTTTTTAGGATATTTTCGTCTTGTTTATATTTCGAATATATTTGGTTGCGATATAAAAGATTAATATGTTTGTGGTTAGTTGAAGAAGTATTATATTCTATTTGCTTAGTATTAAAAATTCTGATAGAGCATTCCTTTTCTAGATATATTGATAAACACTAATAACAATAAATTCCCTATCTTCCCATATAAAAAACTGCAAGCATAAATTCGTGCACCTTTAATTATAAGAGTGAATGTCCAAATTACTATAAAATGGCAATGATAAATAACTAAAAGCCGTGCTAAAATTAACTTATCCACAAAACAGATTTTCTAGATCTAACTAAACCCCCTCCCCCAAAAAACTGTTATTAATAATAACTTCCCTAATTATAGTGTTGATGAACAAATAATATGCTCTATCAGAAATTTCATCGGTGAGGAGTGATTCCACTCGAACAGCTTCTTCCCGAAAATCACTGTGGAATAGACTCCCAAGACGATGTTTCCTCCATCGCTAATCTTAACCTGTTCTAGAGTTAACCGTTATCTTCCTCTCCTATCCGCATTATCTATTCCTTAATCTATCTACACAGACTGGCTCTTGGGCCTTGTACTAAGTAAACACCGTATATATATATATATATATATATATGTGTGTGTGTGTGTGTGTGTGTATTAAATAACTGCTAATATCGCTGTTTCATGTGAGTCCGTTTTTCAACTTTACTCCTAGAGACCGTAGCCCAACATATCATACCATTTTGGAATCAGGCCGAATCCGTGAGCAAATTAAAAACACACCGGGCCGGATCCGGACCCGCAATCCTGAAATTTTGGATTTCCAAGTTTTCATTAGTGCAACTGTTTTCGTCGATTTTTTACGTTATATTTTTTTGTGAGAAATTTTTTGTCTGATAACAATTTTTATAACTTTGAAATAAATTTGGGAAATTAATAGCGAAATCCAGCGACAGTCACTCATGAAATAAAAATTATTGATTCTACTGAAAGTAAGGACCTACGTACATCAAATTGTCTTTAAATTAAGTGGCGACAGAAGAATTATCGTTGAAGTTTTAAAAGGTTAAATATTAATGCAATACTTAAATGCAGCGGTCAGTTATGAGTTCTTTTGTAGTTTATTGTTACCTATTGCATCTACACCTCCCTGCCTATTGTGACGAAGGCCCGATCAAGAGCCTTCCACAGGAGTTAGCTCAAATACCGCTAGGTAGAGCGGCTTTTAAGCTAGTACACACACACACACACACACACACACACACACACACACACACACATATATATATATATATATATATATATATGTATATATATATATGTATATATAAAGACTATCGGACTTGTGCCGCATCTAAGCTACGCTTGGAAAATCACTAGGGCACCCCGACATGGTGTAATGGTTAGCCAGCTTGTCTTGCTAGAAAAATTACGACTGAGTAGTGAGTTCGATCCTCACTGGGTGCCCCATGTTTCCTGCCTTGCGTCACATCTAAGCTACACTTAGAAAATCAATTTTTGTTTCGCTAAAACAGTTACGAGTGAGTAGAGTGTTCGATCCTCACTGGGTACAACATACTTTCGGCCTTGTGCCACATCTAAGCTACGCTTGGAAAATCATTATATATAAAGACTAGTAAGACAAACATATATTTGTACATATAATGGCGGCAATGGTCTTGCGCCACATCTAAGTTACACTTAGAAAATAAACATATAATGGCGGCATTATAACTTTGTTTTCCCTAAACTCAAAACATCATATATTTCTGTGCATTAAAATGTGCATTATGACATTTAAATTGAACGTTTATTGTTTTCAATCGTGAAAATCAACACCAATAAAGATGTTTCCAATTTGATTCAAACTCAAGAAGTAATAATATTAAACAGGATATAAATCCGTGGTAATTTGATGTCAAAAACGATAAAGTTTTGTGTCTTTGAATCTTTCATTTCACATAAACTCTGAAAATTAATCATCCATCATACCACGTTTTGTTTGTGCATTGCTTTGACTTGCGTCTTTGTCACATATTTTCCATGCGATTTGTTGTCAGCGGGTGCAAATTTATACTCGCTCCCATTTATCTGTGTGTAAAAGCATATAAAAAGTACTACATATTAAAGACAAAAGAAAAATTATTCTTTATCAATGCGTTTATTCTTTATCAATGCGTTTCGTCCTCTGATGGACTTTATCATGGCAAACGTAAGGGTTTTATTTTGCTACATGTAAAAGGTGTTTCATTAAGACGGATTATATACAAGGGTGTTTCATTAAGTGGGATAAAAGCCAGCAGTAAATAAATCAGTGTTATTGGTGAAAATTTAGTTATTTCTTTATTGGATCATGTTATTTAAGTCATGGCAATTATGTGTGAAAAATAATAACGCCCAAATGTTTGCCAAATCTGAAAGATAAAAAAAATCATTAGTCGCTTAAACTTAATTCACATTTAAAATCAGTCCAAGTTATTGGAACACCATTTATTAAAAACAGAAGTAAAAATATCGTTAGATTCTTAAAATTTTTAAACTTAAGAACGCACATACATATTCTTAAAGCTAATTGTGAAAGTCAAGGTAAGCCAAAGTAAGCTAAGTAATGTAATTTAATGCCGAATAAACGAAAGTAATCCGACATGTTTTAGACCGAGTCGGTCACGAAGGGTCTCGACAATCAAGGAACTGTTCAGCTTTTGAAATAAAAGAGAGTAAATGCTGTTATTATTGTTTTTTATTTTTCATTTTCTTATTCGTTTATATATATTTAATCGTTTATTAATGTAACTATTATATATTATTTTATTTTAATTTGATATTATTTATGCATTTATTTATTTAAATAATAGGGGGCTTTGATTTAACCACTTTCTTTTTTAATTTTTAATTTTTTATGGTCAGTATTTTGTAAAATCCAGGATGCAGGTCAACATTTGGGCAAGATACAATATTGGCGTTCTCAAGGTCTTTCTCTCTAAGCAAATTATTTTCTTTCTTAATAAGTTTGGCATTTTTTATCGAAGTTGTGAAAAGACTTTTTTCTATGTATAACTAATGCATCTGATAAATTGTTATGTATAAGATTGCTTTTTGTGTTCATAGATACGTTTTTTAAAGTTCTGCAAGTTTCCATAATATATTGTAAGGAACAGTTGTGACAGTTTATTTTATATATACCTACTTTTGAATTATTGTTGCTATGAACATTTTTGGTTCTAATCATATCCGTAATCGTTTTGGATGTTGTAATAATTTTGATATTGTTAAGATTGGATAAATTATTTTGCATAGTAAATGTAAAGGAATTATCAGGTAATATTATATGCCTGTTTTGATTTAGTTTATTGTTATTGCTGTTATTAATGTCTTTTATGTTGTAGATTTTGTATGCATTTACCTTAGCATTGTGGATGAAATAGTAAGGATATTGGAGGTTTTCAAAGGTGTTTTCTATGTAATGTATGTGTTTTCAGGTAAATATTGGGTGTTGCAAATTCTTAGTGCCTTTATATAAAATGCTATAATTATTCCATATTTTATTCTATTGCAGTGGTGGAAATAATAGTTTATGAGGTCATAATTTGTGTGTATACATATTCTTGTAAGCGTATCGTTTTATCATAACATTTCTCTTCATTCACTAACCATTAAACTCCAGCCGTCTGAGCCATTCCATAACTGGAATACAATGCTTGCAATATTTGCAGCAAAAATGGTAGAATTTTACTCTTTTGTTAGGATTTCTTACTTGTTTAAGCCGTCATTCTGGAGTTGGTGAGCCACCGTGTCGCTAGGCGACATACGAGCCGCTTGTATTGCCGGAATCGGCTGAGATTTTGAAAGGTGACGGATGACAAAAACCATTGTTCAGTAGTGAGGCCTTATTTGAAAATTGCTTGTCGCTTGACGTTTGGCAAGAGCAGCAATTTCAACTTTGTTGGATTCCTTTATTATTAGTCACTGCCTCAGAGCAGGCTTAATTATATTTGTGCTCCCACACGCACGCAGGCATATATATGACAAGCATGATGAAAAGTTCTCAGTCCGACCAATAAATAAATAAATAAAAACAAACCAAAATTTGATGTTTGGTCGTTTTGACACGATTTTAGGGAGTGGGTCGGGCCGAGAACAAATAAAACCGACTTTTTAGACAAGACAAACATTCACACACGCACAATATTTCAAGGTCCAATTAAACAAGCATTTGCATGTAAGAACACACACACACACACACACACACACACACACACACACACACACACACACACACACACACACTCGCATGCGCAAATAAGCTGTCGCCTTCTTTAGGCACAAAACTACAGAGCTTCATGAAAATACAAAACGCGCGCGCAAGAAACACACATTTACCCACACAAATAAACACACCCTTCTGAGCTACTAGTTCACAAACGCTCACACAAACATATATACACTTTAAAAAAATTATTAGGAAAAATATACGCGCATTAACATACTCATTCACACAGCGGCACTCACAGACACAGACACTCATACTAAAAGCATACACGCATGCATACTCACAAGCATCAGTAGCATTCACAGATTGGGTCCTAACTATAGTTAGCAGCATTTTTAAGTGCCTTTCAAAGATAATATTCAGATACTTGTATCTACGAGTGGGTGCTGAAAAGTTTATGGGCTGATTATGAAGGAGTGATGCTAGAACTGGGAAATCTTCTATGCATCAATTTCAACACTACTTATTAATAACTGCATTGGTTTTTTTCAGATAACCTGACATCTGACTATTCAAAATGAATATTCATCCTCTTGTTCAAAAAGTCATCAACAGCAGATATGTCGTCATCACTACGATACTGGTTCCCAATCAATATTTTTTCATGTTGGGGAATAGATGATAGTCATATGAGACAAATCAGGAGAATAGTGGGGATCATCAACCAGTTTCAAGCGTTAGTCATGCATAGCCAGCCATTGAATACAAGATCTTATGTGCTGGAGCGTTGTAATGAAACAAAACCACTTTTGCCAGTTTTCCTGTGCGTTTAGTCTTGATAGCCTTTCGTATCAGACTCGTTAAGTTGGCATAGTACTCTCCATTGATGGTGTCGCCCTTTTGGAGGTAGCCAATAAATACAATTCTTTTTGCATACCCAAAAATCATCTTCCCTGCAGATGAAATGACCGGGGTCTTTTTTTCGAGAAAGTGAGTAGGGGTATCTCCACTGAATTCCTTGGTTTTTGTCTATGGCTCAAAGTGATAGACACAACACTCATTCTAGGTTAGAAAACATTCAAGAAAATCCACTGCATCTGCCTCAAACAATACCAGATTTTCCCGTGATGTGATCAGCCTGGTACACTTTTGATCAGGTGTCAGACGACGTGGCACCCACCGAGCAGAAACCTTCGTCATGCCAGATTCATTGAGCATAATATTCTCAACTCTCTCACGGGATATGCTAATAGCATTGACTATTTGATTTATGTTTTCCTCGGTAGTGGCAGTTGTAGGACGCCCAAATCGTCGGCCATTTTTAAGACTCTTCCTCCATTTCCTAAATTTACCAGGCCCCTGTTGATAGAACTGGGAGTTCATCCTCTAATGTAGCAACCATGTCATCATAAATGCCCTTTGGGGATAAACCCTTTTTCTGAAGGTACGATGCCAAATTTTGTCCATTTTCAAGAGAGATCGCTCCTATTTACTTTCAAGTCTTCTTTGAACAGTCAGATGTCAGTATACATGGCAAGAAACAATGGGGTTATTAATGCGAAGAGTTGAAATTAATGCATGCAAGATTTCACACCTTTAATATCACTCCTTCATAGTTAGCCCATCCTCGTAGATGTACTTAACAACATATATGACATTTTCTTCAGTTAGATTTCGACATCTTTGAAGCAGCTTCATGATTACATTCTTCCAGAGCAGTGGTTCTCGAACTTTTTTTTTCTCTGGACCGCATTTTCGGAATTAAAAATTGCTTAGGCCTCACCAAATTTTATGTGATAAAAAATGCATTTAAAAATTAAAAAATAAAGAGAAGGTTAAAGGGAAATAACCGCTGATTCATTGATAACTCTCTCCTCCAATTTGCAGACCCTAGTTATTATTCTTAATACTTGATATAATGCAAAAATACCTCAATAATCAAATCAGTCAATAATTATTTATAACTATTTATATTGGGACTCTATGCATGCAATTGCAAGTAATACGTAATAATATTTTAAATTTTCAAGCCATATTTATTTTTGATATATGATGTTTTTGAAACTGTTCCTAAATCGATGATTGTCTTTCAATCATTCCGCCTCACCTGCTATTCTGTTTTGACGCACCTACGAGACGCGCCGCACCGTTTGGGAACCACTTTCACAGAACATGGCATCTCTGTGATGATCTGGTCTAAGTGATTATTAAGTTTTTCTCCATAATAGAATTTTGTAGGAATCGAATTTTCTTTGACAACGTACAGAGCATAATATTCCCAACTTTCTGATTCGCGGATGCAAAAGAGCCAGGAAAAAAACCCTAAAATCAATGCGTTTAATTTGTTACAAACGCTGATAAAGACCATTACACAAAGATCTGTATAAACATATCCTAACCTATGAAAACATAACAGGTATTCAATAATAATAATAATGCTGGCTACTCGTATTCGAGGATACCCGTCTATTGTAGACGCTCGCTCAGGCACATTTGTGTTTGTTCAACACCCAGAGAGCTCACCTGTGGTTTATACTGCAACTATGTTCAGCAGACCTTAGTTACAGTTTCTGGGAGAGGGCGTGTTATCTAGCGTGATCAACAATCTGAACAAGGCCAGCACGCTCCATCCCTCAGTCACGATCGACGACCCCTAAGGCTTCCGTCTACCCAATGTCACTTGTGTCAATCGTAGTATGTTTTTCAGGCTCTTTCCGCCCCCTATAAACCGATAACATCAGGAAGTCTACTTCCTGAGAATCAACCGTGGTGTCAGAAGGCGAACGTTCTAACCACTCTGCCACGTGCCCATATTCAATTGATGTTAAGGTATTCAATAGATGGTAAAGAAAAAAAAGCTTAATGAATATCTGAGGTTTAAATTATTTACATTTACATACATTATCCTGCTTTTGAAATCTGTAATAATAAAAGGAATATGGAGCAGTGTAACTCTGACTCGAAGGAAAGAGACATGGGTGTGATATTTTTGTTCACCTAATACAAGGCCCAAGAGCCATTCGAAGTAAAGGATTACTCAATACGGTTGTATAAACATAAGAGGAGGAGGAGGTTCAGAGTATGAGGATATATAGGAAATATAACGGTTAACGGAAGATTTAAAAAAGTTTAGATTGTAACGATCGGGGAAATATTGTCTGTGGAGCCTTTTCAACACTGCAGCGGTTTTAATGAAGAAGCCGTCCCAATGGGACTTCTTTTTTACCAATGGAACACGACGAGATGATTCATCCCAGAGTAGGAAACATGGTCAAATTTTAGCCGTGAACTGGTGGAACTAATGAATGTAGCTCGTTAGAATATTTGCCATGGAAATAACGATATAGCTATGAGAAGCTAGCAACGTTTCTTCTGTAGGAAACTGATTGTAGAGTGGAAAATAATTCATCACCCACAAGGCCGTGTAGGTGCTTTTGAACTCTGTCAAGGCTGGAAAGTAAAGATAAGTCAGCTCCAAGTCAGACATGGCAGCAATATTTCATTTTCGCTCTGATCTGATTCTTGTGAGGATATAACATCTCAAGAGACAATTACTTTCTCGAGCGGTATAAGGAATCTATGTGTAGGATCCATCTTTAGCGATGGATCATAGACATTAGTTTTACTTGAGGAGTGGGGTAAACTTGAGGCGTTAAAAGTAAAGATCCTCCTTCAGAGTACAACCGTTCAATATAGTAGGCGAAAATTCAGTGTCTTCTTGGTGATGATGAATTATTATTTGGAAAGTGGGTAGAGAACATTTTACAGTCAAGGCAGGTAACATCATAAAACGGCTACTATATTCCTTGTCAATTACGACAAATTTGATTGGTTGGTTATATCTGTTAGGCGGTGTATGACCCGCTATGGGTCATTTAATGTTGAAACCTAAATAGTCAAGCGGTAGATGCTAGTTAATTTAACTAGCATCTACCGCTTGACATGATCTTAATCGTTGAAACCATGTTAACGGGTGTGAAAGTGATTCCTATTTTTTAATATTTAGTATTTAAAGCTCTAGGCGTTCAAATTTGGGATTGTGTACAGAGAACTTTTTAATACAAGCGTGCCCTGGTTGGACTCTATTCTTACAAACAATCGGTTATATATATATATATATATTTGAAATATGTATATTTCGGCAGCATATTTTCATTAAAATAGGTTTCATTAAATAATTTAGACATGTTTTGTCTACTTATTCTCGATAGGATCCTTTCATATTCGCGGATAAGCTTTTTTTGTGCGGTTATTAAAAGACGAGGGAAAAACACCGTGTTGGCTCATATTGTATTTATTCCGAGTACTTTCGACATAGCATATCATCATCAGGGTATTGTTAATTATAGAGTAAGTATTTAGTATTCATGGTTGTAAAGGACAAAAATTGTTGTGGTCATCCGAAAATTACCATTTTTATAGGTGGAGTCAGGAACGCAGTGTCATGGTTTGGGTGATGCGGGTACCGTTTAAGGGGAGGTAACTAGGTATGCTGTGGAAGAAATCCGGACTTGAGTAGTTGCTACATAAAAGAAAAACTATTAATGGCCAGTGCTAACATTTAAAGACTATCTATTGTACACATTTTAAAATGTTTGTGTGAATATGAAAGGATCCTATCGAGAATAAATAGACAGAACACGTCAAAATGATTTAACAAAACCTATCTTAATATATATATATATATATATATATATATATATATTAAGATAGGTTTTGTTAAATCATTCAAAATGACGTCAAAATGATTTAACAAAACCTATCTTAATATATATATATATATATATATATATATATATATATATATATATATATATATAGGTTTTGTTAAATCATTTTGACGTGTTCTATATATATATATATATTCAAATAATAAGAAAGAACAGTAAGATTTACAATCCGGTGTTTTTAGAAATTATTTTTATTTTTTAAAAACACTGCTCTATACAAAACATTAGAGCATAATATTATAATTATTTTCTATTTGAAAACTATAGTTCCATTGCTACACAGGAATTACCATGCTTCAAAACAGAAACTTAAATTTAAATTTAATCACAAAATTAAATTTAAAATACATAGATCCGTTATATTCTAAAGCGATTTTTGGAATAACTTATTAAGAAATTTACTTCATTTATAAGCACAGACAATCTTAATATTTTAAATTGTTATGGTTACGGAAAAATCCATCATTTTGATTAGGGGTGGTTGGATTTTAATTTCCCTAGACAACTTATGTATCAACTATAAGTTACTTTCAAAATCAGGTTAAGTTAATATGAGGTAGGCGTGCCCGCTCACAAACATTTTTCGCGTGTCGTCTGGGTTTTTGGCATTTTTATTTGGCCGCTTAATTTATACTTTTATGCAGAAAGATTTCTTAAAAGGGTCGTCTGAATATGAGTAAGTCGTATTTTTGATATTTAAAATCCATTCCTACAAATTTAAAGTACTTTTCTTCTTTTAATAACTAATAGACGATACGTTATTTCTTACAAATAAATATATTAGAATTACATTCGTATTTAAAAAAAATATTAAACAACTATCAAGTATAAATATGTCTGTTTCATCTTCCATCTCTTTTTCAAAATTAAACATTATTTAAGGAAAATATTTGATGTATCTGCAAAAAATAGCTACAGTGTAACCCGGATATAAGAGAGTTGTCGGGACCGGATAATAAGTATCTTATATCCGGGTTTCTCTTATATCCGGGTTTGGTCTATTTTGTTTTATTAACACAGGCTCTAATTTGGGACAAGATAAAAAATATCTCTTATATCCGGGTTTCTCTTATATCCGGGTCTCTTATATCTGGGTTACACTGTATTTCATTTCTTCAAGTAAATTTTTATTTTTCAGAAACTTATTAATGCATAATTTTTCATGTATGCACAAAGGACATGGCTCATTTAATGATCTACAAGCTCTAGTTCTTCTTATTAATTTTCATTTTACTTTTGGTGTTTTATTGGTTTCTTTTAAGTGCCAGAAATATTTAGATAGGGGCGCTTGATTTCTGTATTTATTATTATTAAAATACATTTGATGTTGGTTCCAGCCTCTTTTGAAATCATGTTTTGTGCATCCAGTGTTGATTTTTAACTATATCTGGATCTTGAATAGATGAAATATTGCATTGATAAACCAATGAATCTATACAACATTTATTATTGAGAGGACAGGATTTCTACAGTTACATAATTTTTCGTTATCTTCGTTTCGTTTTATTTTAGGATCTAGATTTTTTGATTTTGGTCTAAGTGATAATGAGACATAGTGGAAACTACTTTATTTTTTAAATTGGATCTATTCATGCTTCTTTGACTATGCTTGGTGGCGGGAGTGGAAAATCTACTTATTTGTTTGTTTGGGGTGGCACTATCATAGGCATAGACACATACATACTGGTGTACGCATTATAGTTCACACCCACACATCCATATAAGCAATTCGAGGTTAAGGCGCAGATACATATCCGTGCGTTCTGGCATACATACATACGCAGTTGTAATTCTATTTCGGTGTCGAGACCTTAGTTTTTATGTTTAGTGATGTTCGTTTCAACAAAGAGCGGGTAGGTGTGTGCTTTTCAGATCTACCTAAAAGCTTATGTAACAACGTTTCCCCGATCGAGGAGTGTTTGGTTGATTTGAACCTTTGAAACCTCTTTATTCTACATACAACACCATCACTTGATAAGACACCAGAAGTGTTGAAACAAAATGGCTATTTTTGTAGTGATTTTATAACATGTTTTCGAATAAATTATATTTGCTCTACTCTGTATTGAGCACTCTTTTATGAATAGTATTTTTTGGTTATTGGAATTTATTCCGTATACACCAATCCTATACTTGTATATATATATATATATATATATATATATATATATATATATATATATATATATATATATATATATATTCATATATATATATATTTATATATATATATATATTCATATATATATATATATATTCATATATATATATTTATATATATATATATATTCATATATATATATATATATTTATATATATATATATATATATATATTCATATATATATATATATTCATATATATATATATATATATATATATATATATATATATATATATAATTATATTTGTTCAGATAAACAAGTTTCATGGTCGGAATGTCAATGCTGTAAGCACTCCCGCCCCCTATATGTTCCAATACCATTTTCTTGTGCCAGATTACATGAAGCTAAATAAATATCATGACCCATTCGCATCTATTACATTTAATTTTATCTATATATGCATCTATCCTAGTATTTGTATGTAACTGCTTGTTTATACCTACCTTATAAAGTATTCTTTTTCCTTCCTCGTCTTTTGCGTATTTATCCGCGTACGAGACAAATCACTAAATTTCTTGCTATCCGACCCTGATGAATAGTGATGAAAACCTCATGGCGTCCATCACCATTCATTAACTACAATAAAATAAACCCAGGAACCCTTGATATATTCACCCCATACACACATAAAAGAAAAAGCAAAGAAAATCTAATCAGCCCCCACCCTGCAAAAAAGAAAATATAAAAAGCATATTATGTCACTTACTTAAACGTGCCGATAGCTCAACTCAACGAGTATCAATGAATCAAACTAGACATTCTTTATTTCTCATTCAAACTGAGCCCGCCTTCGAGTAGGACACGGACACAAATTGAAACGAATTGAACCGCTGATCAAGCGAAAAGTAAGAGAAAATAAATAAATATAAAATAGACACGAGAACGTAGATACATAGATAGTAGCGTTTCTTATTAACTTGATCCTTTCCCATCGGCAAAAGCAGAATTGATCTATGACTATCATGCCTGCTTGAAACGGCTAAACGGTAAATGGCAATGTATTATTTGACACCGGACAAAAGACGACGTTGCTCCTGAACATACAGTTTTTAACATTGATTGATTAAAGATCTTGGCTTAACGCCCCTCGTCACATTCTCTCGAAACATCCAGTTAAATCAAGCCTTATGTGTAGAAGTATGTATCTATAAGCCTCTGACGAGGTAAGTGGCTATAGGAGTATAGCGAGTTCAATCTCCACTCAATCTTCTTTAAATTTTGTAAACTGTGTTAAGCTTCTGTCTATTTTCTGGGATGAGGTATTATGTACACTATTTATATTATTCGGTCTATTGTCCCCATCTTTGTTGCCATATTTATCACAAAGTTCCAGCCGTTGTACGCAGATGTCCTTAAGAACACATGGCACAGTGGATAAAGGCGTTGGTTAGATCTAGTGACAGGACCCAAAGAGTTGTGAGTTCAATACCTGGTTAAGGCAGTAAAGAACTTGGAGAGAGGAATTAACAGGAGATAACTGATAACTGACATCCATTAGACATGGTACGTGGAACTAGAACAGTCTACCCCAGCGAGCGAAATAAAGGATTCAGTTCGACATTTCCGCCACCTGAAGAAAGCCGGGGCTTACAACGGCCGAAACGTTGTAATAAATATGGAAACAAAGATGAGGACAATAGTCCGAATAATGTAAATAGTGTGTTAAGCTTAGTAATTATTATGAAATAGTCCACACACACACACACACACACACACACACACACACACACACACACACACACACACATATATATATATATATATATATATATATAATGAAATGATAAAGACAGCTGGTAATCCGTATGGGTAACTCCAGGGAGGTTATAAATCCTGAGAGCTCAATGTAGTAAACAGAGCAAGTAATAATTAATTAACAAATCGAAGACTTCAGAAAACCATGGTAATATTTTATATTTCGTGAGACCGATAAAATTCGTTGACCCCTCATTCACGGGACAAGGGAAAGGAATAAAGGAAGATGGAGAGGCAGGGAACAGAAGAGAGGAAGAGAGAAATCGGAGATCTTACACAAATCCCCATACCTACATACATACACATTTTTCTATATACACATATAATTACATTTACACCTATGTGCCTACATCCATACACACATTCGCATCCATCTACATATATATTTTTTGAATCCACTCATTGTTTTGAAAGAGTAAAGTCTGACAAAGCGAAACCGAATTTTATCGGTTTCGCAAAATATAAAATATTACAATGGCTTTTTGAAGTCTCTGATTTTTTAAATATATATATATATATATATATATATATATATATATATATATTGTGTATATATAGGCAGCATTTTTTCATTAATGCATGTTTCATTAAATAATATAGACAAGTTTTGTCTGTTTATTTTAAATAAATTCCTTTCATATTGTCGAATAAGCTTTTTAGCATTATCACTGAAACACGAAAGAAAATTACCATGTTGATATCCTTAGACAAGCCATCATCAGAGATTACAAGTACATTACAATAAAGTAAATAATAAATTATATAACGAAGATGGTATATGTTGTGGATTCCGGGATGAATCCGATATCAATAAATAACAAACGCCAGGAATGGATAAGGAAAATAAATGTATTAACGTAATAATACAAACTGGTAATACTGGTTAGTAGATCCAGGAATGCGGGTTAGTAGCAATAATATATATACAGTCTTGCTATTGAAGTATCGCGGAATGACTCCTTACTGAGTTCTACGTGCTCGCTAACTTTGACTCTTGTGCTACCCTCCTCTATTACAGACAGTATTTACTCCCCCCCACGAGGGATAGATGTGGCACAAGGCTGGGTTTAAAGTGGGTTTCCCGAGCCCGTAGGCTCGGCCAAAAAATGGCCGTAGATCCCGTATAAACGGTATCGGGTTGGTCAACGTCCCCGAACGAGACTGTGCCCTTCGGCGGAGCCTCGTCCGGGTTCCTCTCTCCTAAGTCGTAGAGAGTTCGATCGTCTGGCCGAGAAGGCGTCGCCGTCTCCTCTATTACAGACAGTATTTACTGTCCCCCAAAGAGGGATAGATGTGGCACAAGGCCGGGTTTAAAGTGGGGTCACTGGTAGTAGTATATGTATACCTTCGGGGAGTCCATTTGTGTGAAAAGGGGAGACCCCTTAACCCCCCCTCCTTAAATCCCTTTTGGGGGGAGTTAATATCTTTTCCTTTCTCTTATGGTCGACAATTAGAGGCACTGTAAATTTTTTCTTCCTGCTAGTCCTTCCAATTTCTGTCTTCTTGTGGTCTTTGAATCTCAAAAACTTCAAAGATCGCCTCCATCGACTCGTCATTTTCTGCGGGTGACGAGCTTGGCTCTTCAACCCGTCTTTTTTGTATTTGGTCAATATGTTTTCTGTGGGTAAATTTTTCGCCTTTTGTGTACATCGCGTTTCCTACTCTGTTAATTATTGTATTTGGTCCCTCATAAGCCATATTGTTACTGAAAAAGAGACCCATTCTTGTTTGAATGATCTCTTGAGTACTGTAGGTGTATACCGGTTTTTATTTATTTTTTCCTTCGTCCTCTGAATAAATTCATCCTTTTTCGCTTCTTTTCTTATCTCTCGCAAGGTCACAGGTAGTTCCTTTACTGCCTTGTATAACTCTTTACTGTTTTCATTTGTGGTAGCAAATGGCGCGTTTCGCTTCTTTTTACATACTGGTTGGACATTTTCTTTCAATTCAATTCTAGCTGCACCCTTACAAAACGAGCTGATAGGTGAATCCTATACGTCGAACTTTTTCATCCAGTCTGTACCCACTAGATTTTCTGAATCTTTCATTACGTATATCTTGAGGTTTTCTGTTTTCCCGTGAAATTTAACATTTACGATTATTTCTCCTTCGAATTTTATACGCTTTCCTGTCACCAACTTAGCAATTTTTTGTGTATGTAACATGGTTGGTCTGTTAAGCTTTTTCCATGTCTGTAGGTTAATTATCGTTAGATCGGAACCCGAGTCTAGTTGCAATTTTATCTTTTTATTTAAGATTTCAAGTTCCACATATTTCCTTATGTTGGTATTGTTTTCGTCATGCATCCTAGTAGCTCTTATCCTACTAGTAGCTTTTCTGTTCCTACATTGGGATGCCTTGTGCCCCATTTTTCCACACACAAGACAGTTTTTATATTTAAAACGACAATCCTTATTCCAGTGTAGTCCTCCACATCTATAACATGCAAGGGTGGGGTCTTATATTTGCTTCGATTTTCGTCATAATTTGCCCTATATGTTGTACTTTTTCCCTTATTATAGAATTTTTGTTTTCTTTCCGGGGAGGGTGAAGAACGTAAACTTTTGTTTAACTTACATATATGTGATACTCCTGACTCCTCAATGTTCTTCGAGTCTTTCTTTATACTCAGGCATTTTTGGCAATCTTCCGATAATTGTTGTAGTGTTAGTCCAGGTTCATTTTGTAGTTTTGAAAGCATTCTTTTGCGCATTTCACTATGTTTTGCTGAGACTAACCGTTGAACAAAGATGAGACACTTGAAATTGTCCGGTGTTAATTCTGCCAACTTGAAGTTGTTGCAATGTTTATTCACGATTGCGGCAAACGTGGAATAGTCCTCATTCTCGCCCTTTACCAGGTTAAGACATTTCCACCTCTTGTGAAAGAGTGACGTTATTGGACTGAAAAGCTCTGTAAGACATGTAACTGCTTCGCCAAACGTTAATTCGTTCGTCTTTTTTGGCGAAATGTAATCCACAAATTTTGTGTATTCTTTTGTTCCTAGTTTTCTGTGCAACAGACGTAGCTTCTTTGCTTCTGTCCAGTTTTGACAATCGATGTTAAAGATGTATTCGTAACGTCTGAAATAATCCCCGAAAATTTTAACCTCTTATAGGGAGTAATTGAATATTTCTATCGTATTCCACACTGCGTCTTGGGAAAAAGTCGCCTCTTTTTCGATATTTTGTTGTTTGTTACTCGCTACCTTTAATATTAGTTCCTGCGTTTGTAGTAATTGTTTTTGTCATTTTTCTTCCATTCTTTCCTGGAGTTGTAATTGCTGTTTATTTTGGTATTTAACAAGTTCTACTAAAATATTTTTAAAATCCTCCATGATAAAAGTCTTACCAAAAACTTGTTTTTTCGTATTTTAGTCCTCGTAAATCTTTTGTTGCCAAGTTGTTGTGGACACTGGCAAAAAACGGCAAAGGAGACTTTTGTTTTGTTTTTTTCTGTGTGAGTTCAAATATCTCATCGTCAATTTGTTGTGGACAACGACAGAGAATTTTGTTTCGTTTTCCTTCCGTGTGATTTCGAAATCCTCGTTGTCAATTTGTTGTGGACAACGAGGAAGAATTGTTTCGATTTTTTTCTTTCCGTGTGAATTCGAATACCTCGTCGCCAATTTGTTGTCAACGAGGGGAATTTTTCTTTTTCTTTCTTTCCCGTGTGAGTTCGATATACTCGTCGCCAATTTGTTGTGGATTCCGGAATGAATCCTATATCAATGAATAACAAACGCCAGGAATGGATAAGGAAAATAAATGTATTAACGTAATAACACAAACTGGTAATACGGGTTAGTAGATCCAGGAATGCAGGTTAGTAGCAATAATATCTATAAAGTCTTGGTATTGAAGTATCGCAGAATGACTCCTTACGTGCTCGCTAACTGTGACTCTTGTGCTACCCTCCTCTATTAAGACGGTATTTAGCCACCCACCCACGAGGGCTGCATGTGGCACAAGGCTGAGTTTAAAGTGGGTTTCCGGAGCCCGTAGGTTCGGCCTAAAAATGCCCGTAGAACCCGTATAAACGGGATCGGGTTGGTCAACCTCCCCGAACGAGACTCTGCCAATATTGGATGAAAAACAAGAAAAGTGAGTGAGTGAGTGAGTGAGAGAGAGAGAGAGAGAGAAAGAGAGAGAGAGAAAGAGAGAGAGAGAGAGAGAGAGAGAGAGAGAGAGGGAAAATCCCAAAAAAGTGAAGAGAAAAGAAACAGAAAAAGAACGAATGATGTTCAGAAGGAAAGGACAGTGAAAAGGAGAAATATCTGTGAAAGAAAAAATTTAAGAGTGAAAAAAAGAAGAATGAGAGAAGTTGAAGAAAACGATCAGAACGGACAATAAGGAAAACGGCCAGAAGAGACAATAAGGAATACGTGCAGAAGAGACAATAAAGAAAACGAACAGAAGAGACAATAAAGAAAACTAAGAAAAGAGACAATAAAGAAAACGGCCAGAATAGAGAATAAAGAAAACGGCCAAAAGAGACAATAAAGAAAACGGACGGAAGAGACAATAAAGAAAACGGACAGAAGAGACAATAAAGAAAAAGAAATTTAAATTCCTTTTTAATTGATTCCTTTTCGGTAGAAAAAAGAAAAAAAAACTCATATTTGACGTTTCGAAGCAGCTTCCAAAATAGGTTTTAATCACTTATTTAAAAAAAAATTATATATTACTATCGATTAAACACCCCACACTACGAATTTCATATATATATATATATATATATATATATATATATATATATATATATATATATGTATATATATATATATATATATATATATATATATAAGCAAGTAAGTGGTATAAGCATATATTTTTTTTTTTTGACTATCTGTTTACAATGAATGTAGATAGCAAACTTAATTAAGTGATAGTCGTAGTATGGAGGGCTTAATCTATGGTAATTTGGGAAAAAATTGAAAAGAATATTCCGGTCGCAGTACTGAGTGAACGACTTCACCGAAATATAAGTAATATGAAAAATAAGCCACAGAAGAAAGGGAATAAATAAATTATCAAAGAGAAAAATAACTTTATTCATATCATACGCGCGCACGCGCGCACGCGCACACACACACACACACACACACGGATATATATATATATATATATATATATATATATATATATATATATATATATATATATATATATAATGGACTCTCCCGTCGGTTTCGACGTATGAGGAACTACAACTTAACCAATTGATTCAGTTATGAATTTTGTGCGATAATCTTAACTGGCACTTAAGACCCGCTAATGATTTGCAAAGAAGGCAGCATATAGAACAAGAGTTAGGATTGTGGGATGAGATCGTTCTTAGATTGGCTGATCTTTTAGATTTTGCTCTCGCTTCTTGAAGACAAACTAGCAGATTGAAAACCTCTCAGTCCACTAAATCACGTTGATCTCCACTCTACCCGCTCCAACGCTAGGGCTCGAGGGTGTTATGATTTATATTAACAACTGACAAGTTGCTCTTCAGCGTGTCTGTGTATCTAAGCCATGGGCGTCATACATTCCTCTAGCCCTGATCTAACTGCTTGTACATTAGGATCATGGGTATACTGTCATCAGACATTTTCAAGTCATGACCAGTACACTGCAACTGAGACTGTATGAGGAAAGTCTCGATTCCTCCAATATTACACCTGTTAAACAGGTTTACATTGGATGTCCTGTCTTGTAGGCTAACTCCGCAGATGGCACGCTGACAGCTCGTATGGAAAACATCCAGCAGGAGTATATCGTACATATATGGAGCCCACGAGCCATACAAAAGGATGGCAAGGACAAAGGCTCTATAAAACTGAATGTTTTCATCCCACAAGCGATGGCGAAGTTTGCCGAAAGCACTGGTAGCCTTAGCAATCCGATGCATAATTCCATCATCTGAAGATCCACTGTAGTTGACTTTGCTACCAAGATAGGCGAAAGACTATAGGGCTTGGTCTTCTACTTTCAATGGTCTCTATGGAAATTTGAAAACTGCTGGTTTTTGTTTCACACCACGGAATTGCTTCGGAGTAGGACAAGGTTGGTGCCCTACTTCAGTTTTCTTTATTCTAAGTGTAAGACCAAAGGCTTTACATGCAACAGAGAAACAATTTAGTAGATTTTGGGCCTCCTCAAAGGGTGTCGTAACAAGAGCATTATCATCAGGAAACAACAAATCACGGATAATTTGTGTGCAATGGTGGGATTTGGCTTTGAAGCGCTGATGATTAAAGAGTCCACCAGTTGTTTGAAACTGAAACTTGATGCCGCTCCCTGTGTCTGCGAATGCATATTTCAGCATCACCGAGAAGAAAAATGCAAAAAAGACAGGGGCTATGACACATACTATCTTGGTGCCGTTCGTGACAGCAAAGAATACTGACATCATACCATCAGACACGATATTAGCTTTCATTCCTTCATGAAAGATGATCACCTTTAGCATGTTTTCTAGGATGACGAGTTTCCTCAAGACTTGCCAAAGAGCCTCACGATTCACAGTGTCAAAGGCCTTCGCCAAGTCCACAAACACCACGTACAACTCTTGGTTTTTCTCGCGAACCTTCTCTGTAACTTGACTATATATATATATATATATATATATATATATATATATAGAGAGAGAGAGAGAGAGAGAGATACAAGGCCCAGGTGTCACCCAATTTAGAGGATTATGGAATGATGTTGTTGTAAGGGCCTAAATGAAGGAAGTGAAGTGTATATTATGAGTTCATGTAGGAAAGATAACGGTTGACACAAGATTCGAAGAGGTTAAAATCGCACTGATCTGGAAAATATCTTCTCGAGGGGTGTGTCTAAATGTAACTTGCTCCTTACCAATGGAAGACAAATGGATTGAGGATGAGTCGGCCCTGTGTACGTATTCATGGCGGGTCCTCGCAGTAAAATTCTAAACTGATGGGAATAAAATATATAGGTTGCCTGAACATTTGCCATGGTAATAGCGATAGGCTGGCATCGTTTCAGACAGTTCCTCCACCATTTTCATCACGATATGCGTATTCGAAAATTGTAAAATGGGGTATAAAATGTAACAGATAGAAAATGTCGGCTGAATTTAATTTTGATTTCATTTTGAAAGAAAGAAACGAGAAATAAGAAATAAGACAGGCAGGCCCTTCGCGATTGGAAGATTGGCGTAACTTGATCTTCCTATCTCCATTTCTTCACTTGCAAATTGTGTCGTACAAAGTCGAACTTAATAAATATCAAGAAGAGAGTTTAAAGAAACGAAGACGCAAAATAACTTCTGGAAAGAAAGAAATGGAAAATGTCGACAGAAATCGAAATAATAGGAAAAAAAAACGAGGGTGAAAATGAGGAAGAAAGTTGCAGAGGATGAGGACAAGCGGAGTAGAGTTAGAGAGGGAGGAAGAGAAATATGCGGTGAAGATGGAGAAGAAAAGAAAGGACAACATATAGACAGGACGAAAGATTCTCAGCCAAAATAACTGATTGCATTCCTAGTGTGTAAGTTGTTCTCATTTGTCATTGATATTACAAAAGAGCAAAAAAAAAAAACCAAAACAACAAACAAAACAAAAAACAAACAAACAAACAAAAAAAACGTGAAGTAAATAAAGAAGAAGTATATGAGTTAATGAATAAGTGAGCAAAAGAGCCAATGGAAGCCCCACAAGAATTAAATTCTGATTGTGAGAGACGAAGGCGAAGAAGGAACGAAATGGGTGAAAAAATAATTGAGAGAAGAGAAGAGAAAAACATTAATAATTATAAGAAGAAAAACGCTTTGTCACCATGAAAAAAGTACTGAAAGAGTGAGTAGAATAGGAAAATAATGAGTTGGGGGGGGAAGAGATAAACAGATAGATAGAGAGAGGGAGAGCGAGAGGGAGAGAGAGAGAAATAACGGAATGACAAGGGAAAGATAGAAGGAAATTCTTCCAAGACAGGGGGGGGGGGAGAGAGAGAGAGAGAAGGAGGGAGGAAGAGCTAGATAGATATAAAAAGAAACAGAGGAAAAAATGAGGAGAGAGGAAAAGGATGACAAACATTCGACCTAGAGTAAGAGGGGGGGCGAGGGAGGGATGGAGAGATAGATAGATAGATAGATAGAAAGTGAGGGGGAGAGAGAGAGAGAGACAGACAGACAGAGGGAAACAGAACAGAAAATAAAAGAGAAAGAGAAAGAAGAAAAATTACACTCAGATAGAGAGAGACAGAGAGACACTATGAGATAGAAAAAGCAGAAGGGAAAGATAGGGAGAAGGGAGAAGGCAATATGATGCAGAAAGAGAAAGTGAGGGAAAACAGAAAGGAATAAACGGGGAAAATGGAGAGGGAAATATTCCGAGATATATATAGAGAAAGACATCAGAAAAGAGAAGGGGAGAAGGAAAAAGTTTCGATTCAGAGAGAGAGAGAGTGAGAGAGAGAGAGAGAGAGAGAGAGAGAGAGAGAGAGAGAGAGAAATAAAGAGAGATAAGAATAAGCCAGAAACAAAGAAAAAGTAAATTCGACTCAGAAAGAGAAATAGAGAATGATAGAGAAAAGACAGGATTATATACATATATATATATATATATATATATATATATATATATATATATATATATATATGGAAAAACAAAATTAGGGAAAGGGTGTGAAGAGAATTTTCTGATTATAGAGATTGTGTTAGATAGATAGATAGATAGATAGATAGATCGTAGAGAATACAAAGAGAGAAAGAGAGGGCTAGGATGCAGGAATCAGAGGGAAAAATATTTTGAAAAGATGTGCACAAGTGAAGAATGGGATTTTGCAGGAAGAGCGGAAGGGAAGGCGAGAAATAATAACGTGGGTGAGATGAAAGGACAATAGCAGTGTGGAAACGAGTAGAGTGTGTATTATTTTGTCAGGGGAAGAGGAAACAAAGGGAAAAGGAATTTTAAAAAATACGAAAGGCAACGATAACGACACAAACAAAGAAAAGAAATGGAAGAAGAAGATTTTTGTCAAGTCATTTGAGAATAAATGAAGTGATGCTGACTATATCCTGATTTACGGCCCTACGTTATCGTTACCGCTGCCACTGTTATGGCTACTTTTTTGCCTGTATTCTTGGTGGTTTGCGTCTACGTCTGCCATTGTGTCTGTGCGAACTCGTTATTGATACGGCTATGCGTTCTTTAATTTGAATGAATGTCTTTAAGCACGTGTGTGAATCCGTGGCTTTCACTTAATGTCGCGATATACATTCAAACTGTGATACAACTCTCATCTCTTCACCTTCTTTATATATATATATATATATATATCAGATATGGAAATCATAATCTCATTTTAGTCAAAAACATAGACAAAATACATGAACTACAAAAAAACTTTTTAAAAATCTCCGTACATAATTTCACATACGAGCTTAACAACAATAAAATCCTGTTTCTTGATATATTGATAGACATTAATAATACTTTTGCTACCTTCCCATATAAAAAAACAACTAGCATAAACACGTGCACTCTCCACTATAAAAGTGAATGTCGTAACTATTACAAAATAGCTATTATACGAAACTTAAACCGTTCAAAAGCAAACTCTTCAACAAGGAATATATTCTATACCAAATTAAAAAAAATATTAAACAAACCATTATCAATATATTAACATCAATAAAAATGAACTTAATACATCTTCAAATAACTCTAAACATATCAAACTACTATACCGTAATCAAATGCACAAGCAGGATGAAAGATTCTAAAAGACTCATAAACACTAATTTATCTCCCACTGATCCAAGTAAAAAAAAAAAAATAATTATATACTAAACTAAATTTAATACAATCAACCTAATCATCCATAACAACACTTCTCCGTCAACTAGCATCTTACAAAAGACCAACATCGTATATCAATTTAAATATCGTTTGAGAGCTTGCATTAAATATGATATGTATGTTGGTTTTATAACAACGACGATGACGAGAAGGCTTACGTTTCACGTGAACGACCATAGTTCAATCTCAGAACATTTAAAGGAAATCTCGCGTCCACATTCACAGTTTAGACAGATATTAATCGAAAATACATTCGTGTTCCATCTAGATGATAATAAGCAAAAACTTAAAATTCTGGAAGTCGTTTGTATAAGAGAATTGTGGCCAAAAATAAATCAACTACTAGTACAGCAACAAAGTTTTTAAATATTTGTAGCAACAAAGTGTTATATAAAATTTCATAACTTACCTCTCTTGTATAGCGGTGAAAAATATTTTTATTTACGTTGTAAACGTATAAAAGAGCCATAGATATGCAACCCCTGAAGACGGTCTAACATGAGATTGAAAGTACTTTGGAAAATAAAAATTATCTGAAAGAAAACTTTGGAATTTTTCTTGATCAATTTTCTATGGGTACCAAGAAATTAATCCGTGCAATTGAAAAGATTAAAATTAAAATAAATAGACATAATACGTCTAAATTATTTAACCAAACATGCTTGAAAATGAAAATCTGATGCCTAAATACACACGCGCACGCGCGCGCGCACACACACACACACACACACACACACACACACACACACACACACACACATATATATATATATATATATATATATTACAGAGATGCTCACTTTGTACAAAGGACCCTGGAGCAACTTAATGTAGAGGGTTACAGTGTAAGAGGCACAGTTTATGCGGATATGTGGGGAAGATAATGCTTAACCCTAGTCTTGAACAGGTTAAGATTGGTGGGAAAGCATAATCTTGGGAGCCGGTTCCACAAAGTTGTAGTTTCTGAGAAGAAACTGCTCGAGGGTTACTTACATCTTGCCAATGGAATATCAAGGGAATAAGAATGTTTTTTAATTTTCCGCATGCGTGTTGTTTGCTTTCGATTTTGTCAACTGCACAGTATAGTACGGTCAGTTTTGCACCGTCAAAAGGAGCACTATGGCGCAAATCGCAACACCAAAACTTTAATTTGGTTTGTTCTACGTCATATCAACTTCAATGGGTTATTTAAAGCCGACAAGATTTTTATTGCTGCTAATATTTTTTCCAAAAATGTATTGCTGCTAATATTTTTTTTCCTTCAAAAATGTATTGCTAGTAATATCTTTCTCCAAAAGTGTATTACTGGTAATATTTTTTCTTCAAAAATGCATTGCTGGCAATATTTTGCTTCCAAAAATGTACAGCTAGTAAGATTTAAAAAAAAAATGCTTTGCTGGTACATTTTTTTTTCAAAAATATATTGTTTGTAATATTTTTTTTCAAAAAATGTATTGCTGGTAATAATATATTGCTGGTAACAATTTTTTCTTCAAAAATTCATTGCTGGCAATAATTTTTACAAAAATGTATTACTGGTATTAAAAACTATTTTTACACTTTCATAGCGTTTTGACCCCAGTTTTTTGGGTGGTAACTAATTACCCATAGCTGGGAACATAACAGGTGCTACCACCTGGGAGCACCAGTAATTAAGAGGTAGTTCTACGCTCTTCAAAACCTTCTGATCAGAGGCCTTGCTGTTGGATGTAGTTAAAAAAAATTTATAAAATGGTATTCGCAGCGGAAGTTCCAATATAAATATTTCAGAGTGTTTGGATGTCAATCTGAAGATGGTGCAGAGGATTCGAAAAGAGTTGAATGAGTCAAAAGGGCGGCTGATGGATGACACTCTGTCTGGCTACAAGACTCTCCACCATGTCACAGAAGCAGCAGGACCCAGTCATAGCTGTCAGACATTTTCTGCGACCACATCACACCTTACATCTGGCCACATAACTCACCAGACTGCGACCCCCTTGATTAATATGTGAGGGATGCAGTTGAGCGATAGACCCAAAAATCTGCTTGTTGTACCAAAGAAGAACTGAAGGCAAGGATTATGGCAGCATTCACTAACGTAAACAAGGAAAATTTGCAGGAAATTCCTAAGTCGTCTGGAGGGTGTGATTGAAACCAATGGCGATTTTATTGAATAAAATTATTCTTTAGTATTTCAAGATATTTTTGCGTCATTTTGATAAATATATATGTTAAAATGAAATATCAGTGTTATTTCATTTTTGCGTAATTTAGACGACAAATTATCCATCGCACCATATATATATATATATATATATATATATATATATATATATATATATATATGAAAATTTTTATTCCGGTCGAACACTCTTGAAGGAACTTGCGAATTTGTAAACAAACACTACTATGAATTGAGCACTGTCGTTCGTTAGCGTGTTTATTCGAAGATAGGTACGTAAAATTTCGCCTTCCTCTCTACCGGGCGCTGATAGCTCAGTGGCAAAATCTCAGACTGATGCCGAATCGGTCGGGTTTTGATCCTGGCTTGAAGCAATCGGATATCTAGCCACACTGATGAGCTGTGATACAACGAAATAGTCTGTCTGGGGATGAAATACATATATATATATATATATATATATATATATATATATGGGCTAGCGATAGATAAGTTTTTTATATATCAAGAGCAGTTTGGGAGGAAAGATATTTGACAAAGTTGAAAATGTTATCGTGTAACACGTTTCGTACCTTATGCAACTACACACGTGCACGAACGAGGAATTTTAAATTTAGAAAAAAGTCTTTTTCTATGTGTTTTGGCCATACAATCTCGCAAATTTCATTTAGATTCACAATAACTTTATACCTTGAGTGGCTTTTGGACTTTGTAGTGGCCAAGTGGTTAGAGCGTTTGCTTTCTGACCATGAGACCCGGATTCTCACCATGGTCGATTTGTCAGGAAGGAGATTACCTGCTGTAATCGGTTTGGACGGGGGATGATCTCACCATGCGACACCTTTGAATGTGAGAGAAAGGGGTTGGGTAAAGATAGAGCTTAGAGATTGGGGGTTAGCAGTGGCCGGTTTCCTATCAAGAATTTGGGGATGGTGACAGAAGAGAGGCGGGGCAGTGGTAGCTTTAGCAGGTTGTTCTGATGAAATGAAAATCTAGGTGTTCATGAAATAAAAATTATAAATGAAATGGATAATTAAAGTCTCCATCTTATTATTATCAATACATCCATATATATATATATATATATATATATATATATATATATATATATATATATATATATATATATATATATACATGCATACATACATACATATATATAGATAGAAATTAGCAATCAAACCAGCCAGTGTATAAACATTTCAGATACATCTCAAAAAGCCAGACAAAAATAGAATGCACAGATATATATATATATATATATATATATATATATATATATATATATATATATATATATTTCTTTTAAACATGTAGTATTGAATGTTAAAGACAACATAGTCTTGCATATTTTCCTTTGAATTAACATTCAATACTACATGTTTAAAAGAAAAGTTGCTGGCAAATTACACTCTCTCACACACACACACACACACACACACACACACACACATATATATATATATATATATGGAATAAGTATATATACATTTTATACACCAAGAAATGTTTTGGAGGAAAGATGTAAGGTAAAGTGGAAAAAAGTTTTCGTGTGACGCATTTCGTCCCGTAGGCCTTCATCAGACTAGGTTTGTTTACGCTGCTGCGACGACACATGTGGGAATTTTAAATTTTGAAATATTTTGAAAAAAGAGTTATTTTTTAAATATAAATATAATTATAATTATATGTTTTACCAGTTTGTGACTGGAAAGGATAATTCCAAGGAAGATATAAATCCAGAGAGATACCCTGCTTAGATACTTCCTAATTTTGGGAAATATGTAAAAGGGTTTCTATCGTGGGTTGAGTGTTATGAGGTGGTCACTAGTACAAATAATGATTATAAATCATAATATGTCAGATACAATAGGTAGATGCATTAATTGGCTTTGGAGAATTGATAGACATTCAAATACCAAACTTAGGGAATGTCTAATGGTTAGACGAGACGTCGAGATGGGAGGAACATAAGTGGGAGATGTAGAGGGGTGGGAAGCTTGAGAAAGAAGAGGGTGAGATGGAAACGGCGGGTTAGTGGTAGCTTAGCAGCCTGACCTGCCTAAATATTTCTTAATTTTTTAAACTGTAAATAGGTTTATACAGTGGGTTGACTGTTAGTAGTGATCACTGTTGCACAGGAATCACTATGATATTGTCAGATACAATAGGTGGATACAGCATTAGCTTTAGAGAAACAATAGGCGAATAGACATTCAAAGACAAATATCAAACTTAAGGAAGAAGCTATGGATTATGGAAATGTTATAAAATGCTTTAGTTTGGAAATCTGGCTAAGAGAGTCTTCTTATTATCATTATAATGCTCTGTACATTGAGGTCTTCCCGGTGTTATATACTCCTCGGAATTTTCCCTTCCAGTCACAAACTGCTAAAACGTATATATATATATATATATATATATATATATATATATATATATATATATATATATATATATACTCAAGTATATGTTTGGTGTATACGGAATAAATTCCAATAACCAACAATTACTATTCTTAAAAGAGTAGTCAATACAGAGTAGAGCAGATATAATTATTTATTCAAAAATTATAACATAATTTTAAATATATATATATATATATATATATATATATATATTGTCATCCGCAGACAGACTGTTTCGCTGTATCACAGCTCATCAATGTGGCTAGATGTTCGGTTGCCTCTAGTAAGGGTCGAAATTCGACTGAATTGGCGTTGGAGATTCTACCATTAAGCCGTTGGCGCAAGGCAGGCATGAAGGT
>OZ038486.1:79252669-79315169 GCA_964036315.1 Acanthosepion esculentum
GGCACAAAAATGGTTTTCCAGTTTCAAGGAGTAAATGTCCGAACTCACGGACTCTCAGCGTTCTGGCCGACGATTGTTCAGTTTGATGAAAACCAATTTCCCGCGCTGATTAAAGAAGAACCGCGCCAGGCCACGAGGGAAAAAAAGGCTCAGAAGATGGCAAACTCTCGTTACTGTCGCTCAATGGGCAAGGTCCAGAAACTCGGCACATGAGTGCCACACAAATTGACTGAGAGAAACAAACTCTAGCGCTCCTCCATTGCTTCGCTCGACACAAAGCTACTCGAGGGTACAAACAAAGCTTCATTTACCGTATTGTCACCGAGGGCTAAAAATGGCGTCTTTACGTGAATTTGAAGCTGAGAAAAGAATGGTTAAGTTCCAACGAGCAGTCAATACTCAGAACAAAGCTAAAGCTGCTCCCCCAAAAATGAACGAATTTATATAGCATCCTAATAAAGATGTGTATGTGTTGTTGACGAGGAAGGAATATGTTTTTTTTTTATTCAGTTTTTCAGTATCCATACAGTTTTCCTTTAATGAGGAAGAAAATGTTTAGTGATTATTATTTTGAGCGCTTTCACTAATTTAAGGTTAGGCTTAATTTTCATTGTTAATATAATTTATTTTTTATTTTCTATAATGTGGGCGTACAGGTAATTTAATACATATTGGAGTTTTTGAATTAATATTTAAAAAACAGTCAAGAGGTATTGATTGTTCTCAAAGCAAGTACTGTTCAATGTAGATCTCTTAGTCCGCGTAAAAGAAAGATTGTAAAGAAAACTGAAAAAAAATCACTCAAAATTGTCCTTATCTATCTCTCTCTCTCTCTCTCTCTCTGTCTCTCTCTCTCTCTCTATATATATATATACAAGGTGCGATGGATAAATTGTCGTCTAAATTACGTAAAAATGAAAATAACAGTGATATCTCATTTTAACAGATATATTTCCCAAAATTACACAAAAAATATCTTGAAATACTAAAGAGTAAATTTATTCAATAAAATCGCCATTGGTTTCAACCACGACCTCCAGAGGACTTAGCTCTCCAGGCCTAAATCCGTTTGTATGGACGTAGTCGAGAGAAAAGACATTTAACGCCCCCATAACACTATAAAATCCCTGATGTCGACCATAACTATCATAATCTCCACAATGATTAGAGGTCGTCTGATTCGGGCATGTGCTATATACCATACATATGGACACTAATGGGTATGTCCCTGTTGTGGATTCCGGGATGAATCCGATATCAATAAATAACAAATGCCAGGAATGGATAAGGAAAATAAATGTATTAACGTAATAATACAAACTGGTAATACAGGTTAGTAGATTCAGGAATGCGGGTTAGTAGCAATAATATATATACAGTCTTGCTATTGAAGTATCGCGGTATGACTCTTTACTGAGTCTACGTGCTCGCTAACTGTGACTCTTGTGCTACCCTCCTCTATTACAGACAGTATTTACTGTCCCCCCGCCACGAGGGATAGATGTGGCACAAGGCCTGGTTTAAAGTGGGGTATTCCCGAGCCCGTAGGTTCGGCCAAAAAATGCCCGTAGATCTCGTATAAACGAGATCGGGTTGGTCAACCTCCCCGGACGAGACACTGCCCTTCGGCGGAGCCTCGTCCGAGTTCCTCTCTGCCCAGAGGCAGAGAGTTCGACCGTCTAACAGAGAAGACGTTGCCGTCTGCTCTGTTGCAGACTGTCCGAGTATTCACTGGTAGTAGTATATGTATACCTCGGGTGAGTCCATTTGTGTGAAAAGGGGAGACCTCTCAATAGTCCCAATCCTCATAAATACGTTGGACACTATTGTAAGTGGGGGAATATGCTAAGTAGTTCCCTACTATCAGAATTTTTCTGTAACATGCATCAGCGTTTTGAAATCATCACAATATTTAGTATTGTTGAAGTTATCGCTAACATTTTGTCAAGGTTTACAAACTCCACTCTCCCTATTGTCTCTATATATACAGTGTTACTACTGTGCATTATATTTTAACCAGAATTAAATATATATATACAAACTTAAAGAAAATATATGCAAAAAACAATATTGCATTTGTATTAAATAAGTAATGGTTATTTTAATCATAAATAGTTTTTGAAATAGTGGGAATATTTTCTATGTTAAATAATAAAACTTAATCTTTCAAAAAAAAATGAATGGAAATTTATGGTACTAAGCTATGCATCCTAGTAAAACCAACTGTACTTTTTGCCCTCTTACCCATTTGCTCTTCAGAAAATTTGGTTTCGATCGATCAATGTATGGCTATTTTAGAGGGTGTGACGGACGGACTAACAGAAGTCTCAGAAATGTACATATAGCTTCATGAAAATGCCCTCACAGAACTGAACAACCCAGTACAAAAAGTATGAAAATATTTTAAGTCTTTAGATTATAAAACAAATAAATAAAAGGAAAATAAAACAAATTTCAAAATCAATAGTATGATACTCCTTGAAACATTCGATGCCCAACAGAAATGAGCATACTTTGTAGCAAGTTGTCACCACATCCCTTCGAGAATTATACATACAGGCATAGCACTCTCTTTGGCTATTTGTTCCATCTTTATTTGTAAGCAAAGACTCTATGAGACGACGTAAAAAGTAACAGAAAACCTATTATTGCCAATTAGTCATTTAGGTTCGAATCTTGAATGATAGCTGTATTGAAATGATGTTGTCCACTGATCCAAAATTTAATCTAAGGCTTAAAAACTGTACACAGATTAATATAGAAAAATAGAAAAATATTATCCAGTAGAACTATTCTTAGCTTCAAGAACGGCTTTGGAATCGGACGCATTTCAAGCTCGAACGGTTATCTTGTACGATATCCATGGCGTCTACAGTAAGGGTTTTCGACGATTCTTTTCTAGAGTATGGCCAGCATTTAATCTCCTCTCGACGACGTCCTAGACACAGTAATGCAGATAATTCAAATAAGCCAAGTAGATCCACACGTTAGGGACTCCTGTTGGAACACATACGATGACTTACTTGAACTAGAACTTGACCACCGTACCCAGCACGTCGATATGGGGTGGCATTGATTTTGAGGGTCTGTGGAAAGTAGTAAGACAACATCATATGGTTCTCGTTGCTCACGACTCCCAGGACCTTCATGGACAATGTAAACTTGGTGTGCATCAGTATGAGTGCCTATGTGGGCTCTGCCCAAACCCACCTGTTGCCCCATCTCTGGCTCAACCTGTTCATTTCGCTACTATCAATAAGCTCGTTATCTTTGAGCCGCTGTTTTTGATATCTCATGCCACGACCACAATGTGTTTTTCATGTACAGTGTCAGATCGAAAGCTGCCATAATCTGTTCTTTAAAATGATACCGCTGGAGGAGAAATGGGGATGTTCAAATTTGGTGCGTGTCGTCCTCACTTTATGGATTGCTAAATAGATACACTGTATGTGTGGTGCATACTGTATGGAAATGTCTGTGGTTTGATAAAAGGAAAGAAGGAAGGAAAATAAAAGAAAAGGAAAGAATCATGAACATAGATATATCAATGAAAAAAAGAAGAAATAAAACAAGCAAATAAAAAAAAACAGTGAAAAAAGAAAAATTGGAGGACGAAATGAAACACGAATATAAAGAAAAAAATCCAAGTGCAAGAAATCAAAACAATACAGCAATTAAATAAAGAAAGATATACAGAAAGAACTAAAGGAGTAAGGCAAAAACAAAGATTAATAAAAATTTCAGTGAAATACTCCCTTCCCAAAATTATAGTTTATAATTATTGTACATATATATGGAAAAAATATCTGTTTAAACAGAAATCCAGTAGGATATGCGTTAAATACCTTTGTGGAATCGGCGAAAGATAGGTGTAGGTTTAACAGGACTCAGACCAAATAAATGTATAATATCTAATCTTTTGTTTTGGTTTACTCTTTATTTGTCTCATTATTTTAATTCTGTTGTCTCGTAGGATTATTATGAGATAAAAAGTGAGAATTGTTCCAGTGTTCTTTATCGTTATGCCCTTTTCTCTTTCCTTCTTTCATTTTCATGGCTACATTTGTCAATATTTTCCTCCTTTTCTTAATTGTATTTTATTTTTTCTTTACTTTTTCATTCTCTTCATCTTTTTTCATTTCCACTTCTTTCTTTTTCAGCCATTATTATCTGTATTTCTCTCTTCGCATTCTACGATTAAATTTGGGCATTTATCGTTTATTTTCGGTTCCATTTTGTATATTGATTGATTTTTGTTAATGCTGCTATCTGGAAAGCTTAAATTCTCCATCGGCCTTTTCTCTTTCAAACACTTTGGAAAGGTTCTTTCAAGCGCGCCAGTAATAATGGATACACTCTTCATGTTCCATATCTTTTTCAGTTTTCTCGCAAGGTCCAGATCATTTTAAGATTTTCAATTTCTTTCAGTTCTCCTCGGGAAAAATATCAGTTTAAACTGCCAAATGAGGGTATGAGTTAAACGCAGTTTTAGTCAAACATACAAGATATTTACACGAAATATTATTTTAAATGCTTGACTTTACTTGAACAATTGTCTTTTCACGCTCTGTTTATATTCTGTTTGCATTCTGAGCAAGTTAAAAATCTCGAACTGTATAGACAAACTGGGGGAGTTTATCTTAGAGCGCATTCTGCTCGGAATATTTAAACAGCTGTAATTTCCATGGAATCTGTATTTGTGTGTACACAAACAATTTGTTGTCGCAATGCGAAAGAGATCTGATCGGTGACCTGTTCCTTGCCGAAGTGGAACATTGCAGGAAATGTAACAATCGGTCAAGATTTTAGTAAAAAACAGTAAAGTATCTGTTCAAGGTATAATTCAAAAAAGTATCATTAGAAACATTTTGTGCAATTAATACGCACGGTAAAGCAAGTCTCGTGTAGTAAATATAGAACCATGCAGAAACAATATCTATCTATCTATCTATCTATCTATCTATCTATCTATCTATCTATCTATCTATCTCTCTCTCTCTCTCTCTCTCTCTCTCTCTCTCTCTCTATATATATATATATATATATATATATATATATATATATATATGTATATATATATGCGTTGTGTATCATGCTAATAGGAGGTAATCGAATGAAAAATTCTACGTAACACGTTTCGTTCCTAAATTAAACGTCTTCAGAAAATAATGAAATCAATCTTATCTTTCTATATTTCTCTATCTATCACTCTATCTGTATGGATGGGTAAGACTTACAGCACATTCCTGTTACAATTTAAAATCGAAAGCTCTAAAGATTTTTGTATCTTAGAATTTCTTTATGTTTCTTCCGCACTATATATATATATATATATATATATACACACACACACACACATACACACATATATATACACACACATATACACACACACAGACACACACACACATATATATATACACACACACATGTATACACACACACACACACATATATATATACACACACACATGTATACACACACACACACACACATATATATATATCAGTAATGGGAACCTCGAGGTGGTGTAATGGTTAGCAAGCTTGTCTCGCTAGAACAATTACGTCTGAGTAGTGAGTTCGATCCTCACTGGGTGCCCCTTACTTTCGGCCTTGTGCCACATCCAATCGTAGCTTGGAAAATCCCTATATATATATATCAGTAAGGGAAATTTAAGTGGCGTATAACTGAAAACATAATTAGATGAGGTATACAACATGAACGCTTTTTTTATATAATTTTTAAGTACTCAGTGATCATAAAAAGGTAAAACATTTTATTATTCTAATATTTTATTGAATTTTAGAAACTTGATTTTATAGCCTTCACGAATTTTACATACTTGACTTTATAGTCTTAACAACGAAGACGTTTGTGAGTTAGAAAATTGCCAATAAATTTTAAATTTACTATAAGTGCCTCTCCTATTTTCTAATAATGTCCTGTATAGATGTCCGTATTTACACAGATCGACACCTTTATGCACCCCCCAAAATATTCAAAATTCTTTTAAAAATACTACTTGTTGTTGAATTGTAATGAGCTTTTTCATTATGATTAGTAAATACAGTTTTAATTTAATAACAATATCAAAATTTGAAGGAACTTTCTTATTAACATTTAGAACACGGAGGAAATGAGGATGATGCAACTCCTTTGAAGTGGCATGGTATATCGTAGGTGTAACTGTCTGACTTGGTGGAAGAAAAACCTATTTGAAGAACTTTCTTATTAACATTTAAAACGCTGGAGAAATGAGGATGATGCGACTCCATGGATGTGGCATGTTGTATCGTAGGTGTAACGGTCTGACTTGGTTGACAATAACATGTTTGAAGAAACTTTCTTATTAACATAGAGAACCCGGAGAAAATGAGGCTGATGCAACTCCTGGGAAATGGCATGGTGTATTGTAGGAGTAACTTGGTGAAAGAAAAACTTGTTTGAAGGAACTTTCTTATTAACATTCGGAACACGGCGGAAATGAGAATGATGCGACACCTTGGAAATGGCATGGTAGGAGTAATTGTCTGACTTGGTGGAAGGCAAAACCAATTTGAAGGAACTTTGTTATTAACATAAGGTCATAAGATTACATCATAGTCATTATTCACGGAATAATGAGTATGATGTAAGTTTCTGGAAGAAAAAAAAACGTCTTGAATGTACTTTCTTAGTAACATTTGAAACACGGAGGAAATTTGGATGATGCGTTTCCTTGTATATGGCATCGTGTGTCGTAGGTGGAAATGCTTGACTGGGTGGGTGTCAAAACCTATTTGAAGGAAGCTCCCTATTAATATTGGTATCACTGCGGAAAAGAGGATATTGCAATTCCATGGCAGTGGCAGTGTGTATTGTAGGTAGAAATGTCTTACTTAGTGGAAGAAAAACATGAACGAAGGAACTTTCTTATTAACATTTGGAATACAGTAGAAATGAGGATGATTCGAATCCTTGGAAGTGGCATGGTGTATCGTAGATGTAAAGATCTGGCTTTGGTGGAAAAAAAACGTGTTTGAGAGATCTTTCTTATTAACATATGGAACACGAAGAAAATGAGGATGATACGAACCCTTGGAATTGGCATGGTGTGTCATAGGTGTAAAGATCTGACATGGTGGAAGAAAAACTTCCTTCAAGGAACTTTCATATTAACAGTTTGAACTCGGAGAAAATGAAAAGGATGCAACTCCATTGAAGTGGCATGGTGTATTGTACGTTTAAAGCTGTGACTTTTTGGAAGAAGAACATATTTGAAGGAAATATTTTATTAACATTTGCAACACAGAGGGAATGTGGATGGGACGACTCCTTGGAGGTGGCATGGTGTATCGCAAGTGTAAATGTCTGTCTTGGTGTAAGAAAAACATTTTTGAAGGAATTTCTTATTAACATTGTGAAAACGGAGGAAATGAGGGTGATTCAATTCCATGGAAGTGGCATGGTGTTTCGTAGGTTTATTGGGCTGACTTAGTGTAAAAAGAAAACCCGTTTGATGGAACTTTCCTATTTACATTTGGAACACGGAAGATATGAGGTTTATGCGACTCCTTGGAAGTGGCATGGTGTATCGTTGGTGTAACGGCTCCACGTGGTGGAAGAAAACCCTGTTTGAAGGAACTTTCTCTTTCAAATTTATCACACCGAGGTAATGATTTTGATTCTAATCCTTGGCAAGTGACATGGTGTAACGTAGGCGTAACGGGCTGACTTGGTGGTAGTTAAGAATGGAACTCATTTGAACATTTGTTTTGGAAATAGCGATAGCCTAGCAACAGGATGGCAACGTTTTCATCAGCGTGAAATATGTTTCAGAGTGGAAAAGAAACCTTCTCTCACAAGTTCGCAAATACGAATTTGCACGATCTGAAGGCTGGCAAGTGAGGATTGAATAGCTCCAGTCCAGATTGATGTGGCATGGTGTATTGTACTGTATACCCATATCTAAAGTAATGGGTATACAGTTCAGTGTGTATGTGTGCTTGTATGTTTGAAAGATTGACTTATTTACTTTGCATCTGTGAGACTGTATGAATGCATATGCTGCTTTTTGAATGGAGCAGAAAGTATTTGCGGCTGTTTAACAGGAAAAAAGAACATAAAGATGAAAGGAATACGTTGCTAAAACTTTTTGCCATTTATCTCTCGACCAATAGACAGACTGATAGAGAGACAAACAAAGAGACGGACACACAATAAACTGAGTTTTAAAGCCTTCAATAAACTTGGCTTGGATTTGACAGCGTGTGATCTCAAAGGACACACGTACTTTTACTTTTTTAAAAACTGTTTTGTAAAATTTTTTTTTAAAAACTATTACTATTACGTTTTTTCTTTCTTTTGGTTTTACTTTTTCTCCGATATATTATTTTTTCCTATTTTAATATTTGTTGTTCGTTTATTTTGTACTTATTTGCTATTTCTTTCTTTCTTTCTTCTTATGCAACTATTTTTTTAATTTTTTTATTTTGGCTATGATTTTCTTTCTTTCTTTCTTGTTTGTGATTCTTTTTGCTTTACTCAAATTTTTCTTTGTTTCTTTTTTCTCTATTTTTCTTTTTCTTTTTTACTCTAATTATCTATAGTTGTTAATTTTTACTCACTGCCGAAATGTTTTGTTTTTCGTTTTTTCAACATTTTATATCTCATTTAATTTTGTTTCTTTCTTTCTTAACATCTTTCTTTCTTTCTTTCTTGTTTCTGCTTTTTTTAGCGTTACCCAATTTTTCTTTGTTCCTTTTATCTCTATTTTCCCTTTTCTTTCTTTCTTTCTTTCTTTCTTTCTTTCTTTCTTTGTGCTTTTTTTAGCTTTACGCAATTTTTTCTTCCTTCTTTTATCTCTATTGTTCCTCTTTCTTTCTTTCTTTCTTTCATTTTGCCATGTAAAATTTTTGTTTCTTTCTGTTTTCATGTTTATTTCTGTTTCTTTGTTCTATTCGCTTTTCTTTGTTTCTTTGTTTCTTTCTTTACTTTTTGTGTTTCTTTCTTTTTTGCTTTATTCGATTTCTTCTTCCTTACTGTGGTTCTTTCTGTATTTAATTTTTGTATCTCCTTGTTTTCTTGATTTTTTCTTTTTCTTTCTTTCTCGTGTTCCATTTTCCCTCCTTTTTTACCCTTCTTTCATTATATTTTTTATTAGTTGTTATTTTTCATTGTTTTTTTTATTCTGGGATTTTCCTTCCTTCCTTCCTTGTAACTCTCACTCTAATTCTTACTGTTTCTTTTTTTACCTTCCTCCTTCTACTTACTTTTTATCCAATCTTATTTTCGCTCCTCCTTCTTCTACACTGTATTCTTCTTTCTTTTTTCCCTCACTTTTCGTTTCAGTTTGACACCCTTATTACTCTTCACCACAGTCAAATTCTCTTCATAATCTTCACATTCTCTCAAGGACTTTTTGGCGTGTTGAAGAAACCGCCGGCCGATCGAGGTAACCATGAAAGGTCTCTAATTAGTTCAGATAATGGAGACGTCAAATTTTCAGAAGAATGAGAGACCTGCATAGATATTATCGAGCTTCTTGAACGAACAAAGACGAAAGGAAAAAAAGACAAATGAATGAAGTGAAAAATTAAGCGGTCAAATGAAAAGACTACATAAATAAAGTTAAATAATAAAAAAAGGAAAACAAACATATATGACTTGAATATCTAAAAAAGAAATGCACGACGAAAACATGTAAATATATACTTAGAAATTCTATAGGAACGTTAAACCATACACACATATTTTGTGTCTCTACTCTGCCTGTGAAGGTTCTTTGTTGGACATTAGCTCTCCCGAGATCACGGGAAGGAATGGACCATTACTATACCTCCTGGCCTAATGCGTGTTGGTAGGGGTGGATGTGACCCGCTTGGACGATCATGTCTCTTATCGATTCATGATGTAACACACCCGATTTATCTTTCTGAGCCGTCATCGATTACACCACCTGCACATCGCACATTCAAGCCAACAGTACCTGGAATCCTCAAGTGGTTACCAATCTAAATACTGACCAGGTTCTACGTTGCGTAACTTCTGACGAGTACCAGTATTTCAATATATGTGTGTTTATGTGTGTGCGCGTGTGGGTGACCAATTGTCGTTAACACTATATATATATATATATATATATATATATATATGTGTGTGTGTGTGTGTGTGCGCCTCTGCACGCGCGGGTGTGGTTGACCAGGTGTTGTTAACACTATATATATGTGTGTGTGTGTGTATAACTGTTGTTATATATATCGTATTAACAACACTTTATATGTTTAGTTGTAGGTAAAAATGTGTGGTGTTACGGCCATTTCACATTGAAAAAATGTTTTTCGTGAGCCTGGTCACCCACAGGAATATATATATATATATATATATATATATATATATATATATATATATATATATATATATATATACGTATGTGTGCGTGTATGTGTGCGCACGTGTGGGTGTGTGTTGAGACAATGCAACGCCTGTATTGATCTCATGGGTCTCGATCTCCAATATAAGGACTGACCAGGCTCGACGTTACGTAACTTCGGTGTTCTGACGAAAACCAGTGTTTAAACATTAAATGCCCGCAAGCCCACACATACTCACTTACAAGTCAACACAGAAATTGTCGTTAACCCTATATATATATATATATATATATATATATATATATATATATATAAATAAAAACAGACAAGGTATTTTGATTTAGATTTTTATACAATTTCTCATATGGTCTAAAATTTCTTTTCTTTTCAGATGATAAATTATATAAAAACTGACCGAATGTTCTTTTATTCCGAGCTCTTTCGGCTATACATTTAGCCATTTTCACGGATGAAATATTTTAACTATTAAAATATTTCATCCTTGAAAATAGCTAAATTATAACATAAACATATCAAGAGTTGAACAAGGTCCAATGCCTCAGTTACGTATTACTTGAGACTTCTTGCTAGCATAACCATCCACGGCCATGGAACCGTTTCATTTGATCAATTCCCTTCCTTTATATGCTATTTAGGCAATTTCCAACAATGCCACGCATTTCGATCGTCTCCCCAGGCCGATAACACGAAGAAGACACCTTGACAAATCGACTCATCCGTGACTCATGGTCGGAACGCGAACCTCTTAACAATGAACAAATAACTTTTTCTTTCGCAATCATTCACGTTTGCATATATATAACCAACACACCCACCCACACAACCAACATACACACACGCACACACATATACATATACACGTACACACATACTTACATACATATATTGTTATTGGCTGGTTGGTTGATTTTGTTTAGGGGCATATCAACCTCTATGCGTTATTTAATGCCGAAATCTACAAAATTTGAACTACAGATAAAATATATTAATGGTCATTTTGTTTCAAATAGGTATTATTTGTAATTTTACTATAAATAAGTATTTTTGCTAATTTTACTATAAATAGGTACTGTTACTAATTTTACTATAAATTTGTATTTTTAGTAATTTTGCTATAAATAGGTATTGCTGCTTGGTTAAATTTGTTTAGCGGTATATCAACCTCTGAGTTATTTAATGTCGAAATCTACATATTCTGAACACAATTTTATGGCTTTAAATGCAGATATTTTTAACAGAATTTAATACTTTCAGAGTAAAGGTTTTTTTTTTTAAATATATAATTTGTAGATCGTAAAATGTATTGTTTGTGATTTTACTATAAAATGTATTTTTTTAGAATTATACTGTTTCATTGATTGTCATTTTGCTATAAAAATATATTGTTGCACATCTTATTTTAACATTTTACTGTTGATTTTTGTTTGGGGGTTCACTGTTGGCCCATAACTGTGACTCTAACAGGTGCTACCGCCCAGGATCATTGTTAATCCGGGAACAACAGTAAACCTCCAATCTCCTGATCAGAAGCCTTGGTGCCGGATGTAGTTAATTGTCATACCCAGGACGAACTCGTTGTTATAATCACAAAAACAACTCTTAAAAAGAGCAAAGAAAAGAAGAAATAAAAATAAAAAATAAAAACAAAAGGAAATATAAATGGGGCTGAGATCCTCGTTAAAAAATAACTGAATAAAAGCCAAAAACAAACAAACAAACAAACAAACGAACAAAAAACAAACAAAGAAACAAACAAGCGAGAAATAAAAGTCACTTCCATGGCGAGAGCCATTGTTACCGGACAAACGTTGTGATTAATCTGCATGGGCTTTGTCATTAGTTGGAAGGTTTCACTGTAGACAGAAGTGGTTTGCAACGGGAAAGACAGTGTGTTAGAGAAAGTCAGCAGTAAACAAAAGACAAGATTTTTAAAAAGCTACACTATATCTTTCTATCATTTGTCTTTCTCTCTCTGGTGTACACTTCAGAGGGAACAATGGTAGAGAACTTTTTGTCGACCCCAGTCAGAGTTCGAATCCGTGTCAAGTTTCTAAATTCCGTGGCAGAAAGTTATCTTTAAAAGGCTGAATCAATCTACTTTGACAAAGTAAACCAAATTGTCCATTTTCTGATATCTTCACTCGAGATTGCGTAAGTAGAATTCGGAGAAAAATTAGTATTGTAATTTGTATCGAATGTCAAGGAAAGCAAACATCTATTTTAATTAATTAGAAATAACACGAATATGTTATGAGGGATTTGTTTCTTTCTTTCAGTCTTTCCTTCTTGACTTCTTTCTTTCTTGCTTTCATATTTTTTTTCTTAACATCTTTCTTTGTTTTTGGTTGTTTTTTACTTTTTCTTTCTTTTTCTTTCTTTTTCTTTCTTTTTTACTTAATTCATTGTTTTTAGTTACTTCTGTATTCCTTTCTTTCTTTCCTTCATTCCTTCGTCTTTTTTATTTTTCTCTCCTTTTTCGTTTCTTTCTTTTTTCTTTTCTCCTTTCTCTCATGCTTTCCATTTTCTTTCTTTCTTTCTTTCTTTTTCCTTTGTTTACTTCTTCGTTCGTTTTATCTTTCTTTTTTACTTTCTTATATTTTTGCTTCTTTCTTTTTTACTTTCTTATATTTTTGCTTCTTTCTTTTTTTACTTTCTTATATTTTTGCTTATTTCTTTTTTACTTCATTCTTTGTTTTACATTACTTCTGTATTCCTTCATTACTTCACTCACTCATTCTTTCTTTCTTTGATATTCTTTTAAATCTTGAAACTATTTTCCAATTTTTCTTCTTTTATTGTTGAAGTTCTTTCATGTGTTCATTGCTTTTTCTTTCTCTTTTTATTTTAGAAGTTTCCATATTTGTTTCATCGTGTGATCACGTGACATCCTGACATATTTGAAGTTGAAGTCCCGCCTTATCAATAAACTCTCAATTCTGCTTTTGTGACCAAAACCATATTTCAAGATTGCCACTGTCACAGTGGCACCCTCACTTTCAATTTGTGAATCCATATTTTTTGGAATGCCTGACAAACTATAATGGTCATTTCGGATTCAAGGCATAGGGTTCAGTGGAAAAAAATCAAAAGAAAAATCTAAAGATCGAAAGTTCTGTCTTTGACTGGTTGCGATTTATTCAAATAAAAACATCAAGAAGAATGATATCTCATTTTATTCCGGTGGAAAGTGCAATAAATGGTGTCAGTAATCCTTGCAACGTTTTACAGAGAAGCTTTATGGGTCTTCTTATATATATATATATATATATATATATATATATATATATATATATATATATATACAAGTCTAGGATTGGTGTATGCGGAATAAATTCAACATCATCACTTGATAAGAAGACACCGGAGGTGTTGAAACAAAATGGCAATTTTTGTAGTGATTTTATAACATATTTATGCTATAATTTTTAAATAAACAATTATATATATATATATATATATATATATATATATATATATATATATATATATATATATATGTGTGTGTGTGTTTATATATGTGCTCCTGAAAAATTTATTTCGGTTGAGCTCTCTGGGGAGGATGTGTGGGTTTGTAAACAGTGACTATTACGGCTAATAATGCAAGACTCTTCTTTAAATCGAATCGAGTTCTCTCAGTCACTGTGTGTTTATCTAAAAATAAATACGCTTAAATTCACCTTCTCTGCCGTGAGCCAACAGCTTCAGGGTAAAATTTCCGACTGACGCGAATTCAGCCGGTTTTCGATTCTGGCCAGAGGCAACCGGGCGTCTAGCCACACTGATGAGCTGTGATACAGCGAAACAGTCTGTCTGTGGATGACAATATATATATATATATATATATATATATATATATATATATATATATATATATATATATATATATATATATATATCCTTCTTAGTTATCAGTATTCCTTGCGATGATGTAAGGGTAAGCAAGATCATTACAAGTGAGTAATGAGTTCAATACCATACTCAGATTAGAAAGTAACAATGATGAATCATCATTCGTTAAACAATGTTCATGAGGCTATAAAAAATCAATATGCTTCCCAACAAACATTTACCCCTTCTTTTGATATTCACACAATTTTTGGGTTGATTAGATTTAGGCTGGTATATGTGAGCTTGTCATGTTTGATCTCGTCAATAATAAGTACACAAAAACTGGCGTATGAGTTAAAAGCTCCATGATTAAATACAATATGCCAAAGTTATGCCTGGGAAAATAGATAATTTTCTTATTTAATTGAGTGATAATGACAACGGAAGATAGCATGTCATTTTAATAACAGATGATGAATGACCACTTGAGTGTCGCGTTAAGTATTCAGATCACTGTGTAATAGGCAAACTCGTCAACCGGAATGAATACTTAATAAAATCTGGGAAAAAGGAGAAAGAAAATGAAAGGCAGAATGGAACTATTCTCATAAAAATCTTTTCTCTTTGCTTGTTTATGCCGTTGCTATATATATCAGAGTGGATGTGCAGGTGGTGTAACAGATATATCTCGGCAAGTGGAATCGGCGGACAGTGTTCACATTCTGAGCTTATCTGTTGCGTTCCCTTTTGCATTAGTACCCTTGGACGCGGTATGAATCCATCTTTTCTCTACCTTCAGCTAAACTGAGCAATTTAGCCTTGGGTATCAACCAGTCTATGAGAAGGAAAACTGTAGAAAGAAACGAGAAATGACTCCTTTGACTGCATTGTTATTACTATTATTGTATTGTTATTATTTGTTATTATTTGATAATAAAGAAAAATTCGTGGAGTCAAGATCACTTACACATACACACGTGTATGTATATATATATATATATATATATATATATATATATATATATATATATGGAATTTTAGTAAGTGAATAGGAGGCAGAATAAAATAATCTAATTCAAACCACCACTGTTATTCTTAAGACACGCTCGTCTCCCTTTCCTCCCTTTCATTTAACTTAGACATTTGCTTTTCTTCTTCTTTAGTGTATACATTACATTCCCGTTTCTATCTTTTCTTCAGCTTTCTTTTTTTCTTCTTCTTTCTTGTCCATACCCACTTCCTTTCTATTACACTCAATGTCATGTTTCTTGATCCTCATGCGCCTGTTAATTCATTTTTGAAAAATAATGATGTAGCGTTCTTTGTGTTTTTTTAAAAAAATAAAGTGTTAAGGTGGTTATTATTAAAAATATCGCCCGAAGAGACCGTCAGGTCGAAACCAATGTTGTGTATTTTAATTCACCTTCTGATTTTTTAAGTATCTATCTATCTATCTATCTATCTATCTATCTATCTATCTATCTATCTATCTTAAGTATATATATATATTTTGAAATATATATATATATATATATATATATATATATATATATATATATAAATATGTACTAGCAGTAAATCCAGGCGTTGCTCGGGGTTTTATGTAGTTAAATTGCTTTGGCGTTTGAATTATTGAACTTAAGCACGTATCCGCAGTTGCCGAGGTCACTGATAGGCCGGGAATCTCACTGACAGCACAATCAATGAGATCAAGGGCAACCGGTTGCAATAGGTGGCTCCCGTGCTTACCCAAAGACTGCCACCCGTTCATAATCGGTTAAGATTTTTAATTCTTGCGATGTAAAATAGTGGTTGCGTTTTCACTGTAGGACTCTCCCCTTCACTGTTAAGTCCTTAGGTTTTCCCAGTTTTAAGCGGAATACGCGGGCGGTTATGTCATGTTTATGAGTGTAATCCTGTCTGGGTAGGAGTTCACATGTTATCTCAACCCATTTGGGGTTGCAGGTAAACGTTATAAATAAGTTTAGCCACCCATATTGCCTAGCGTATGTCATAACGTCCTGCGTGCGTTCATGCATGTAACGCGCTCCCCAGTGTAGGTAGAGGGCAGAACGCACAGCTTCCCTAGGTCACGGGGATTGACTTCATTTCAAAGGCTGTCGCGTACGTAGGAGTCTGAGCGCAGCTGTTTCTGATGATTCCGTATAAAACAAAGCCTTTCCGATTCCATCTTAGCGGCTATGTCAACCGCAAACTGGTGGAAAAGCTCCCTGCATCTATGAAGCAGGTTGAAGTCTCCATCCTAACCATGAAACGGTATGTGTAGAAGGCCTTGCACGATAAGGCTTTGGAAGACGTTGTAGGTTGGCCACCCGGAGTATGAAGGGGAATGCCGAAGTGGTAGCCATCGTCACCATCAGGGAAAAGTAAAGGGTACTGCAATGCGTCATATGATCGATGGGTCTCTGAAATCCTTCGAAGAGCGCTGTCTCTTGATTTGAAGACAATATCGCGAGTGCGCTCTTGCTCCCCATGTATAATAGCGTCCACTTCGTTGCACGCAGGAGCATTGTAGTGTCGTTCGTGTACATCATGAGGCCGTTTGTCAGCGCCAATTACAATGCTGAAGGAAGGAAAAGGAGCATTTTCGAAAGCATATTTGAAACTGTGAATGTAGCTGTTAACCTCGTAAAGCATGGCCTGAAATAGTAGTATGACGTCCCTGCGAGGAACTCATTCCGACCGCGGCAAAATACCAATCCGGGTTACGGGCTGTAGTTTGTAGTCTGCAATAAAGTACAGTTGAAGGAATTTAGGCGTAGAGGTCTCCTCAGGCAGCAGAGACCCAATGCGGTGGTATACCTGCCCCTGTACTTTGGAAGTGGGCATCCAACCCTCTTCTCGAACCACCTGAGCCCCAAATGAGTTCATTTGAAAGGAGTTTTTGTATTGCCTAATTGTTTTAAGGAAGTGGTTGAAGTCGGGATGGGAGCCGGCTATTAGTCGCCTCAACGGGGTAGGTGGTTCATGCAGAGGTGGCAGTCGAACTTTGAAGGAGGAGCAGGCTCATTTGTGGGCGTTGCAGAATTGGCAAACACAGGTCATGGATCCTACATTGATGTCGTCACGCATAGTTAAGCTAATGCCGGGGTCGTAATTGAAAGCCAAGAAAGACCAAAAAGAGCTATTGGGATAAGTAACATTACGGGTGGCCGCAAGGCGCTGAATGTCGCCGTCGAGGCGTATGCAGCGAGCTTGGGGAGTTTGAGATTAGCGCACAGCGGCCATGTTTTTAGCAGCCCTAGAAAGTCTGTTTGCCCTTGTCTGTGGACCCTCTAAGTTTCTGGCAGCAGAAGTCTCTGCAGCGTTGCGGGCGTTGCTGGTTGCCCGCTGCAGCTCCGTCTCGGACTCCCTCGACCTAGCTGTTGCAGCATCATCCCTGGATTGACGGGCGCGCCTGCGAGCAGGAGTCTCTACTACCCTCCACCTGGCAGTGGTGGCAGCATTCCGAGCATTTCGCACAGACCTACGGAGCGGTGCCTCAGCAGCCCTAGCGCCTGCAGTCAAGTATCTCTATAGCCATTGATTTCGCAATGACAGCAGAGTTTCTTACGTTACGAAGAAGCCTTTGATAATGAGTCTAGGAAGCCCGAGATGCAGAGGCAGTTGCTGCATCCTGTGCGTTCATTCTAGATCGTTGTGCATTCTTGAGCCTTGATCGCAACGAAGCCCTCTAGGCAGCTTTTCCAGCCAAGCAGGTGGCACGCTCCTCTTGTGACTGCGAGGTCTGCGTGAGGGCGCTGCGTTGAGCGACCTGTGATAGTCGTAACGTAGTCTGCCCCTGGGACACGTGGGCCCTTCTTGCCCTCATAGTGGACGCATAGAGACCGAAGGCTAAGACGTACCCTCCTTTTTGGCGGCATGGGGAAAAGTGATGCTAGTAGTGGTTGATTAGGGTTGCTCAATTGCATGAGTACAAAGTCTAACTTAGTATCGCAAAGCGTCAGCCAGAATCGGGAAGGCAGGTATTTAAGTAAAACATTTGAATAAATTGTTTATGGTAGTTGGAAAAATGTAATTAAACAGACAAACGGAAAACAAAAACGTAAGAAACAACTTGCGGTAGGAGAAATGATCAGTTGAAGGAGCCTATCGTATCAACCGGATGGCGGCGTAACAGGAGCAGAAGTGAGACCGTCGTCCCACAGCTGTGCACAGCAGGTTCAAATGCGAATTATTACTGGCCAATCGGTTGTACCAATCAGCGAGCATCCTAGGGTCTCGAATACCAATCAGCGACCGCGTACTGCACTCAGCCAATGAGATACCGTTATGTGAAGCATGGTCACGCGTGTGTAAATAATAATCAGCTGTAGAGTCTGTAGTGTAGACGTCTCAGTTGAACATACGTTTGATTGGTATATTCGCAAATTCCGATGAAGACACCATTGTATCGACTTCGCTCAGGTATTAGTTGGTCACAAAGGAGCTCACAAGGCAAAAGTTTTTAATTGTCACGACCAAAGCCGATAAAGTTAATCAAAATCCCAAGTAAGTTGCAAAAAAACATCGCCAAATTCAGGTAAATTCGATTTGAATGGGAAATCAAAAGGGATATGATTTCATCGATTTTTATCCGATAATTGAAACCGATATTGAAAAGGAAAGTCAGCACCTCAATACTGTTGGTAAATACTATGCTCAACGGGAAATTTGCTGAAAATTAGCTTGACTGGACTTGAATCGGATGTCCCAAAGTGATCTATTGTATCGATTTTTCCAGTAATTGATATCGATATTGAAAATGAATGTCAGCGCCTAATAACTGTTGACAAAAACAATGCTCAACGTAATTTTGTTGGAAATTCTTTGACATTTGCGAAAAATAAAGGCCGAAAATCAGCTTGACTGGATTTCAATTGGAAGTCAAAAGTGGCATGATTTTATGGATTTTTTTCGATAATTGATACCGATATTGAAGAAAAAGGTCAGCAGCTAATAACTGTTGATAAAACAAATGCTCAACATGATTTTCATGAAAATTCCTTGCAGTTTGCGAAAAACAGAGCCAAAAATCAGCTACATTGGATTTCAATCGGATGTCCCAAAGTGATCGATTTTATCAATTTTTCCGATAACCGATATCAATTTTTAAAACCAAAGATCAGCACCTCAAAAATCAAAAGGACATTGCTCAACGTGAGTTTGGTGGATAGCACTTGTAATTTGTGAAAACTATCACTGAAAAACAGATGGATTTTTTTCGAATCAATATTCGAACCCCTATCGGTTTTATCGATTTTTTCAAAAACTGGAGGAACAATCGAAAAATTCAAAAACGTCAAGTACGAATACCGATCTGTGTGAATTTTCATGCCAATCGGATGAACGGTTTGCTCAAGATGAGGTAACACACAGATACAAAGACACACTAACAGAATGCCATTTATATATATATATATATATATATATATGGTCAAATTACTGTTTTTAAACTACAAATTTCCGAATAATTCCTCTCGAACACTCATATCTGATCGAAGCATATCTTAACGTAAACAAATGACATTATATATTATGAAATGTACTAGGTCCAATAGAAAATATATTAAAATAATTGTCGGACTTAGTCCATTTCATAATATATAATGTAATTTATTTACGCTAAGATACGCTTCGAAAGAAATCATTGAGAAATTTGTAATTTATATATATATATATATATATATATATATATATATATAAGCAATTTGTGTATATATATATATATATATATATATATATATATATATATATATATATATATATATATATCTTAGAAGCAATTTATATTAAAAAATTAAAGCCAGCACTGAACAGAATCAACTATGAATACTGCAGTAATGTTCTGAAATGCCTGTAAAGGAACAGATTTTTCACACTTTAATGTGCACGCGACCATGAGATTATGACCTAGGGAGAAAAATTCCATAGTGGATAATTTTTTCACGTTCTAATGAACACTCAGCACAATGTCAACAGTTTTGCATTCAAAAACATAATGAAAAATTACAGTAATGGATAAAAACGCACAACTTTGTATAAATACTTATATTAATGAACAACATATATCTTTCTATTACTTGCACCTCTGAAGATGATCTTGGAAAAAGATCGAAAGTACTTGGGAAATGAAAATAAAAGAAATTTAAACAGCTATAGAACATTTCACTCATCCTTCGACATCAATACACGGAAGGTTATTTGTGAGTATGATCGGATTTTGTTCAAAATTAGGAGACATAATGTGTTTAATTTATTCAATCAGACATGTCTTAAAGAGAATTTGTGCCTAAACTGATTTAAAATCCTTCTTTGTTATGCTACTTATAAATATATATAACATTTGATATTGTTTTGCTGCAGAATAACACCTTTTCTGTTTATCAAAGCTGCATATTTTCAACGTAATTCTTTTTTTACTCGATCAAGTTGCTGTCAAAAAACACCAGCAGTGATGGTCTTTCCAGGTTCCAATAGTTCGTAATGGACAACACAATTCACCATGCACAAAGCAAGAACTTCAGTGGATAGATTCTTGATTTTTGTGTTGGTACTGATTTCTCATTTGCCGGTACCTGCTGTCTTCGTTTTATGTCGACATATAACAAACCTAAAGTTCTTCATCTGTAATAATATGATGCAAATATGAAAGGTTGGTATTCCTGGTTAAAAGATTACTACTGATGGTGGAATGTTGTGCCTGGTTCTAAAGTGGAACCTCATGAGGAATCCGAAATTTCTCTTTGCAAATTTCCCCAACTTTTGCCTGAGATATTCGTGAATATCTTTCCATGAACAGTTTAGCTAATGTTAATACGGATTCACCAGAAGTCAATGCACAACGGGTATAGACCGAGACCTTTCAATGACGTCAGAATATATTTATATACTTGTTGTGGTGTCCTCCCTCTAAAGAGCCTATGTTGGACTCTTCTGCTTACTATAAGAGTAGTAGGAGAGAAGGTCTTGGGGGAACAGTTCTACCGAGGCTGTGACTTTTCGCAGCTGCTGTCGAACTCTCTGCCTTTGGCAGAAAGGAATCCGGACGAAGCTGTGCTGAAGGGCAGAATTTCGTCTAGGGAGGTAGACAGAACCGAACACATTTATGTGGGTTCTACGGGAATATTTTTTGCCGCGTCTACGGGCTCGGAGAACCCACGGTAAACTCGGCCTTGTGCCACATACATCCCTCTTGGGGGTGGGGGGCTGTTAAATATTAACAGTCGAATAGATTGAACGCTGGATCAACCGACACACACTCACTAGTCGTGTAATACTCTTCTGTTGTATTTACTGTTTAATATATGATATATCTGTAACACGTGTTTTGTTATTTCTTACATTTACTTGGTCACAACAGTACTGCTGCTGTTCCATGACACTTGGCACTATATCATAACTGAAATAGTTCAAATGTTCTAGGGCTTAAAAAACACTTGCTATTTTCATAACGTTTTGGGCTTATCTAGGCATCTGGCGACCCGGGTATCTTGCAGGGAATTTTGAACCCAATCTTTTTTTTGTTTAATATATATTTGGCAGATTGGCCTCGTCCGGCTATCATTGTCTAGTTTTCTTTTTATTTCTATTTTTAATATTGATTAGTTTTGACGCGCTCTGTGTACACTGATTCTAAGTTTATACTACTTGGTCCAAGAATTGAACTCAGAATTACCAGATTGCCAAATTTACAAACCAACGGGTTAATCGACGAATCTCTGTCTCGTCGATGGAGCCATTGGTCCGAATGTTAATTATTATTCAGACAGAAAAATGAACTTGATCCAAAAATTTATAATTTAATCGTATTATTATTATTTTAATCGGTGGTGGTAAATCAATGGACAGTGTGGTTCGAAAGTCTTGTCACCCCTATATAATTGTAGTTTGTATTCATAAAGTAAGATTATACGGCATTTTTTCATTGTAATCATTTTCATTGGGCTTGACAATATGTGTTACAATATATTGAAAGAAAAAGAGTCTGAAATATGTCTCTATTTTTTATATACTAAGGGGATTACTTATTTAGACGACCGGCTCAACCACCAACCGAAAAATGCGTTATTTCATGTCTGACAACCTAATACATTACATAAGCAGATGCAAAGCCGCCCGTTGTCAGTGTGAGATGGACAGAGAATCGTCTCTTCTTTTATAATATACAGAGAGGTCCGAAGGTCTTCTCACCCCTACAGAATATAATTTTCTCTGTGGAGAGAGTTTAACCTGAACGATACCAGAATACCCATCAGTTGAAGGATGCAGTTCGAAGAGCCTTTGCAACAATCAACAAATTACAGCTTCGTAAAATATCACGCCGGACATGGTGACGAATAATTTTGTCCCACGAAAGTGGTGTTCTTACAGACCTTCTCGATGTGTGACAATGTCAATGAAGGTGAATAAACTGAATCCAGTACAGGTACTTTCATTACTTTTTGGTGGGATGTGACAAGACTTTTGGACCACCCTCTAGATATTTAATACATTATTTAATGCCTTTATTTGATTCTTTCAAACAGCAACAGCGGTGTCGGTAAGGATCGAACTCACTTCATTAGTAATGATTATTATTTTAAGAACGGTTTTCTAAGCTGGAATTTGAAGTTTAAAAGATCTCGAACCTCAAGTTGAAAATAATTCCCCCCCCCCAAATTCTTCAAATTGACATTTCAGAATTTTCCAGTAAATGAATTTGAAAGTAAACTACTCACGAGCTCAATATTAGAAAAATCAGAATCATTTTGGAAAATTCACGATTCGTAATTTAGTGGGATGAAAATTATTTTGATCAGAATTTTTCAAATGAACTTTATAATTTAATATCTTAAAGAAATGTAAAAGAAAACTTCAAAACTTGAGAGTCTACAAGCGGAATTCTCCCCATCCACAGCATCATCAATGGTAATCTAAATATTCTTTTTACAGCTGTTTGAAGTTTGCAAATTTTAAGATTATGTATTTACAAAAAAATCAGAGATGAGGATTTCGTTCGTTGAGAGCTTCGTCACTTTATGTTTATAAATCAGTTGAAATTTAATATTTCAAAAAGTGAAGTGTGCTCGTGTCTACGCAGACAGCATTCCGCGTTACACAAATAATTGAATTATCAAAAGATTTTGAAAAAAAAATCAAACTCTTGAATCTTTACCGGCAGTGAAATCAAAAGATACTAAAAATATTTATGACACCACTTCATTTGGATTATGGAATACATTTTAATACATTTTTTTTCTAATTTTGAAACTTTGAACAGATATTTACGTTTTGAACTCTATCTCATATTTGGATTCAATTGCTTTCAAATTGAAATTCAAAGTGAGTGCACTTAAGAGTAAAACCACTTGACGGAATATCTTTTATAAGCTGACTCAAAAATACAATTCGCGTATTATCTATCTTGCTATGTTTATCTGTAAGTTTGTTTGTTGAGAGCTGTTCAGTGGATAATCTGAAGACTTTTGTCTGAATAGCCATTGATGATGGCACCGGGGTTATACTTTAGTGCTTAGTGTAATGATAGACACAGTTCAATTATCAGATTTTATTGGCTGTCGAAGGTATATCAAATATCAATGAACCAAAAAACAGTTCTTAGGCAGAAATAACAAAATAACATAGAGATATTTAGTAACACTGGGCTCAAGGCAGTCATATACATATATATATATATATATATATATATATATATATATATATATATATATATATATAATGTGTGTGTGTGTTTATGATAAAATAAAAGAACAAATAAGAGACGTATATCAACGTATTTAACATGTTTCACTTTTATTAAAGCTTCGTCCGAGATTGAGAGAAAGCAATCTCTGACTAAGATTTAATAAAATTGTTGACAGTCTGTTTCAGGCTTGATCGAAATCTTCAGATGTTGTTTGTTGATATAGTCATTGCGAGTTCAAACCCTAGGTCAAGTAGTGTAGTCTTAGACACAGTAGAAAAGAGGCGATCAATAACTGAGCAGTACTAAAAAGAGCATGTCACGAGACATGGAGGACAGAACCAACGCAGTGCAACCTCATAGATTAAGGTTCCAATTCTGAATTTCCTGAAGGTTACTCGGATGGAAAAACGCCTGATGAAGTCTAGAGGGCAAAACGACCGAAACGTCATAACAACAACAAAGATAAACACAATAGTTTGAATCGTTATCTTTGTTGTTGTTATCACAAGTTTTCGGTTATTGAGCACTCAAGGTATATTCAGGTGGCTGCCGACATCAGTAAACCTCAAGGAATTTCAAACTGGACCCTTTATTTAATCTAGTGGGTGATAATGTTTCCGTTCAGCGTGCTATTGCTTCGTAGTAAATATTAAAACTTTCTCGAATATCTTTCCTATGGAAAACAAGCTGCACTAGTATTTCAAGTAGGTCTCATCAACATATATTATCTTGGTGTCACTTTAAACTGATGTTTCCTTTTTTTTCATTTGTTTCACTATTTTGCTTATAATTCGAATATTTTTGATTTTCGAAGAAGACCTGGAAATTTTCTGATATAGTTCGATGAAATGTTCACTTTCCAAATAATATAGAGTATTCCAATAACTTGGATCGATTTTAAATGTGAATTATGTTTAAGCGTCTAATGATTTTTTTTCTTTTTCTTTCAGATTTAACAACTTAAGCCTTTGGCAATTTCAACCACAGAAAGATTAACAATCAAACAGTGTGTTAAAATTATCGAAGCCTATTACGAAAATGGATTACAGATGATAAGAATAAAATGGTGGACGCTTGTACTGAGAAAGAGTTGAAATTTTGGGGACACAAAATGAGGAAGAGGGGTTTGAAGTATTTGATACTCAGAGAGCATACTGAAAACATGAGAGGCAGGTGAAAGCAGCGACTGACCCTAACCCTAATGTGCTTGTGTAAAATGATTGCAGAAATGGGACTGGGCGGGACAGTGAAAGACAAAACTTATTAAGAGCTACAAAAGATAGGAAGTTGTAGAGGGCTATGATCGCCCCCTGAAGATACACCACGATAGAAAGAAAAAGAAAGTGAAGAATATTTGATTATTATCATTAATATTACAAATTAAATTAAATGCATTAACAACAAAAGGGGTTAATTTGAAAAATAAATACCGGCTTCTACAAAACAATTGTATACAGGGTGGTCCGAAAGTCTTGTCACCGCCTACCAAAAAGTAATGAGAACAATAAAAACAAGTAATACACTAATATAAATCATGTACTGGATTCAGTTTATGCACTTTCATTGACGCTGTCACACACCGAGATCTGTATGAATACCATTTTCGTGTAGGAGCTTGTGTCAGCCATCTGAAATAGAAAATTATATAATGTAGAGGTGTTAAGACTTTCTGACCACCTTGCATAATGAATTTACTCCGTATATAGAATTTTATGTTTCGTCTGTTTTTCTGTCGATTTCTCATCTTACATCCTTATGAAATCTATAGATTTTAATTTTTTCTCACTGTTGAAATGTGTTCGTATTTTCGAAATTTTATATTTCACTTTCTTAATAAGCTTTCTTTCTTACTTTCTTACTTACTTACTTACTTACTTAGAAGCGCTCTTAGACGAGATCATAACAACTTAAGCATGCGTCTCTCCCTCTTTCTCTTACTGAAATCTAAATTTGTTACCTTTTTTCTTAGCCAATTTACAGCTTCTGATATTAGGAAGAATGAAAGAAAGAAATATTTTTCTTTCTTACTTTCTTTCTCCGTAAATTTTTGAAGAGAAAATGTAAAAGTGTTAGATTTAAGATAGATAGTTAAATAGATAGATAGAGAGACTGACAGACAGACACACATACGCATACTTAGGTTGTTATGATCTCGGCTATGAACGCATCGTCTATTCATGCAACTATTATTATACGTCTTTTTCTTTCCTATACCGAGTTTCATCAGGCGGTGGGAGATTATGCTTCTCCACACTTTCCTATCTTTGTAACTTTAAGCAATGCTTGTCTTTTTAATCGTTTTCACAGTCCCTGTTCTGCTCTCTATTTACATAAGTTCGTTACTATTCTATTATTAATCTACCGTTAGTTATTGTTGCTAGTGTCTTATTGTGTCTTATTTAAACTTTATTGTAGATACTATGTATAGAAAAAATTGTTATAAATAAATAGTATTTTTTTTGTTAGGATCCTTTTCCATTCGCAGTTTCAGATGTCTGCTTAGTGGTCTTCGAACATGTGTCCTTTGATGTATGTATATCTTTCTTTCTTTTTTATTCTTCATATTTTTAATCTTGCAATGTCATTTTTCAGGACCTTATAGAACAATGATATCAGTAAGCCCAAGAGGTTCCACCAAAGAATGTTTCGTTCCATCCTGAACATCAACTGGGGAGAACATCGATGTGTTTGAAGTGAAAAACAATTGGTGTATGGTGAGTATAATCATCGGACATCGCCTACACTGGGTAGTATATGCTCAGCACAAGGACCAAGCGTGTCTTGTCACTTGCGATCCGTCCCGATGATACCCAAAGCCTCGATACAATGACCAATACAAGGGGACAGTAAAGGTTGGTGGGTTGACCATCAAACATAGAGAGGGAAAGGGGCTTCCAGATGTGCGATGCCACAGTCCGTTTCCAAATACCGAGAAAGAACTACATTCAAGTGAAGAAAGAAGAACGATAGCGGCGAACAGTTGTCATTTCTTATTCTGTCAGTTAAGTGTCATACGTGATACTCGCTTGAGGCAGATTTTTCCCGCAGTAGGTTGCCATTTTTTCTGCGGCAGACTGGTTGCTAACCAAGGCTAAGGAACCTAGTCTGTCCTGTTATTCAACCGATAGCTAGGGTTGAATACCTTGGGATTCATACCTTTCCCACAGGTATCTGTACGCAAGTGAATCTAACGAACTCGACTGGGATTCGAACTCGGCTCTCCGAGTTTTCATTCCGAGCCGATATCCATTACACCACAACATTTCTTATCTCCCCCAATTCCAGGTAAAATTGGCTTTACAAGTCATCTTTAGATTCATCGACAGTGCCGACTGCTAAGATAGGCGATCCTTCCCATATACCATAGTCAACGACGACGAGTGTCATCACCGCTTAAAGTTTTCATCAAAAATGTGATCTTTACCGTAATTTCTTTTCTCTTTTATAGTTTCATCTTTTTGTTACGAATTGATTTCCACTGAGTGCCACCAGAGACGACCGGTGGGCAAAGAATCTTAATGCTCTAGCAATTCTCAATACTTTGATTGATTTTTGTAAAGCTAATATCTGGATAGTTTAAATTCTTTCTCGCCATTTCAAACACTTTTTAAGCCTTAAACACCAACATTACATGCTTGTCAATTCCTAACCACATTCTAATTTTCTGGCTAAGGAAACTTTTAACATCAACTTTCAATTCTAATTTATGTTATGCTAGAAGGGTCATATTGACTATCTGACAAAATTACTTATTATCATAAATCGATCTACTCCTCTATCCGAGATTGAGTATTTTTCATAGTATTCTTTTCTAAATTTTGAGTAATTTGTACAAAATGGCAAAATCAAAGCAGCTAAGCATTGAAGTGAGGGCACAAATTGGAATTTTATTCAAAGAAGGCTACTCTCAAAGACAAATTGCCAATAATTTGAAGATTCTAGATATGGGGGTGCAATATTCGTTACAAAGGCAGTTAGAAACTGGCGCAAATGTTGACAGAGAAAGAGATGGAGCACCAAAAGTGGCAATGGCAGTAGACGATAAACACTTGATTATTGTTGAAAAGAAATAGAAGGAAAACTACTCTGAATTTGAGAGTTGAACTTAATTCCTCTCAAAAGTAACCAATATCGCTCTCAACTGCGACAAATACGAAATTGATCAGTGGGACTCGGGAGGGGGTTGCTGCTTAGTTATCGATATATCCCTGTTATGGAAGGTGAATAAGAACTGGGCAGTGAAATAGTGGCAAAGTGTGTCGAATATGAAAGTCATTTAGAATTTGGTTATTTAAAAAAAACAATATTTTCAAGGAAAGTGTTGTCTTTTTATATATCATTGGATTGCATGGTTATATCTTTGAACACAACCTACCCTGTCATATCTATCGTTGTGATCCTTTAGGGTTAATTTTCTGTCTTCACTTATATTCTACTACTGTACACACCTTTATTATTAGGTAGTTTGCCATGATTGTTTTAATCATTTCATTAATTGTTATGTTAATATTAATAGGGATTCAGCTTGTCTTTCTTCAAATGTTGGATCCCATTAATTATGTGCCAGCTACCTCACCAACAATTCATTTTCAGTCTCTTGAAATTCGTTGATAGAATTGCTTATATTTCCATTTTTGTCTTATTCCTTAGTCTTAAACCTTTCAAAGACAGCACTTGATGTTCTAATTGTTTCATTTAAATATTTATTAGATATAGCATTACTATTCAATTTATTATGTTTGTCACAAAGGAAAACAGATATTTCAGATTTTTTTAATTTCAGGATTTTCATTAGATAGTTGATGAGTTTTAAACTGTCCAAAGATATCATTTGATGCTTCAGTAGCTTCATTTAAATATTTATCGTTAGATATACAGGGTGTCGCTAAAGTCGGGACACAGGAAATCTCATTAACTAAATTTACTTTACCTCCACAGATTAAATATGGTTTTGTCTAAAGAAGAAAAAATCAACTTCTTTTTCTGAGGTATGCTAAAGGAGGCGTACTCAATGAAAATCACAGATACAACACACTTGATCGAACGCATGAAGAGTGAATTGACGGCAATGTGGAGTTATTGCATCGTGTTCACGTGAATCTTGCAAAGCGCATCAACCTTTGCATCACAAATGATAGAAATCGTATTAAAGATGTCATTTGTTAATATTCCAATTCAATAAAATATTGAAAATTTAATTTCTTGAAAATATGCATTTTTGCCCATGTGTTCAGACTTCAAATGTTACTCTGTAGAATTTCCAGAACTCAAACAATCTAAACTACTGACAGGCCCTGCAATATATTAACAACACTAACTAGAAGCTTATGAAACTTTATTTGACTCATTCTGCTTTAGTGCTGAAAAACGTTTATTTTGTTGTGATGGATGGTTACAGGCGAGAGGGGAGATGGGATGTCCTTATTTTATTACCACTGGCCCGATAACAAGCTATATTTCGGGTCCATAAATCCATAAATTACAATTTAGCATAAATCAAAATATTAATCAGCCAACACCGCCGGTGTATCTGAACGATATTCATCTTCACTAATTGCCTTCTTTTTCTATTTCTTCAATATTGCTATTGTCAAAGCTATTGATACTAATTTTTGTCTTTTAATTTTGGAGTTTTTTGATCCCACCTATGTCTTCTTGCAAGTTCTGTTGATTATTATTGCCATATTTAATTCCTCATTATTCTTTTTGTTGAGATCACAATTCTTTCGTGAAATTTGTGTTGACGAATCCATTCCTCCCTTTTCTGTTTATAGAGACATCCTATCCGCATCATTGCTACGATGTAAGGCTTTATAGATGGCAATAAGTTTCCACGTTTTGCTATTCAAAGATCTTATTGCAACTTCTAAACAGTTGAGGAAGTGCCTGGAATGTGGATACTGATCATGCATTTCAGCTTTTGACTATGTTTCTGCTGTTGAGATGATGATGATCCAAAATCATCATCGTCCTTCTGAAATGTACTTTCACGAGAGTCTTTCATTTCATTCGGTTTAACTGAATTCACTTATAATATTCTTAGATATTTGTGGTGCTTTTTGCGTTCAGAGTCAATTTTTGAGTAGTGGACTTCTTTCTGTTGCAAATAATTTCATTGATCAACATAAATATTACATATTTCTTTGTTCATTTCAATTTCCACATTCTGAAATTTTGCCTAACGATTCTTACTTTCATCATTAACATTTCTCAATTTTTAACCAATTCTAATGCTACAACTTTATACACTGGCACTAAATGATCAGTTAATTAAACGGTTGTCCAAATTAGGAATGGTCCTGAGTACTTTCAAGTTGATACTGTCAATGTTGTTATCCCATTTATTAGACATTTTTAATCATTCCACCCAAAGTAAGGTGATAAAGACACTAAGATGAAAGGAGTTACTGAGCGCAAAAGAGTATGATAAAAAGAAAAACATTATTGAAGAGAGTGAACAAAAAAAAAAAACAGGAATTAAGACAGAAGATAACGATTGACACCACATATATTTTTTTGAAAATAAAGTTGACTGGGAAACAAATAGCCAGAAGAGTGTTCCACATGTGAGAAGTGCGAGTGAAGAAGCGATTAGCGTAGAATTTAGTTACATTTAGCAATTTCAATTGTAAAACGATGACAGCTGGTCAGCATAATTTCTAGTGTTTATTTTTATCTATAATTATTTCACCATTCTCATGAGATTCTTCATAATTATCATTTCTTTTTTTCTTATGCTTTTCTGAATCGCATTCAGCCACATTAGGATATTTGCAATTTGCGATTAATGTCGTAATCGATCTCTTATCTAAACATTTAATACTGTCTCATGTTACAGGTTTTCCTTTGTGAATCCCTACTAGTAGAGTACTTTTCTTTAAATGAAACTCTATTACTATGTCATCTCGCTTTAATTTGTCGTCGCTTTACTGTTTCATGTTGATTTCCTTCTCGACGAACCACTCTAAGTTGTTGTCTGTGAATTCTTATCCTTCTTTACATTTTTTTTCAAGATTAAATTCTCTGGGAAGTCGCAATGGAGAAAGGGAAAAGAAATGCCGGAGAAAAATTACTTCATTTCCGGGTTACTTCAGGGCGTGAGCGATCGTGGCTCTCCACAACTTCCTATCCTTTGTGGCTCTGAGTAATGTTTGTCTATCTGTTAAACTACTTGATCTACTATTCATTTACGTGGGCTTGTTCGGTATGTTACTTACCTTTTCCCCAGTCCGTTTTGCATTTAATATATCCGGTCAGTGTCGAATACTCCAAAACGTTTTTCCTCATTACGCGTCCCAGTATTTTGAATTATTTCGGATTCTTAGTATAAGTCATCTCCTTATCTGAGGAAATTACCTAGAATTCATTGTCATATTTATCTCAGTTCCTTTTGCCTTTAAATTGTCCGGTCAGTGTCAAATTCACCAAGCCGTTTTTCCTCGTTACGCAGTCATAACTTTTTTCTTTGTTTTTAACGAAATATTGCTGTTATTTAATAGTTTGTTTAGATTTTGAAAGTCTTCTGTTATTCCAATGCGACTTCGGATTTCGGTGTCACATTTTGCTGGATATTTAAATTTCTGTAGATGCTAATTTTGACGTTCTGATTCGCAGCTTACATCATGGGCCGTTCTTGTTGACGACCATACATTCTGTCTTTTCTTCCTGCTTTCTTTTACATATTGTCTAGGACTTCTTACTGTTTTTTTTTGTGCCAGACATCAACACGGTTTCATCTGCGTATCTTATGTTAAGACTGTGGCCACTAATAATGTATCCTGGTGGAAAGTGCCTAGTTCTTTCAAGATCGTCTTGTTACAAAGGTTAAATGAATCATTTTCTAACGCCCCTTTCTACTTTTATGTTCTTGTTCAATTCATCTTGAATTATGGTTATATCACGTTGAAATACCGGTTCCCGTAAGATCATTGAAGTTAAGCAACGTACAGCCTGGTTAGAACTTAGATTGGGAATAAGCTTGGATATGCGGCTGGTGTAATGGATAATGGCTTGGAATTGTTAATCGGCGAGCCGAGTTCCAATTCGTTATATTCACTTATGTGAAAATACCTTTGGAGAAGATATGAATCTGCCACTTCTCCTCCCAGCTTTGGGTTATTAATCACTAAATCATTATTATCTAAAAAAATAAATAAAATAAAAACAAAGTACAATTGTTGCAATCTAATTTTCTGGCCTTAAATAACCTGCAAAGGGTTGATACCCCGTGAAAAAAGGAACCAGTCAAATAATTCATTTTTTATCCAAATGCAGGCGATTTGTTCCAAGTAAATATTTCGAACTGTTCTAAAGTATTTCACAAATAAATCAAGTTTTCTAAGTAGTTTAAATAGGTCATTGTATTATATCCTATCAAATGCTTTACGCCCTTCTACATTTGAAATTCTGATTCAAATATTAGACTTTCTTTTTTCATGGAGTTATCAGTATATATTTTACGACTGGTGTTAAGACATCCGAGGATCCAGGCTGAGGGGAACATGTTATACTCTTTAGTCAATCCACCTAATTGTAATATTTATTCTCATTGATTTAATTTCCTTACAAATTATCTGGTCAGTGTATCATAGTTCATTTGTTTCCTTTGTTCCTGTTCAACACCATCTCTTTTCCTTTAGTTCTAGTCTTCGGCTTTTCAATTCTCTTGCAGATTTCTTCTGATATTTTTCCGTTGAATTTGATTTTCCAAATTGAGGTAGGCATGTTATCAGCCTGTAGTTGTCCGATAGTGTCTTTTTGCATGAGATGTGTTCTTCATCTTGGTTATTCTTCTAGGACTTTTCTCTGGTGAAATATTCGCCACCCATAGCGCTACTTTGTTATACTTCTTTGGATGTTCTCACATTTTGTTACAGAAATTTTGGTTTTTGTAAAGTTTTTTTTTTGCCGATGGTGGGGGAAGGAGGTAATGCGCACATTTTTTCGATTATGTTATTCTCAAATTTACATTCATCATGTTGAAACGTGCGTTTTGTCTAACTCACAGTCTTTATCTTTGTGTTTCTCGAACTTTTCTAGTCTTGTTTTCGCTATTTTCCTTTCTCTTTTGACTTTAACTATTTAAAATATTAGCATTTTCTTCAATTAATTGTATTTTTGATTTCTTTACTCTTATATAGCGTTCTTCTTTATGTAGCTAGTTCTGCCTCATATGGAATAAGGCCACAAGAATGGGGTACTCAATGTGGATAAACGTTCTTTTTAATTTTGCCCACCATTAATATGGCGTAAGGAAAAGGCAATTAGTTATAATATACTTTTGTTTTTGTTTCTTCTTCAACTTGTTGCATTTTCTGTGTTACTTTCCGTAGATGGCACTGTGAAAACTGTATGAACAACTTGGTAAACGAGAAAGCGAGAAGAAATAACTAGAATCAAGAGTGAGAGGCAGGATGCATGGTTGTCAGTAAGACGGGCAGCCCAAGCTGCACGCTACGAATTGGAGGTGTCAGAATTAACCAAATATAGATTATTATTATTATTATTATTATTATTATTATTATTTGGGAAATGATATAACAGATGAGTGAAAATGTGATACAGAAATCCGAACTGCACGTTGGAATAGCGAAAGATACCTCCAAAAGCTGAACAACGCATTACGACCACGGAAAATTACGTTAGAAGCAGGGAAAAGTGTGCAGAATTCCTATGTAGTATCAATTCTATATGGTGGTGAACACTGAACATTTTCCATACAGTTGAAGAGGACACTTGAAGTAAGTGAAATATGGTTCTACAGAAAAGGCTGAGAATGCCGTGCATCAAATACGTGAGCAACGAAGAAGTTTTAAGAAAAAATAGGAAAAAGTCCATTTGATGTCTATAACTAATGTCGAATTAGGTTTAATAGAAGAGAGACCTTAACAATAGCATTAGAAACATTATAATCATTTAAAAAGATATCAGAAGGAAACTCAAACGGAAGTATCAACTAAATTTGGAGCAAATTAAACAGAAGAAATCCAATTATCATAACAAGTAACAAGCCTTTTTACAGGCTGCACCATACCATGAAAAGGAAGCTTTTATATCGATATATTCAAAATAGTATTTCCATTACAGATCGGAATTCTTAAGAAAAATAAAGAAACCCTTATACCCGGCAATGTGGCGTTTGCTTTTCGGTGAATATGTCTTAGACGAAGAACAAATGTTGACAAATAATGGCAACTTTCTTTGTTTATATCTAGACAGGCTTGAAAAGACAAATGAATTTACTGGAGCAAATATTAGCAAATCCGAAGAACAACTCGTTTGACGGCATAGACGGCAGAGAGAATCAAAGCGCCCAGAACCAAGTGTACTTCGGTCTACGAGCATCAGAAGTGACATTTCTCTGAAAGCTCAGAACAAACATAAAAAAAGAAGGAATAACGAATCTTGCATATTTGTAAATCTACCTATTCTATCCATTCATCCGTACATGGAATATTGCTGCCAAATCTGGTCTGGCGCTATCGAGATTCTTGACTATTTCCAAAGATTTGTAATGTAATCGATCCTAACTTGATATCTCGATTTCAGTCACTTTCCCACAAACGTGACGGTGCTTCCATTTGTCTTTTTTTAAATAAATAATTTCATGGTAATTTTTCTGAAGAGCTGATTTTCTCTTTAGTGTCCCGACTGCAGGAATTTAAGCTTGCTACTAGATGGGCAACGAGGTCTCACCGTTTTACTGTTGAACTAGTTAGACGCAACCGTATGTTCTATTCTAATAGTTTTCTCGCCTGTGGAACTCTTTTCCGGTTTATGGCTTCTCTGCCACTAATAATCTTAAAAAATTTAAATGCAACGCCAATCGCTATCTTCTGTCTTTTGAACATGTTATTTTATTTTCCTTTTTCTTCACTAAAGTATTTTCATTATCTTTCTCTCCCAGTAAGACCCTTTTTAAGCATTTCACCCCAAGCAAGGTGGGAGTGCCACTAGCACGCAAGAGGTTACAGAGGTTAAGAGCACGAGTAAAGAGGCGTGTTTGAGGAAAGGATAAAGAGAAGGACGGGGAACAAGATCAAGGCATCAGAAGATGTCGATTGACATTACACTTGATTATTTGAAGATTATAGTTATCAGGGAAGTAAGTAAGAGGAAGGGAGTTCCACAGACGGGAAGTGCGAGAGAAGCTGTTGGAGTAGAAGCTACATTTAACCGTTTCGACAGTGAAAGGGTGGGACCAGGATGTCAACCCAGTAGCACGCTTAAATTCGTGCAGTTTGGGAACCAGTGAAAATAGCTCGTCCGAGCAGTTGCTGTCAAAGTCCTTGTAGAAAAGATACAGGGAAGCCACGGCACGTCTATGAGATAGTGACTGTAGACGAGATGCCAGATCAAGACCTATCAGATTGCATATTCCTGGATTTTGTCAAGGACCTCGAGACGTACAGTGGAGCACTAGACCATATATTACAGCAGTATTCCATGCAAGGATGGATGGTTGATATATAGATTTGAAGGATGGACTCAGGTGAGCTTGCATCCTAGTGACGTTATTGATTTGCTTGGGGTGAAGTAAATAAAAAAAAACGAAATTACTGTGGCACATGAGGAGGAAGGAAGATTTAGAGAATTTTATACTCACAGGACTTAATAAAGGCCAAGGGAAACACTGAGTGATTCTCCTAATGGGCTTGATTAAATGGATGAAAAAATAGAAGGGATATTAAGGGGACAACATTATTAAAAGCTACGAAGAATAAGAATTTGTAGAGAGCAGTTTTCGCTTACGTTTAGAAGGAAAACACAAATCGAAATAAGTGTCTTTCTAATATACAATTTTCTTTGACGTATCATTTGTTTTCTTCTTCTCTTGAGACTTATCCGCGTCAGTTTCTCTTTTTCATCTTTTGGTTATCTTTTCTATTTTCTTTTCCCCTTTTTTATTTTCTATTCTACATTATTTTCTATTCTACACTGCCTTATTTCTATTGGTCAATATTCTTTCCCCGCTTCCGTTAAGCCGTATAATGATAATCATTTTCTACGCGCAATCCGTCTTTTTTATGTAATTCCTTCACATTTCAACATTGCAGACGCTAACTCGGAGCTAACTCGGAGCATGAAAATCGAAGGTGCTGGCGAGGTTTGCATCTGGGCACATTTTTTGATAAATACCTGATTGAAATGCGTGGATTTCAGGTGATGGCGTGAAATGCTGATATGACAGAAAAGTGTTATCCTTTTGAAGAGAGAAAGGGTGAGACGGAGAAAATATATAAAAGATAAAGTATGAAAATGCTATCTTCAAAAAGAATAAAATCAATATGGAAATAAAATAATTGACAATGGCAATAGTTCCTTTATTTGTTAAAAATATGAACAGATTTTTGAAAAAAAAAAATTTGAGGCGAGCAAAAATGGAAAATGTATCGTGAAACAATAAAGCAAAATTTTAAATGAAAGGAATTGCGCAACAACGGAAGATAGGAAGGAAACAAAGAATAAAAGAGAAATTGGGATTTGACAAAAGATATGGAGAAAAAAAAAAAAACAAGCGAATGAATTGTATAATGTAGCGTCTTTAAAAAGAACAGGTAATCAAAATGAAGAGAAAAAGAAGGAAAATGAAGGAAATGTAGAATGCTATGAATGAGAAATAATGAAAAAAAAAAAAGAGAAAAAGAAATGGCTGAAAAAGAATAAAAGAATGAACATGTAACTGATATAAACTCAAATAGCACAAAACACCCTAAATAAGAAAACCAACATAGAAGAATAAAAGGTATAAGAAGGATCCTAAAAGAAAGAGAAATAGTGTATAAAGAATGAATTTGTAAATAAAAAATGAATAAATTTACGAGAGAAAAGTTTTGAAAAAGAAAGAGGAAAAATGACGAAGAAAATAAAAAAGTGTTAGAAAAATTAAAAAAAGGAAAAAATAGTAAAAAAAAGAAGAAACGAAAGAAGAATTTAAGAGCGTGAGAGAAATAAATTACTGAGGTATGTGGAGGGGGGAAGAATGAAGAGCAAATGTCAAAAATAAAAACTGATGAGACGCGAGAAAAAAATGAAAGGAAAGAAAGAGAAGAAATAACGAAAATAAAGTAAAGAAAGAAAAAAATAGAAAGGAAGCATAAGAAAGGAAAGAACGTACAGGAATAAAGAAAAGGAAGATAAGAATAAAGAAAGGAAAGAAAGCAAAGAAATATCGAAAATGAAATAAAGAAAAGAAAGAAAAGATAGAAAAGAAAAAGAAAGAAAAGCAAGTAAAAAAGAAAGAACGCAAAAGAATAAAGTAAAGGGAGAGAAAAAAGAAAGGAATGAAAGTGAAGAAATATCGAAAATTAAATAAAGAAAGGGAAGAAAAGATATAAAGAAAAAAGAAAGAAAAACGAAAGAAAAGATGGAAAAGTGAAAAAAGAAGAAACGTAAAGGAATAAAGAAACGGAAGAAAAGAAAAAGGAAAGAGAAAGGAAAGAATAGAAAGGAGGGAAAGAAAAAAGTAAAGAAAACTATTAAAAAGAAAGAAAATATGAGAATGAAAGTAAACAAAAGAAAAAGAAAAACGAAAGAAAAATAAGAGAGAGTATTAAAAGATTTCTTGTTTCAACAGAAGGTTGAATAAGTTAAAACATACGCATAACAACAGATGCAAAATGATGAAGAAAGCAAAATCAACTAACGAGCAAATGTTGGGTTTAAAAAACATTAAAAAAAAGTCAGTTCATAAAATAGCAAAGTTGAGCGCCGAATGTCGAGAGGAATGAAGACGGAAAATGGTGAAACATGGAAATGAAAAATAATGATAAAAAGAAAGATGAAAGACCTAAAAGTATTGAAATAATAAAAAAAAATGTGGGCGAAATGTCAATGCAGAGTTGATATTCTGATTAGAATGGCAAAGAAGAAGAATGGAAAATGATGGAAACTGTGTAGGCGAATAGAAATAAGAGACAACAGTGAAATTGATGGAATGAAGATGAATGAGTTTAACGAGAAGAAAGAAAGAGAGAGCACCTCGGAAAAACTATGTTCAGACAGCAAATCAAAAATGGCGGTAGAGTAGATAAAAGTGTATATGTGTGCCAAAGATTCCGTGCTTAAATGCATATACAGGGTCGGCCAAAGGTAGGCTTCCACTTAGTAGGTATGCACTTTACATTTTAAAAAACATTTTATGACATTTATATTTATTTGTTACAAATATATTTGTTCAAAACTGCTTATGTACATTTGTTTAACCCTTTACCTACATTTTTAGCACAGTTTAATCTCTTAAGTGCTGAAAATGTCCTCCTTCGACATTGCAACATTCCTCGAGCCTCTCCAGAATACTTTGACACACAGCACGACACAAATCACAATCTGCATCAATTTCAATAAATACTTCTGAGATGCAATCTTTTAATTCGTTCACTGTGTGAGGATTTCTCCCATAAACCTCGTTCTTTACTACACCAACCGAAAGAAAATCCATTGGTGTTGGGTCAGTTGAACGTGGTGGTCACCGACGCTACCCCATCATCCGAACTAAACCTGTGGAAAGATAAAGTTAAGGTAGTCCCTAACTTTCCATTTTGGAATTATGCTGGATAAATGAGATCTAAAATGTGAAACAATTGTAAGCTTACCTTTGACCTACCGTGTATATGAAAATGTGTATGAGTTTGCGCATGTGTAATTTAATTTTTATAAGAATTCTGTGCGTAAAAGTTGTGTATACGTAAAGTATATCTGTATGCATGTGAATGTACATAATTTTGTTTTAATGCCATGAGTTTCCAGAACGGAGTCGATCATGGCTCTCCACGGTTTCTTTATTATCAGTGAATTAATTAACATGACTTATAGTGAAATAGTTTCCCGTTGCCTTCTCCACGGTTTCGTATTTAGAATTTTCTTCCTTCATTGGCTGTTTCACTAGGCTAGAGAGTCCAGTTTACTCTGGGGTAAGAGATGGATTCATGTCTTTTTCACGAGCAATTTTACTAATAGTAACAGAATAGACCTGGATTAGAACTCGTCTCGTTGATTTTAATTTCTGCAATGATAGCTGTTACGCTATTGCCGCATATATTAAAAATATTTTTAATGTAAATATGCTTAGATTAAAATATTAGCATATAAAATTGGAGTGGCAAATCTTTGTAACTTATAATATTGTAACTAATTATATTATTATTATTACTATATACATTGCTCGGCAGATCTAACTACAGGATGCGATGGGTAAACTGTTGCCATTTTATATTTTTAATTTAGCGCATGCGCATTGTTGTATTTCATTTATGTCGACTACACAGTAGGGTCGGTTGGGCACCGTCTGTGAGAAAAAGAGCACCATGACGCAAATCACTGCACCATAAATTTAGAAACGGCGTGCTGTACTCCTTGGCATTCGCACCAGAAGCTCTAACACGAACATTTCAGAGTGTTTGGATGTCAATCTGGGAATAGTCCAGAGGATTCAGAAAGAGTTGGATGAGTCTAATGGTGATTACGAAGATGTTTGTAGTGATCACTAGTGATGGCGACATTATACCTCCATTCATCTTCCCACTTGGCCTTAAACTCGAAATGGAGGCCTACATAAATTGCCCTGAGGAGGTAATGCTGCCCTGGCTCAAGGAGGTGGCTGCTGGAAGATCCTATGTCTGCCAACAGAACTCTACACCATGTCACGCAAGCAGGAGAAGCGTCAAAACCTATGGCAGTCAGAAAATTTCTGCGACCGCATCCCACCTTAAATCTGGCCATCTAACTCCCAGGACTACAACCCTCTTGATTATTATGGGTGGGGTGCAGTTGAGCGAGAGACCACCAAAACTACTTCTAACAACAAAGATAAACTGAAAGCAAGGATTATGGTAGCATTCACCAACTTTAACAAGGAGATAATTCCAGAAGAGTTGCAGGAGATTCCAAAGTCGTCTGGAGGCCGTGATTGATGCTATTGGCGATTTTACTCTTTAGTATTTCAATATATTTTTTAAAAATTTTGCTAGTAGGAACTACAAAGGAACTTGGACCATAACAATTACCCAGATCGATATACACCTGAGAAAGGCCGGAGGGAACAACAACCGAAACGTCGTGACAAAACAACAAAGATGAGTCCGAATATAAATAGTGTAAATAAGAAGACCGTACTTTTGAAGAATATTCATTTTCGGAAGCTAACATTTGTTTTATATTCTGTTTTTATTTTCATAATCTAAAATATAATGTTTAATGTTTCTTTTTGATATATGATCTATATATACCCCGCTGAAATAGTTTGGGATGCGTCTTATAATTTAGTTCCAGGTTTTAGTTTTTAAACGATTTGCATCATTAAATGATATTTCATTGGAAATCAGCGGGTATAATCAAATGACGAACTGGCAATTCGAGGATTCTTACAACAGCATCCTAGCACGCATCAGTTTCAACATGGACGCCAGAAAGATAACTTCATCAAATTTTTCTTAGTGAATGCGACACTTGTTATTTGAAGATAAAATGTCACGAGTGGAAGATTTAAACAGCAATGAAGTAGAAGATTTTTTTGCTTTTTTAAAAACTTCCAGTTTAGTTAAATGATAATAATATTGTAGATATTACAAAGGAAAGTTATATTTAAATTTATGAACTTCACATTTGGCTTATTTACCTTTTTGTCTTTATTTTTATGATCTTAAAAAATAATGTATCATTTTTATAGATTTTGCATATAATTAAAGCGAAAATAAGCATAAAACGACCCTTTTATAAAACGGAAGTTTATTTATTTTCGTCAGCAATTGTTAAGACAAATTTTCTTCCATTGTTAAGACAATGTTTATTTTTTTTCTGCCATCAATTGTTAAATCACAAGTTAAATCATTTATTCATCATCTATTATTAAAAGGAATATAGAACTGAATATTTTAAGTACTTCAGGAATAACAGTCTCTGTAAATTCTAAACTTGCCCTTAGGTATGGTTCTCTTGTCAATAAACGTCAGGTGAACCCACTGAAAACAAGAGTCACAGACCACAAAATCCATGATGTTCCTGCCTACACAACCATTGCGCTGACGATCTCTAATATAAAATATTGTTAGTTCTAAAACACTATTTATATTTACCGGCAAAATAGCATTGGTGTATATTTTACCAGGACCGGCAAAATAGCCTTGATGTTTATTTTACCGAGACCGGCAAAATAGCCTTGATGTTTATTTTACTGAGGTCAGCAAAATAGGCTGTTCGTTAAAAAAAAAAAAAAAAAATGATTGTCTCCTTTCTTACCTATTTGGCGTTAGTGCAAACGTTTCCTACCGCTTAAGAATTAAAGTGCTTCTTATTTACTTTAAATATCCTTGACGAAATCCGAATTACGTTTCTTTTTCAGGGTTTAACTGAGATGAAAAACAAACAAAAAAAAAAGAATAAAAGCAAACTAACAAAAGGAAAACAAGAAAAAACCTTAAGCTGTGAATCTAGAAGTACTGATCTGCAGGGAGTTCATTTCTTTCAAAGTTACGTAGATTAAAGTTAGCGAAAGAAAAAGACATTCAATAAATATATTTGTAGCTGGTTATAATTAAAAACACTGAAATAAAATATGAATATTAGACATTAGAGAATTAGGATTCCAATTCCCACCGAGTCTTCCTCTTAATATGGGTAAAATAGTGGCAATTATATCAGTAAGTCATTATTATCTCCAAAATTCCTACGATCCAAAAATATTTTCTGGCTTTAAATAGCTTGCAAAAGGTTGATAAACCGTAGAAAAAGAAATCAAACTATTAATCAACCGTTATATATCCTACAGCTGACAGCTTATATATTTCCGAACCGTTTTGCCGCCATGAATGGCATCCATATGCACATCTTTATCTGACGAGCCTATGTAAGATCATGACTAACATTTTCAGGTTAATACATCGATTTTGCAGCAATTTACTGTGTTGGACGAAACTACTTTTAGCGCAGCCTATTCTATGTTCAATTTCCTACATTAAATTTCTTATAACTGATCAATACACCGTGGTATTTTAATTGTTTGGTATTTACTAATTCCATATCCTGCATTTTTATAATGGATTCAGGATAGGTGCCATCACTGCTTTCATTCCAAATCCAGATTATAGTTTCTGTTTTGGAAAGGCTTATTTTGAGTACCATTTCTTGTTAGGAGATGTTGATTTTCTGTTCAAGGTTATTCTTAATCCATATATGAATACCTATGTCATCGCCATATTTCACCTCATCATCAGTACATTGGCCTTGGGAGGGGAAACAGGCTCGTTGTCTTCTATTGGCAGATTCGTTTGGGATGTGGCACTTTATTGAAAGAAAATAATGACCGACTACTTGTTTTCTGAACACACGCCGTCTGGTAGAGTGGATAGCCAATCCCTGTTACAGACGCCTGCTCAGGCCCACCTAAGATTTATACCCCGACGCCATGCTGAGTGGATCTTAGTTACAGTTTCCTAAAGAGCACACCTCGCATGACCACCAATTTTTAAGTAATTCCTCATGTTGGTGCCATCATTGCTTTCATTCCACTTCCAGATAATAGTTTCTGTTTTAGAAAGGTTTATTTCTAAGAACACTTTGTAGGGGATGTTGAGTTTCTGCCTTAGATGTTGTCTACTAAATTTCGATTAGTTAAGCAGAAAGTCACAATTATGGGACACCCAGTGAGGATCAAATTCACTATTAATGATCTACAAGTTCAGCTTTCTGATCACCAAGAGGCGACCATAATATTTAAGAGGTTGATTGATTTCTGATTACGTTTCTGTAATCGAAATGGTAAGGCTTCTTACCTCATTAAAAGGAAGGTCTAATTTCAAGCGAGGACAACTGAACATTCAAAGTAGCAGTTATTCACGTTCCTGGATAATGCGCGAATCTTCGATGATATCACGAATGGCAGATTTGGTTTAGTGGTTAGAAATTCTAATTAAGATACTTGAGGTTCTATTTTTAGGTGCTGGGCCAGACAATCTCTTTATCGCAAACTTATTTAAAAAAACAGTATAACCCTGTTTAAGTTAGTAAAATTTATTTATTTTGTTCTTGTTATACTCGAATGTTAGATGTTAGTTTATAATAAATATTCCCATGACAATCGCGGATTTTACAAGTCAAACGAAAATTTAGTTTCTCAAAGATAAATGAAACAATAATTTGGCCTCTGAGTGATCAAGCCCACTTAGTAATCATGATACTATACATGCACATACTAGACGCTGCAAGAGCTGTTGGTTTTGAAAATTTCTCATTCCATAAGGAAATCAAATATTACACTTTATCTGAGCATTGCACCTACCTGGAATAAATAAACATGTTTTGATAAACGAGCTAAGAAAACAAGCTTAAAACAAAACATGACGAGAAAACGCATAGGTACATTTACCAAATCAACCGGTTCTGTGAGTTTGTAATCCCCGTGGACCAATAATAAATTTATATGACAGTTCACTTATTTACGCACCCTGGTATGTTTTCTTCTACTGACAACATTAAGAGCGTTAGAGATATTGTCATTAGAAAATGGGAATTCTTAAATGTTTTCTGTGATGAGAGTGGTGCAATTTAATTGATAGGATTCACGTTGAATTCCGGCAAATTATATTAATTTTGATTTGCAATAAATAATAATAAATGAATGGCATATGTTTATTAGAGAGAGCAAACCCTCGTATATTTGTTTTTATTGAGCCTAATTGTGTATTTTATAAATGAGTAATAAGTATCTTGGACAATTCTTTATTTGATCATATTTGACTCGAGATGAAGACAGAATGTATGGCGGTTGGCAAGAAGGACGCCGTCCTGGGTATAACGATAAACTACATCCGGCAGCAAGGTCTCTAATCGGGAGGTTTTGAGGAGCGTGGAACCACCTCTTAATTGCTGGTGTTTCCAGATCCACCCTGACCCGGGATGGTAACACCTGTTAGAGTCCAATCTATGGGCAAATTGTTAATCCCCAACTTGGGGGCAAAACACTATGCAAGTATAAAACATATTTGTAGTAAAAATACGAGCAATTCATTTTCATACTAAAAAAATAATTACGAGCAATACATTTTGTAACGAAAAAAATATAACAGCAATAAATTGTAACAAAAAAGAAAAAAATACCAGCAATATATTTTTATAAAAGAAATTACTAATGCTACCAAGAAAAGTAAATTTCGGCATTAAATGACCCATAAGGTGTTGATATGTCGCAAAACAAACAGACAAACAAGAAATAGCAGTGAACGGCGAACATTTTTTTCACAGATAAAGAGAAGACTCGAGGGAACGGAAATGTGGTGCTACAGAAAGATGTTGAGAATACTATGGACCGACTATGTGAATAACGAGGAGGGGTTCAGGAAAACAGAAACAAAAGGAAAACTTATAGTTAGAATCAGAAAGGGACAGTTGAAATATTCTCACAGATGAAGAAGAGACTTGAAGCAACAGAAATGTGGTTCTACAGAAGGATGCTGAGAATACCATGGAAAGGACATGTGAGCAACGACGAAATTTTAGAGAAAATGGAAACGAAAAGGACACTTATACTTAACACCAGAAAGAGACAGTTGAAGTTTCTATTGCACATAAAGAAGAAAGAGGGCTTCGGAAGTTTGATATTCACAGGACAGATTGCAGGCAAGAGGGAGAGTAGAAAACAGCGCATACCTTACCACGCGCGCTTGGATGGCGGAACAAGTTTTAGGTTTAGAAGAAAAAAAATTAGGAAAGGGGATTTGGGACGTGGTAAGGAACGGGGAGTTTTAAGGACATAAGAAACGAAAAGGACAATTATACTTAATAAAGGGGTGGCTGGAATTTCTGGAGTACATAATGAGAAAGAGAGCTTTGTAAATTTGACATTCATAGGACATAGCGACATAGCTATGTGCTCTGAATGTCAACTGTGAATGTCGAGTGTGAACTGACAAGCTTATATGAATGGATTGCAGAACGGGAGTGCGAGGGATGATGAAAAGATAAACATTAATAAGAACCGTAAAGGAGAGGAGGTTGTGGAGAGTGATGATCGCCCACATCCTGAATGGACACGGCACATGAAAAAAGATATTGTTTAAGAATTCATAAATAACAGGAGTTTTGTAATCAGAGAGCTTTTAATAATATCTGTTTATCCCGTGGGTTACATACAATTATGTCTTCTTTCTGCACAGGGAAAACGGTTTCGATGAATTGAAAGGTTGTATGGATATTTAGTTTTTTTTCATATCATAATTTAGAAAACAGAGATGAATTAGACCATGCCCTACTTTGTACGGCTTTCTTTTAGCAAATTCTGTTTGCATTTATTTGTAAAAAACATCTATGTTTACACAATCCGTTCTATCAATGTTTCAGAGTTTAATATCTTGTATAATTGATAGAATATCAGATTTTTTTTTAATTACAAAGCCTCGTTTTAATTTGTGGCGAAATCACTAGCCAACTTGTTTTTAAATACAGTTATTTAAGTCAAAGTTAAAATTCAGGCTTTGAATCGGACATACAGTCACTGTCACAGATGGGAAATTAGCAAACCAGTATCTTCTGGAAAAAATTGCTATGTAAGTCCATCCATCGCCATAATAGTGATTCATCTCAACTAAAAGCAACAGCCTATGTGAATGACTTGTTGACAAAATATGTGGTTCAGTATTATTTTGTACTAATAGCTTGAGAGATCCGGTATATAAAATTTCAATACAATGGGATTGAATGAATTTAAAAAATATTATTTAATTCCAAGCAAGACAATAATACCACTAAGATACAAGGAGTTGCTGGGAGTGAAAGAGAATGAGAAGTCTTTAAGAGAAGGAAGCGTAAACCCAATCCTAAACAAGAAACAAGCGATAAACCTGTTCAAAATTCGAGGAATGAGTGTGAACCGGGCGATAAGTTACTAGTGTTATTTTAACTTTGACTACGTGTTCACCGTTTTCTAACAGATTTTATTTCTAAATTGGTTCCTTTTTTAAAGGTATTTTTAATGAGACATTGCCACTCATTATTTCAATGCGAATTTCCTGCTTTCACATTTCTTTAATTTTAATCAAGTGACCTCCTTACCAACATAAATTACTACGCATTTTTTATATATATATAAGAGCAATTGATTCTTTAATTTGTCTATACTGGGGAAACTGGAGCACTTCAACGAGGTGTAATGTTTAGCAAGCTTGTTTCTCAAGATCAAACACGACTGAGTATTGAGTTCGATTCATGCTGAGTGCTCCATACTTTCTGCACTTTCCAAATCGTTATTGGGGAAATTGTTTACTATCTATATCTTTACTGATTGAAAAATTATGGCTATATTCAGTAAATAAGGAATTTAGATTGTTCAATAAACCGTAGTATTACTTGTACTTTAAATAAATGTTAATAAGTTGAATTGGTTGTTGCGTTATTAACATCATATATTCGGTCAGAGGATAATTTATTTTTCTTTTTACAGTAAGGTTCACACTTTACAAGGCCCGAGGGCACTCGAGCTAGAGGGTTACGTTAGGAGGCGATTTTTTCGTACAGGAATGGATGATAACGGTTAACTTGAACAGATTAAGATTACAGTGATCGGGAAACATCCTCTTGAGAGTCGGTTTCACAGTGCAGTGGTTTGCGGGAAGAAGCTGTTCGAGTGGAATACGAAGAGAATGTGGGTGGTTTGCTACAATGTAAGTTGTATGCTGTATCCTTGTCGTGAAGATTGGAAATGGCGAGTCTAGGTAATGTAGTTTGTCCGTGATAGTGCAGCGAGAGTCTCTCCGCATCCCGCCTGTGGGAGAGAGGTTGGAGGGTGGAGAATAATTCATCACCCACAAGGTCCCGGAGACGCTTTTGGTCTCTATCAAGGCTGGAGAGGGAAATCTAGACAGTTCTTTAAGAATGGCAGAGTGATAATAACAGAAGGTATAAAAGAACATTTTTTGACATTGTAAGATGGTATCGTCTAAGCGCAAAAAATCCAGCAGCATTGGACACTTACCTGAAAATGTATGACAAAGCTTAAGGTAAGGTTGGTGTCAATATTAAAATAACTGGTTATCAATAAAAAAATTACAGTCACAAAAGGTTCTTTCCCTGGTACAAGCTCAACAGTACATCTAAACAAAAAGTTTTTTTTAAACTGTGGAATCTCCAAAAATGGCTTGATAACTTTTGATAATTGTGAATTGTTGAGGATATCTAGATATTTTTTTACTTTTATTATAGTAGAAAGTATTCTTATAAATCTTCATGTCATTTACTGCCCAAAGTAACTTTTGTCACTAAAATATTTCCTTATCCTTATCCTGCCATCTTTTAAGACAAACCCGCTTTTCCTTTCCTTGCCTCCAGTATTAGCGAGTATTAAATTCTTCAAACTCTCTTTCCTCGTGTTCCCTCATGTGTCTCAGAAATTGCAGCAGTCTGTTTCTGATTGTAAATAACAGTAAACTTTTTGTTTCATATTTTCGTTTTCAGCATACATGAGCGGAAACACATTTCTGTCGCTTTAAGTCTATTCTTCATTTGTGAAGAGATTGTCTAGCGTTCATTGCCATATAGGAAATTAGACATTGCAAACTCGTCGGAAACGCAAGATATATTTCGAGTTAAGCAATTGAGGCGGGTGATTTTCATGTTTGGCAGACGCCGTTCTTTTATAAAACTACATTTTACAGAAAGAACTTTAAGTTAACATATTCTCGCCCAGGTTTTATCGAAGCCAGTCTTGTGATCATGGATTTCTAATTTTCAAGGAAAGATATTTTTGGTTCTAAATAGAATTAAATTGCTAAAAAATACCCAGCATCATCCTTTCAATTGCTTTAATAATCGGGGAACCTGAGAATAGAAGAAACAGACTGATTCTTCTTCCTCATGATACTTGCAGATAGCCTGGTGGCACCCATCTCCTCTCCAAGCTCTTGAGCGACCACATAATATGGTACGGGTCGCACTCAGTCTGTACATTAGGTCCCCAGATTTTGAATTAATGCAGAGATGTGCTTCTCATAGACCATTTGCCAAGGCTATAGGACCCAGTCTGTCCTACTATTTACCCATAGCTGGGGGAGAATAGATGGAATCATACCTTTCCTAAGGGTATTAGCACATTAGTGAATGTAATGAAATCAAGTGGAATTCAAACTTGGCAACCAATCTGAGCCACTATTACTCCACCGTACCTTCTGCATTTGGTTCAGCGTCAATTAAATATTTTTTAAAGATAAAGTTACGTTTCCATTTCGAAGAATTGTTAAACAGACGTGTTAATTTGTATTCTCTGCTTCAAGATCCTTATTAGTACTTACAATCTAAGGCAATAAAAAGCATTTAGCCTTATTTGAATAATAATTAAGGTGAAATTCCAGAAGAAAAATTAGCATTCAGAACAATAGATGACTAAATGAATGTCATGTTGTATTGACCATAAATCTGAAAACCAATCGATTAGAAAACATTTATTCCAATACTTATGTTAAATATTGTACAGGGTGTGATCGATAAATTGTAGTCTAAATAGATATTTACCAAAATTACGCAAAAAATATCTTGAAATACTAAAGTGTAAATTTATTCAATAAAATCATCATTGGCTTCAACCACGGCCTCCAGACGACTTCGGAATCTCATGCAACTCTTCTGGACGGTTCTCTTGCTTATGTAGCATGATTCAGAGTCTTGTTGCCAGACATAGGGTCTTCCAGCAGCCACCGTATTGACCCGGGCCACCACTACCTTTTCAAGGTACTATATAGGCTTCCGTGTTTAGTTTGAGGCCTTGTGGGAAAATGAATTGAGGCATAACATCGCCATCACTAGTGATCACTCCAAACACTTTCGGAATCAGCATTAGACTCATCTAACTCTTTCCCTATCCTCTGTACTTTCCTCGGATTGAATCAGACTGACACCCAAACATTCTGAAATTCTCATATTGGAGTTTTCGGTGCGAATGCCAAGAAGTACTATATGCCGATTCCAAATTTTTGGCAGAGTGAATTACGTCATAGCGCTCTTTTTCTCACAGACGGTGTCCAACTGAACCTACTATATTGTACAGTCGACAAAATCAAAAACAAATAACGCGCATACGCAAAATTAAAAATAGAAAATAGCGTCAATTTAGCCATTGGACCCTGTATATATTAAGGGGTGCTAACAAATTATCAGCCCGATCCACTTTTCAACAAAATAGCCAGACCTCAGAACATTTTTTAAAAAGTTTAATGGCATGTCCGAGAACATTTAACTAATCTCTGCGAGTGTGCACATAAACACACATGCACACACACATACATACACACACACAGAGGTATATTTCACTGACATATCTATTTGTTGATAAATACATGCAACTATTCACTATCATTTTATGTAAAATTAATTATATATATATATATATATATATATATATATATATATATATATATATATATATATATATATGTCATTCGCAGACTGTACTGTTTCGCTGTATGACTGCTCTTCAAACCCGGATTGAAAACCAACCGATTACACACACACACACATACACACACACACGCATATATATATATAATATTAGTGGTCAATATATAAATATATATATATATATATATATATATATATTAAAATATATAAATAAATTTCCAAGAGGATAAAATCCTGGTAGAACTCAATGTCCAGGACAGAGTAATAATATAATAAAATAGCCCAAACACTAATATTCCATAGTTATAATTTATTACATTGGAATCGATTCCAATGTAATAAATTATAACCATGGAATATTAGTGTTTGAGCTTTTTTATTATATATATACTCATTCTCCAACATCCGTGGCATTAGAACCAATTCCTACAGTGTGGAATCTTTCCTCACTGCAAACTGCCCGGATATATTGGCTCTATGTGAGACCAATCTTGACTCATCTATCCCCTCCTCTGAACTCTCGATCCCTGGCTACCTTCCTCTCCTCAGAAAAGACTCTCTAACCCACATGCATGGCCTTGGTGTCTACGTCAAGGACCATCTCCCTCTCGCTAGAGAGTTCTCACTCGAATCGCCGGACCATTCGTACATGAGTCTCCGGCTAGCTCTTCTCAATGCTGTAAGCTATCTCTTCTTCCTTTATCGCTCTCCATCCTCTCAGGACTGTGGAATACTTGATGTCATTTCTGACAGCATAGACAAGGTTCTCTCTCTCCACCCGTATGCTCACATATTTGTGTTTGGCGATTTTAACGCCCACCATAACAAGTGACTTAAGAATGCTTCTACCGACCTCGCAGGCATACACACATTTAACTTTTCAGTTTCTCAATCCCTCACGCAGATAGTTGACTTCCCCACGCGTTTTGCATAGAACCGGGACGGTAAGACCTCTCTTCTCGACCTGTGTATTATCTCCATCCCCGAGTCTTGTAGTGCCACGCAGCTCTGCCCACTTGGTAACTCTGATCATGCGGTAGTGTATATTAACATCTCCTTCAACCCCACCCCCTGCAAAGAGCCTGCTACTACCCGAACCTCGTTCTACTACCAACGAGCTGACTGGGACTCGTTCCGTGATTTCCTCCGCGATGTCCCTTGGGATGTTGTATTTAAGCTCCCAGTTCAAGAATGTGCTTCAGAGTTCTCATCTTGGGTTAAAGCTGAAATTGACGCTTTCATCCCCTCAAGGAAATTCAGTGTCAAATCGCGCTCCTCCCCGTGGTTCTCCGCTGCTTTCCCATAGGAACCACTTCTTCCACCTATTTCGTAGCGATATGTACGACTGCAATAGACGCCACTTTGCCTCCGCCCGTAACGAGTGTAAGCGTGTCCTCAACGAAGCTAAATCACTATTCGCTGCTCGGATGAAGGAACGTATTGCATCTCGCAAATTCGGCTCCAAGGATTATTGGCGTCTCTGCAAGAGCGTTCTGAACAATTGTAAACCCTCTATACCTCATCTGTTCAACCAGTTTGAGGTCCTGACCTCCTCTGCCGAGAAGGCTGAATGCTTTGCTCGGAAATTTTCTTTCAATTCAACGCTTGACTCTTCCGGTGTACCCATACCCGATTCCCTCTCAGAACGTTTGAGCGGGTTACACATATCCCCGTCATTGGAGTTGCCTTGATCTATCCTTCTCCACATCCTTTCCTCTAACACTCCTATCTGCTCTTGATCCAAATCCTCTGTATCCCCTAGCGTGCTAGTGGCTTCCAGCCTTGCCTGGGGTGAAAAGCTTAGATAACACGCTATCTCCCAGAAACTGTAACTGAGGTCTGTTCAGCATAGTTGCAGTATAAACCACATCTGTGGGTGTTGAACAAACGCAAATGTGCCTGAGCGAGCGTCTGTAATAGGGATTGGCTAGCCCTACTAATAGAGGAGTATCCTCGAATACTAGTGGCCAGTTATATAAGAATGTACGTATGTATGTATGTGTGCTTATTCACTCTAACTTGCACGCACTTCATCCGGTTTTATGTATTTAAATATAGTTATTTTTCTTTATGCTTGCCTAGAAGTACATATACGTAAGAGAAAATGAAGAAGTATGAAACAAAACACAGTCGTGAACAAAAGTAATGCGAGGAAATGTATTTTAGCCCAATTAGGAAGATCTCCGGAAACTTGTCATATCTATCAAAAAGATAAAATAAAATAAAAAATAAAATGAAAAAAAAATGTATAAAATGAAATAAATATTGGAAGGTGTGTCTAATCTGACACGAAGTTGGAATTAAAAAGTAGCGAAAAAGTGAGTGGTATTTGGCGTGAAAGTGGGAATACCATAAATGACAAGCGTGCGCATGCGTCACCACTTGCCTTATTCCAGACGACGGCCAATTAAACGTCGACATGTCAAACCACGTGACAATTATTGCTCTCCATATCTGCTCCAGTCATTAAATTTATAACGACAAGCAAAGCTTATTAGCAAGTCGCTCAATTTACCAGGGACACACAATTGTCCCATTGACGGGTGTTTCTATCACTTCATATATATTCGATTGATAAGACTTAAAAATAAAGGCAAGATTTCTAAGCAAAAAGTCATTCTTCACTATTTAGTTATTTGCGTTAGTGATATACCACATATATATATATATATATATATATATATATATATATATATATATATATATAATAGCTGGTCGAGGATACCCGTCTACAGACGCTCGCTCAGGTACATTTGTGTTTGCTCAACACCCACAGAGGCCACCTGTGGTTTATACTGCAACTAGGCTGAGCAGAACAAGTCCAGCACCCTCGGCCACCATAACATGTGGCTTCGTGCTAGCACAACAATCGAGGGCCCACAAGATTTCCGTCTATCCAAAATACCCGTGGTATGATTTTCAAGCAATTTCTAAAGGTGCCACACTCTAGGATCAACCTAGATACAGTCTGAAAACATCAGTCGCCTTCCTGACAAATCAAACATGGTGAGATTCGAAAGCGGGACTCATGGTCAGAAAGCGAACGTTCTAACACACACACACACACACACACACACACACACACACACACACACACACACACACACACACACACACACACACACACATATATTATTGCCATTTGCTAGCAGCTTTATATATGTGTGTGTGTATAAAGCTGTTAGCAAATGACAGTAATCTCAGTAAGTAAAATATTTTCAAATCCATATTAAATAATTTTTTTACCTTTTACTACCAATGTTCAAATCTAAATTTCATTGTATATACTAAGTATAAGCAAAAGGTCTGAGCGCAATCCGTTAAAAATGATGAAAACTTTTGCAGATATATATGTTCACCATCTGTCTATATTTCTGAGATGAGGTATTATAACATGGCCTAGTGGATAAAAGCGTTGGTTGACGTAATACAGTGACTAAACCCAAAGAGTTGTCAGTTTCCTGGTCGGAGCAGTGTTGAAAAAAGAAAAAAAACAAACTTGGAGAGTTGCGTCACTAAAGGGAAATAACTGAAACATGGCACGTGGAACTAGAACAATTTACCTCAGTAGACAAAATAAAGGGTTCGTTTAGAAATTCCAAGAAATATCACCTGAAGAAAACAGGAGCGTACAACGGCCGAAAAGTCGTGAATATGAAAATAAAGATGAGGACAACAATCCGAACAATGGAAATATACAGTGACAATGCAAAACTTTACAAGTTTGCAAAAAATGTTTTTTTAAGTATTTCTATTACAGTTACATTAGCTAAACTTTTACTGCTCGTAGAACATATGTTTAGGCATTCAGTCAAACAATAAGATTTAAAAAAAGAAAATTAAAAAAGAATCCCACGAAGAAAAACCGATATTTAGTAACTCAAAAGTTTACAGCGCATTTTTTTTTTTATTTACAATAGCTTTTTTTTTTTTTTTAATTAAAGTGTTCAAATTGTACGAGAATGTTCCAAATTAGGATGAGGTTGTTTTTTTAGAAGGTTCCAGATTACTTTTATGATTAATTTTAGGAATTATTAAAAGTACTGCGTCATTTTTTTTCTGTCAACTGTCCTTTAATCATTGATAAAATGGGGAAAAAGCAAAATAATTGATCAAGACCTCCGGAAACGTATTTCTTATCTTCATACAATTGGACATGATTATAGTAAGATATCTAATCAGTTAAATTTGCAATTTGAGTTCAGTTGGTACAATAGTTTGTCACTGGAAGATGTGTCATTTCATTCGCCACCCCCCCGCAAAACTCTAGAAAGGTAACAGAACGTGCAGCAAGATTATTGACGAGAAAATTCGGCAACGAGCCCTGAGTTACGATTTAAGAACTTCAGAGAGGATTAGAAATAAGTGGAGTAAAAGTGAGTGTTGTGAATATGGATTATCTCCCCTTTGATAATCCACGCTATAAAAGCTGTACATTTCCGCTTGTCAAGTAGACGAGTAGTAAGATTCTTAATTGAATAAAAGATTACTAGACAGAATCTCTTGTCCTGTTTTCATTACAGTGAGTACGGATACAATTAGTCGTTCACTTAGTCGATATGGATTCTTCATAACATGGCGGCAACAATTCTTAAGCGAAAACACGTTCTTGCTAGACTGGATTTTGCAAACGAGCATTGTACCAAACCTGCAGCATTTTGGGAAAATTTACTTTGGTCAGACGAAACAAAAATTGAACATTTTGACAGAAATGCTGTGGCAAAGGTCTGGAGAAAGAAGGGTACTGAATATTCGCCGAAGAATACTATCCCAACAGTAAAATTTGGAAGCGAATCAATCATGATCTGAAGTTGTTTTAGTGCCCAAGGTGTAGGGAACATTGAAATAATAGTAGGGAGGGTGAATGGAGCATATTATTGGGATATTTTGGAGAGATATTTACGTCACATTCGCTGGTCTTGAAACCAGGTTAGGTCTTTCAAGACAACGATTCTAAGCATACTGCAAAGCTTACAAAATCATGGTTAAGTTCAAATAGAATAGATGTTCTAAAATGACCAAGTCAATCTTCAGATCTCAATCCGATTGAAACTTTATGGAGAGAGCTGAAACTGAGAATTCAAAGAAGGAACCTGCAAAATCTGCATGAACTAAAAGAATTTTGTGGTGAAGAATGGAAAAATATTAGCCAAGAAACATGCAAGAAATTCGTAGGAGACTATTCTGAAAGTCTACATGCTGTAATTAGCATTAACAGTTTCGCTACGAAATATTAATTGATGATTTTATAAATGTATTGTAAACTTTTGTGTTATTAAATATTGGTTTTTCTTCGTGGGATAATTTTATTATTTTTTAAATGTGACTAAAAGCTTAAACATATATTATTAGCAGTAAAATTTTCATTCATATAACTGTTTTAGAAATACCTGAAGAAACATTTTTGTAATGTGATGTAAACTTCTGCGTGGCACTATATGTCCATATGCAGGAGTATTCAGTGAAAAAGGAATTTTGAACATTGTATTCAGTTTTGAGTTTTTTTAAATAGTAAATCTCAGTTGCAGTCAAAATGTCAATGCTAATACATTCATTTCATATTTCATACTTGTTATTTATTTATTAGGGAAAATGGGATATCGAAAATCGAATTACTCTTGGGAATAGCGAAAGATACCTTCCAAAATCTAACCAAATTATTAAGAAACGGGAAAATTTCGTTGGAAGCAAATGAACTGCTATGTAACATCAGTCTTGCTATTTTTCCTTCTTTCTTGTTCATTTTTCTTTCTTTCTTTCTTTCTTTCTTTCTTCGTTCTTGTTATTTCTTATTCTCTTTCTTACACTTTTTCTTTCTTTTCATGTCGTATTTTTCTTTCTTTTTTCTTCCTTTCTTTTCATGTCTTCCTTTCTTTCTTGCAATATCTCATTTCTCATTCGTTTTTTCTTATAATTTCACATTCGCCTCTCTTTTTTGCAATTTCTCATTTCTCTTTCTTTCTTTCTTTTTTTCTTTCTTCGTACTTGGAATTTCACATTCTCTTTCTTACTCTCTTTCTTCCTTGTAATATCTTATTTTTCTTTCTTTCTTTCTTTCTTTCTTTTTTCATTGAATGCTAAACTATCTCCTAAAGGGGAGACATAGGGCAACAGAGATATGGTTCTACAGATGGATTCTGAGAATAGCACGGGCGGAACATGGGAGCAACGAAGAAGTTTTAAGGAAAATTGAAACAAAATAGACAGCTGGAATTTCTACAGCACGTAATCAGAAAAGGGAATTTGTAAATTTTTTTACTCACAGGCTATATTTCTGGTAAGAGAGAAACAGAAACATATCTAAAAAGCTTGTGCAAAGGAACAAGGAATAGTAAGGACAATAAAAAACAAATATTCCTAAGAATGGAGAGCACGAATATAACTATATTTATCTGTTTGTTAATATAATAGCTCCAAAAGTTCGCAATGCATTTCACTATTTTGGGAAAAGGTTTGGAAATGGAGAAAGGAACAATTTATTAAATTTTATGATGGATACACGTATTTTATTTTTGATTGAGAAATTTTAAATATATGAAGACAAACTCGCAGCATTCAGAGTTACTTCCCCTGCATAAGATCCATCTATGAATTGATTCTCATTCAGCTTTTCGTTGAGAATGACGTTGGCAGTTATATTCGCTCCATGCGCGCTTTCTAGATTTATGGATTTCATTCATCCTTTTATTTTTATCTGATCTTCCGTAGTAAGCATCCGTTTATCTCACAAGATAAACGTAGCAACCTGTTTGGTCAAATTTCGTTCCTTTGTTAGTGAGACAGAAGTAAAACTGGGCGATGATATATGGTGGTCAAGCGCTGCCCAGTCTACATGGCCCTGCTCTCAGTTGTACAGACAAAATTCAAACGAATACAGGGCATTACATTTGGGGCCGGGTTGGCTGCAGGAGTTTCCGGAAGGTTGACAGTGTTGACAGCCAACCGCCTTCGTAGCTTCACTCCAGGTCTTTGTGTCTAGATTTACTTCCATTGCTTTTCTTATTCGAATATGACCGCAAGGCAACGGGGTTTTAAAATTAGGATTTTCCTTCCCCTACATGAAGTGCCTTCCTGGGTCGGTCTTCATATACACGAGACAGCTGTTTATGAGGCGTCAGTCAACCGCCTTCGCTTATTCCTCACCTTGAAGCTGGGCTTAATTGTCAGAGGCTATTTGAAATGCATGCCTCGGAAGCATGTGGAACAGATATATGTATGTAAACAATATATACATTGCATGTTTTAGAAACTCCCCCAAAATGAACAGGTTTTAAATATATAAAACGCTAGGTAAACAAAAACATTAAAAAGCAAGACAAATTACAAAATAGCTGTACATAAATAAACTCTAAAATCGTAAAGTTTATTAATTTTGGAACAAGATGGCAGATAGAAAAATGAAAATATAAATTGGGATTTAAGCCTAATCTACTAGGATGTTATGAAGTCAGTATTTATAATAGCATACAATAAAATAATTGATACTGCCTTTTTAACAGTTGATGAAAAATGAACACGAGTAGAAAATGCAAAGTTGATAAATATAACTCTAGGTAAGCAAAAAACATCCAAGCTTACAGCATACGGTATTCACAAGCGGTCTCCCATCTAGGTACTGAAAGGCTCGAATTTGCTTAACGTCAGTGGTCGTACGGGAACCGATGTTTCGATGTGATGTGGCCGTAAGCCATAGGAAGTTGTAGAGAGTCGTGATCTCCCACAACCTGAAAAGATACGGGACGTAGAAGAAAAAGAATAAGAATTTGTTGTAAAATTCATAAGCAAACAAAGCTTATCCAAGCTTACAGCACCTGGGATTTCCAAGCGGTCACTCAGCTAGGTACTGACCAAGCTCGAATTTGCTTAACTTCAGTAATCGTACAAGATCCGGTGTTTCAACGTTATGTGGCCGTAAGCCATAGGAAGTTGTAGAGAGCAGTGATCTCCCATCTCCTGAATGGACACAGGACGTAGAAGAAAAAGGCTAAGAATTTGTTGTAAATTACATAAGCAAACAAGCTGACTTGTCTCGTGTTAGAATTATCTGTGAAAGTATCACTCTTCTGGTATGTATTGTAAGAATCTTTCTCGTTAGCGAGTTGGAAATAAGACACTTCTATAGCTGACAATGGGGATACACGTCCGCGCCTCTACCATTGAGTCAGCGCATTCTACTTTGACTTCCGTAGAAGGTTCTTCTCAGCTGATCACCTGCAGCGGCTACTTATCTCTTCTCTACCGAATAACTGTCGGGTTCCTTTTCATTTGGAGTCACACAGACTTCGTCGTGTCGAATTAAATGCATTTCGTCCGGTAATCTCTGCGGGATTGTTGCATATCGTATATCAACTTTGCATGCTCTCAAATTAAACTTTACAGTCTGCCTATTATCTTGTCTTGTGACTACTGCGCTTCGCCAGCGTTTTATTCCATTTACGGAAAATGCTTAAAAAAGAATCCATGAAGATAGCTGACGAAACCAACCTTTCAAAAGATTCCATCACTAAACGTCTTTGACGTAATTGCTTGAAGAAGACTGAAGTTTTTCACTGTGTTGTATACGAAGCTTTAAAATATGAAGACTTGCTATAATTAGTAACAAAAGGGGGATTATCATGTTTTCCAATGTCTTTTGCAGCGCCTTATCCCAATATTTTCTTCTTTTATTCTTCAGGACGTGGGCAATCCTGGCCGTCCGCAACTTAGATCAGGCCAAGAATGGAGTACTCTTGTCATATTTAAGCGGGAGCTGAACAGACCGTACTCTCCAGCCTTGATAGGACCCAAAAACGTCTCTGTGTCCTTGTGGGTTAAGAAATATTTTCCACCATCCAACCTTTCTCTCACAGGCGGGATGTAGCAAACCTCTCTCTGCTCTATCTTTACTTATATGGTAAGTGCTCGGACAAACAACATTCCTTGGTTCCGCCAGGTTTAACCTTCATGGCAAGGACCCGCCATGTCACTTACATTGTAGTAAACCATCCGCATTCTCTGCGTATCCCACCGACGAGAAATACGTTCCACTCGAACAGCTTCTTCTCGCTAACCACTGCTCTGTGGAACCGACTCCCTGATCACTACAATCTTAACCAGTTGAAGTATAGGGTTAACCGTTAGCTTCCTCTCTTATCTGTCGTAACCCTCTATATCGAGTGGTTCCCGGGCCTTGTACATAATGAGACTTACCCTAAAAAAGGTTTAAAACCATTGCCATGCCTCTTTGTCTTTGTTCTATCACCTTTTCACACAAAAAATTAAGTACGTTACTCGCTGCCATATCCGGTCTGGTGCTCCTGTTCCATATCTCAAGAGCTTGATAAGATCCAAAGAAGGGTCTGTAATATTATCGGTGCTGACCTGGCATTTCCACTTCAGTCATTTCCATCTCCGTGACGTTGCTTCCCTTTTCTGTTGTGTCCAAATAAATGGTTTAAGAAATAACAAAACCATGGTTGCACATATATCATATATTAGACGGTAAGTACAACAGAAGAGTATTACACGACTAGTGAGCGTGTGTCGGTTGACCCAGCGTTAATCTATTCGACTGTTCCCCCAAGGCCTTCTCTCCGACTAATCTTATAGTAGGTGGAAGAGTCCAACATAGACTCTTTAGAGGGAGGACACCACAACATTTTCTATAAATATTTTCATGGCAATTTTTCTAATGAGCTTTCTTACTTGGTATATAGATCGCATGAATTTAGACACAAAACTATAATGGCAAATAGCTCTTATCGTTGGAATAGCTAGACGTAACCATAAGTTCCATTCTAATAGTTTTTTTTTCTCGCGCTTATTGCTTGTGGAATCTCCTTTCGGCTTATTGCTTTCTTCAAAATTTAAATGCAGTATCAATGACCATCTTCTATTTTCCTAAATCCTTTTTAAAAAAAAAATCATTCCACCCCAGGCAAAGTAGTAAAGCCCCTGAAACACAAGCGGTTACTAAGAATGAAAAAATAAAGAAACATTATTAAGGAGAGAAAATAATAAAAAAAGAGGAATCAAGAAGATAACGATTGACATTGCATTTAGATTTTTGAAGATTGAAGTTGGCTGGAAAGCATGGGGCCGGAAGGTAGTTCCATAAGCGAGAAATACTAGAGAAGAAACTGTTAGTATAGAAATTACGGTTACATCTAGCCAGATCAACTGTAAATTGGTGAGACCACGTTGCCAGTCTAGTACTAGATATCATAGCGAAAAGTTCATCCGAACAATTCGTAATCAACATTAGACTCATCCAACTCTTACCAAATCCTATGCACTGTTATGTTGCCAGACATAGGTTCTTCCAACGGCCACCCACTTTACCCAGGGGAGCAATACCTCCTCAAAACACTTAACGTCGGCCTTTGTGTTAAATCTGGGGCCCTGTGGGATGATAAATGGAGGCATAACTTCTCCATCACTAGTGATCATTCTAAACACCTTCGTAATCACCATTAGACTCGTCCAACTCTTTTCGAATCATCTGTACTGTCCCTAGATTGACACCCAAACACTCTGAAATGTTCGTATTGTAATTTCCGGCGCGAATGGCAAGCAGTACAGCATGCCGTTTCCAAATTTCTGGCGGAGTGATTTGCATCATGGTGCCCTTTTTCTTACTGACGGTGCCCAACTGACCCTACTATACTCTGCAGTGAATAAAATAAAAAAGAATAAACGCGCATGCGTGAACTTAAAAAAAAAAAAAATTAAATGGCGACAATTTACCCATCGCAACCTATATATATATAAGAAAATAAATAAATTGGTAAAAAAGAAAACATTTTGTATATTACTGATTATTAACTCAGTCGAGAGTCTTTCAAATATATTTAAAAGCACAAATCGTGGGAAAATCAAATAAGCTATATAGCTTATGAATTTTCATGTCGTCTTCGTGACTGCATTGTAGTCAAGATAATTCAGCATAGGCGACACCACCTCACATTTATCTGTCATCGCTTCGTAGTCGGATTAGTGTGCATTTCGAGAAAGGCAAATATTCCATTATAAACACAAAAGTATAAACGACTGGTCTATAAAAATTATCCTACCTATAAAAGTATTAAACTACTAAATTATTATAGCAAATAACTAATAAATATATACCTAATAAAATGTCAGAGTTTATAAAAACCAGCAACCTATATGAGTTTCACTTATGAACCAAATCTCGTTTTTTAAATAAAAAAAGAAAATCATATATATTTTTTGAAACAATTACAATATAAAATATGCCGTTTGATGACTGCATAAACAGTGACAATAATATGTTATAACAAGAATTCTTGTATTAGTCAATACGTGGCTATAGAAGATTTTTTTCCATGATATAAAAACAGGAGTGCTCTCATCAAGAAATCATTATAAGAAAACACACACTAACAGTGATAGAAATTTTTTATATTTATCTCATAATTTTAAATAATAATATTTCGAGAGTGCGTATACGCGCACACAACCACGCATACACAGACACACACACATACACGCACACAAACACACACACACGCATATATATATATATATATATATGATAAAAATACACTTTTAAGGTTTGCTATTTTTATGGTTATAAGTACTCAGTATCAGGGATAGAGCGTATATGAATATAAATGGGGACACAAAGGTCAACACCGAGCGACCCCTGTTTCATGATGAAGATTGCACCCAAGCATGAAACAGACTGTCGCCACTCGGTGTTGACCTCGATGTGCACTTTATAAATATATATATTAATCCCTGTTTAGTTTAAATATAAAATAAAATATTTATCTCTTTTATTTATTTTATATATCTAAAATAAAAATATCGTCTACTTTAAATGCAACATATTTTTAAAACAAACCCCGAAAAACCCCGTAATCCCCGTATAATATACGGACTACGCCAGCATTGCGTTAACCAGATATTGTTTTATTAAAATTTAAATTATGTATTGGTCAATCCCTACCTAGCACCTGAAGATTGCGTTGCGCATTAAACTCCGAGTCGTGCTACGGTTGAGGCATAATATGTATATTTATAAATATAACCTTATAACTCGGTTATATTACAAAGAGCACTATGTTATTAACACCGACACACACACACTCTCTCTCTTTCTATATATATATATATATATATATATATGTATATATATATATATGTATATATACATATATATATATATATATATATATATATATATATATATATATATATAACTGTGTGTGTATATATATATGCAATGTGCGATGGGTAAATTGTCGCCATTTTATATTTTTAAGTCCACGCATACGCGTTTTGTTACTTTTTTAAAAATTTTGCCCACTGCACAGTATAGTAGGGTCAGTTGGACACCATTCGTGAGAAAAAGAGTACCATGACGCAATTCATTTGGAAGCGGCATGCCGCACTGCTTGCCATTCACGCCGAAAGCTCCAGTATGAACATTTCAGAGTGTTTGGGTGTCAATCTAGGGACAGTGCAGAGGATTCAGCAAGAGTTGGATGATGCATCCAGTCAACATCGTGGTGTTTGGAGTGATCGCTAGTGATGGCGACGTTAGGCATCATCTTCCTAAAGGGCCTGAATTTCAACATTGGAGGCCTACATCAATTGCCTTGACGAGGTAGCGCTGCCCTTGATCTAGAGGGTAGCTGCTGGAAAACCCTATGTCTGGCAACAGGACTCTACACCATGCCACACAAGCAGAAGAACTCAGTCATGGCTGTCAGACAATTCCTGTGACAACATCACCTCTCCCTAGGCTGCAACCCTCTTGATTGTTATGTGTGGGGCACAGTTGAGCGAGAGAGACCATCAAATCTCCTTGTAACTCCAAAGAGGACCTGAAGGCAAGGATTATGGCAGCATTCAAAAATGTTGGAGGACATTCCAAAGTCGTCTGGTGGCCGTGGTTGAAGCCAACGACGATTTTATTAAATAAATTTACACTTTAGTATTCCAAGATATTTTTGTGTAAATTTTGGTAAATATATCTGTTAAAATGAGATGTCTGTGTTATTTTCATTTTTCGTAATTTAGACGACAATTTGTCCATCACAGCCTGTATAGGTGCAAACATAATAAATATATTTCACAATTTAAAAAAGTGACACGATGCCACAACCTGACGTGTGAAGACGTGATACATGAAAAAGAAGGCGCCTTGACGTGAATTCCACAATGAATCTCCAACTGCAGAATATCTACCAACCGGAACCACGCGGTCAGATGTGGCACAAGGTCGAA